>CM077102.1:27494842-27541452 GCA_039619505.1 Cimex hemipterus
ACAAAATGAGCGTTACATTTTGGATCGTGACGGCTCAGTCTCATTCAATACTCACCAAAAATGTGCCGAGCGCGCCTAAAGGAGTTTTCACTTAAAAAAACAAAGACTCGCATGCATTTGTATCACTGGAGCGATGAGAACATGGCCCAAATGAAAACGAGTCATACTAAACTTGGATTAAATCACCAATGGAGAACATCTAAAACGATTGAAATTTTAATGTGAGAACAAGAGCAATTGAATGAATAATTATTTCATACTTGTGGTAACTAGGGACGACATGAATGTTTGAACTGACAGAAAATTTCCAGATAAACATGTGTACCACAAAAAATAGAAAAAGAAAACCCCTCCGATATCAACCAGTGGTACACTTGTGGATCTAGAATGCACAGGGCAGTATTTGGCCTTGAAACCAGGTTTCCCTAGAACTTGGCAGTATCTTTCCATCTGAAATCACGATATGACAGTTGTACTCAGTTCAATTTGAACAAAGAGTACATATCAACGACATAGCTATCATGTCGAAAAGCCAAATAGCCGTTAGAGCACATCTAACCATCATTCGCTAAAGGATGGTGCTGAATTTCAGAACTAAAATAAACATGTTATGAACATTTCGATTTGTACAACAAGGTTACATCGGACTGCGTCCCGTTTTTCTTATCCCAGCCAAAACTTTAATTGAAGACTATATAATATATTGAGGCGGATTTTCCTCCTAAGAATATGCATGTCATTACTGGTAGATTTGCCTCTTTTGCAAACATGGTTGTTTAAATAGTAGTGAATGTTTCATGGGTGGCTCCTGATGTACAGATAAATGATTTTCTCTATCGTTCTTCGAGGAGAAAGGAGGAAAACTGAGAGGTCTGTGTGATTTTGGAAGAGAGAAATCTTTAGAGTGAACCAATCTTACCTCGTCCGTCATGTTCAAGAGTCTAACTTGCTCTGCATATTCCTACTAAATTATCTATTAATATTGGTTTTCCTTAGGAGGGAAGAAAATTCTTTTGGTCTGTAGGGCTTGATTGAGTCTATAAACTTGTTTGCAGTAAATATCCAAATTGACTGGAAACGACTGAACTGCAGGTTCGACACCCTCCGGACGTCCCAACAGAAAAGCTTAGAATTCCAGTCTTTGCTAGGTATTCAATATTATACTGTTATTTTTGCGCTTATTGTGGCATTTGAGGATACGAATTGTGAACCATGAATGTTAGTGTAAAGGTCCACAGCCCTTATGGAAACGTCATATCCTTTACTTTTAACTTTCGTTGTTTACTGTACACATTGTGTGCTTTGGCACTTAAAACATTTCAGAAACAGGTCTGAGAAGATCACGATATATTCTTTGGACTCAATTGTGGGTGATTTATAAAAAGAAGCAAATTAAATGTTAGGTTGGCAGTCGCGGTTAAATGTAGGCTTAGGCGATGAAAATTACATGTACCAAACAGGATTAATATTTGACGATGTATGTTTTCATGCACAAGGACTTTTGTACGGACCTGGTATTGACACTTCCCCCTCTGGAATTCACCCTCGTGTTAGTGCAAGTTCACATATTCTTCGCACATTTTTCTTTTTGCTTGCCTAGCATTTGCTCATCAAATAAAATAGCTTTAAGCAGCATAATTATATATAACGTGCTGAAAAACCAAAATTATTTTTGAAAATGCAAAGCAAAGCCTTGAAGGATTTGTTTATTATTTCTAAGGACCAAACTTCTCTTCGATGAATATAAAGACTGATAAAGGCGTTTACTGGATAAAAATTCAACGGTTCCTCAAGAAAATTAATTGTAGGAATAACTAGACAGCATCCTGACTACGGAATGAAATAAAGACGATTTCCACTATTTTCCCTCGCTCCAAACATTATTTCACCCCCTTCTCCCAATTTTTCCATTACGATTTCTCCGATTGGCCAATTTGGCGATTGCGGTTTGCCGTTCCCCCCGCGGTGCGATTGCTTTATTTCCAACACACTTAAATGGCTTAAACAGATGTGAACTGAAGGTAAATCCCGGGGCACGCCTCTTGAATGAATAGAAATCAGACTGGTTCAGTCAGGGTTCAGTCAGCTTCAACAAGTATATTTATTATTTAAAAGATTTACCTACAAGGCCAGCTTGATTCCACCCGGGCCACAAGAGGAAGCAGTGTAATCACAAAACATCTGTGATATATATGATACGAATATTTAACTGTCAAAATCGGTCTCAAAATTTTAAAATAAAATGAACTAATTCGATTTATTAGTTCACCATTTATTTTTGTTTAAAATTGTAGATAATTTTTATTTAAATCAAGGCTTCTTGACGCTTTCCTTGTAAAATCAACACGGAATTCCATATATTTCATTACCTACTTCTTTAAAAAAAAAAATAAATTTATCATCAATTAGATATTTTATTACTATTTAAAAATTGACTACAAAAATTATACATTATCCAATTATATAATTTGCAAAACGAGAGGTAAACTCTGTTTTCATTGTTATTAAAGAAGTGGGGGATACTTGTTAAAACTTTCCAACTGATCCCAGTCGATGTAACAAGAAGTACTTTTGATAAGGGTTGTATAAAGACAAGGGCCCATGATCATTAGTAAACATAATTCGCCAAAATCCGGGGAAAACTTCCCAGAACAAAAAACATTTTTAAAATATTTGACATTTCTATCATTAAAGGAGATATAAAAATGTTTATTTGACTAATTGTATAATTAAAAATATGCAAAACATACAAAATGTTCAATATAACAATTAATATAACCAATCTTCCGAATTTATAAAAATGACGAAAATAGGACAGAACAACGAATTATATAAGCGGTAAGAAAAGTCCTAACACATAACTTAACTTCGTTATAAGTCAACGATGATGAGTAATTAGTCTACATTTTATCCAATTAATTTAGATTTTAAATTGAGATAAAAAAGTCAGTGTCACGGGCGGGATTCGAACCCACGACCTTCGGCTTGATACGCCGATACTCTACCACTTGAGCTGTCGTGATTTCGATCCCCTCAGGCGCTAACTTCCCATCAACCCCACCTTTTGAATTTTCCCTCCTTTTTGCGATTTCAAATTTATCATTCAACACTACCCATTACAACATGCAAATCGTGCAAATTTGCAAAATTCAATTAAACAAAATTCACAATTCAACCAGAGACAAGCAAACGCTCTATCTCAAGATAGTTTAACGAGAAATTTGTAAACCTTTGGGTTTTGTTTTGAATGTTTATCGTCCTGCAACAAATGGGGTTTGGATGATAAGATCTGTTTGAATGATCATATGGGGGGCGTCGGTAGCCGCAACGGTTTAGGCGTTGACACGGCGCGTAAAGGTCCCGGGTTCGAATCCAGCGGCCCTGCATTCGCACCGGACATACTTACAAATGTATTTTTTTCTCCAAAAAATCGGCACCACCAGGGTTTATGTAACCTCTGATGACGTTTCTTTATAATGAAGTTGATTGGTTAACATAGCACCAAATAACGTGGTTTCTATTAATTTCTGTTGTTAGAAACTGCATCATTGAATCTGCCTGCTTACCGCCTTAGAGATTATCAAGAAAACGAAACATTCTGGTTCACGCACTCGGTTAATTTGGAGAAAAGTACTCATACCCTTTTGACTCCAACTTCCAGGATCTGGATAAATGGTATATCCAGTTAATGGGCATATATCAAAAGATGGATGAATGTTACCGCGAGGAGTGTGTGCGGTCAGTTCGACAGTCCAACTGTTTTCTTTTGTATAAAGATCTGCAGTACGTAAAAACGTTCTTTTAAAAAGTGTTTACAAACATTGACGAACAAAATAAAGTAAACAAAATTTAAAACAAAATCAATAGAACCTAAATTAAAACCTGGAAAACTCTTAAGAGCATTTGTTTCATGTATCAACTCCTCAGAATTAGAATAATTGAAGCAAATTTTAAAAATTGGCTCTTCATAGGTTAATAAGTATGACAATAAGCACTATTAATTAAATATTAAAAATAATATAAATAATCCCCCATTTGAAAATAATTAAGTATAACCTAATCGATTATACAATTTTTATTATTATTGTTCACAAATATCATTTTATAAATTATCTCCTAGGAATTAAAGAGAAGAAAAAGTATGTTAGAACATATCAGTAATAACTATTGTGAATTAGTTGTGTAAATTTTCCCAACTTCCAGTTTTAATGGCTATTTCAGATATGAGGGTTGAATTTATGAACAGTCCATATAGATAGGGGGACCCTATCTCGAGTAATAGTTAATCTAATAATAACCATGTGACTACATTGGTACAGCTTATCACCCAGCACTGCAGTTCGATCGTGCTGAAGTAAAAAGAAAACGTTATCAGCTTTGGTAGTGATAGGTATAAATGGTCCTCTAAAACAAAACTTTTATCCAAAAACTACCTCAACGGAAATATTAATTTCTTAAATTCACTAATTTAGTGGTCCGCTTGACCAATTGATACATTACAATTAAGGTTTCTAGTTGAGATGAAAAGTGAGGTTGAGGTGGGAAGCTGATGTCAGAGTGGATCGAGGTCACGATAGCTCAAGAGGTAGAGCAGCGGCGTATCTAGCCGAAGATCGTGGGTTCGAATCTCGCTTGTGGAACTGACTTTTTTTCATCTGAAATAAAACCTTAATTAATTGTCATGTATCAATTGGTCAAGCGGACATCTAAATTAGTGAATTTAATGAATTAAATGAAGTACACTTCACTAAAGCTCTCCATGGCCATTTAATCTGTCCCCGAGAATCAAATAGATTACACGACATTTGAAATATGGCAAAAAGGAGGGAAAATCCAAAAGGTGGGGTTGAGATGGGAAGCTGGTGTCCGAGTGGATCGAGGTCACGCTAGCCGAAGATCGTGGGTTCGAATCCCGCTCGTGCCATTGACTTGTTTTCATCTCAACTAAAAACCTTAATTAATTGGAAATGTTAATGTACATTTTTCTTTCCGCATGAAAATAAATGTAGGATTAAACATTATTTTTTAAAATTTATTTATTACACATATACAGGGTGACTGGCGATATGTGTCGACAATTTCAGGAGGTGTTTCTACTGACTATATACAACAAAAAACGTCCTATAACCCCTGTCCAAATCTCAACGGTAAAGAAGTAATTCAAGGTTTTCGTTTTTATTTATTTATTTAATTTTGTATTTAGGTCTACTATATTGCTTATAAACTTTAGAATTACTGACTGTATCAGAAAACTGGTTTGTGTCATCTGAATGTGTCGTCAAAGAAGCCCTCTGGGGAGGTTGGCAAAAGGTGCGCCCACAAGGGTAGTCTCAAGGCAGTTATCAGGTTATCAAGAGGGCCGTGCACTGGAATAGTCAGTAGTTGAGTGACACAGGGTAGTTAGTCTCGAGTAAGTTACAGGTTAGAGTTTAGAGTTACTAACTCAGTGCCCAGTAGTGAGTTAGAAGTTGAATTTACAATGAGACAGTTGGTTGCAAAATTGGAGACGTGCTAGTCAGACCTTTGCAACATTTTTATGGAGTGGGCGAGCCTTGGACGGAGAGTTCAATGTTGACAACTCCTTTGTGTATTGTATGCAGTTAATTTACGTTGTTTTCTAATGTAAAGAATTGTGGATCATTTTATTTTAAACCGAATGACAGATTCTGAAGAAAGCCAGCCCTGGCAAACGATCGTCTTTCCGAGACAACCATCTCTCTCTCTCTCTCTTTCTCTCTCTCTCTCTCTCTCTCTCTCTCTCTCTCTCTCTCTCTGCCACCGCCCCCATAACATATACATAAACCGTGTATAATTTGTCGTAATTTTTTAAATTATTAATGTGAGCCGTAAACATTCGCGAAATGTGTAAAGAAACTTTGTTAAATACGATTTCTGTAAGTATCGTCTGTAATTGGTATGAACAGTTATCACAACTTTAATCACCACTAATCATCTCTGGTACGATTTCTCCATCCTAGCTGTTTTGCTCTCGGCCGGTTTAATGCTAATTTGACTTAACGTTTGCGTCGTTTTCCATGATTTCCCTCAGACTGTGACATAAAAGAGAGTACAATTTAGGACGGCCCAGAGTCACGAGAGCGCCTCGTCTCCTATTTCAAATTTTACGACAGTTACGTACAACTCGAAAGCGCTCATTTTACAAAATTAACAATGCAAATGGAACAGTCCTAGAAAGAACGTGACATTCCGTACAATGTCACAGAATTTTTCTGGTTACAATAAAAAATGTTAAATTAAAATTTTACAACTGGTATGATCAGTAGTAATATATAATATAAAACAAACAATTATTTTACCCTCTGGACAAAAAGAAAGAAAAATATATGTTTACGCTATGTATGAAAAGTCGCGGACACAAAGACAAATTAAATTCAACGTCAATCCCCTTTGCCGAGTCGAGCTTGATGATTAAGAACCATTGTCAACGGGATTAATCATTACTAATCATCTGTGGTACGCATATTCTCGCTGATTGCCTTTACTCAGTCAACCTGAGAGAGATCTCGCGTCATATTTCAACATTTACATCCATGTTCAATTGTCGCATGTTGAAAACGTTAAAAGGCAAAAAAGTAACGTTAAAATCCGATCGAAATGCCCTATACACTTGTAACAATATAATAAATTATTATTCAGAAATTGTGAGATGCGATCTGCTGTGATTTAGGTTTCAGAAAAACATTTTCTTTACCGCGCCAACGTTTCGATCTTTATTGAGATAATCTTCAGGGCCTGGGGTTTCCAAACATTGTCGTCAATAAAGATCGAAACGTTGGCGCGATAAAGAAAATGTTTTTCTGAAACCTACGTCACTCCAGACCGCATCTCACGTTTTCTGAATAATTATTGATTAACGGTCACAAACCACCACACATAGTAAATTATATCTCATCAAAATTAACCAAATTGATTCAGAAATAATTCTCTGTTATACCATCCATGGCATTAAAATACATCTTAGAACTCCTCCGGTTATCAAAGACAATCGGCAACAATTACAAATGGTCTGAACATTACAGGAGAAATGGAATTAGAGGCAATAATTTTTACTTGGCAAAACTTCTGGACCCCATCAATTTTCCAGGAGATCTATACAATAGAATTCTGTGCTTGACAAGCACTCAAAGAAGGACTGAAAGTGGTTCTAGATCATACATATCCTCAGACAATCAAGGAGTCTATAAGACTTAAAATCTGGGAATGCTTAAGATATCTCAAATTCCTGGGAAAACATAACCGATTAACCTGACATCGTAATAGCAATAAGTTTTACCAGCTTTTAACTATTAAAATTCCATGGGCTGTGCAGGGATTCGAACCCTGAACCACTTGTGAGGCAAATACGATTCAGCCCAAACACTCGGCCACCACGATTTCCAAATCTCACGACATTAAATAAACCGGGTAGAAAAAAAATCGTAGACTAATCACTGAAGATGGCGGAAAAGGTCGAAACCTATTCGACAGACTACAACGACAAGGACAGGCAGACCAAACTAGTTTTGCTTAATTATAAATCATTACTCAATGACAGTTTTTATCACTAGCCATAACTTTTCATTAAAAAAAACCGGATTTTGCCAGTATTTCTTGCGTTGCCCTTAGAAGAGAATGTACTTTCGAAATATATATATGTAAAAACTTGTTTTGAACAACTGTGAATATCCTGAGATAAAAGTGGATTTAAAAGCCTAAAATTAGTGGTGTGAACTTAGATAAACATATTTGGAATTAATTGACTTATGTTTTTATTCGGTCCGTCTATTCTCGCAAATTTACCAAAAAAAATGACAATAGTATGTATATGCTTTTCATGGGTGCGAACATTTATTTATTGAGTTTTATTAATTATTACTATTTATTTATTATTAGATTACGTTTTATTTGGATTATTGTATATTATGTCAATATTTCGAGATAGTAGCCCATTGGCTTATTTTTACAAAGTCAAAAATGGGTTGTAGCTAAGTACACTGGTCAGCCTGTGAATATAAGTGTATAGTTTGTACATTCCTTCATTTTTGCTTATTAAATTTTTTATGATGTTATAAAAGAAATAAAAATGAAAAAAAGTTGTACTGTTTTTGAAAAACGGTTCATCGATATTTGATTTAATTATTTGTTTTAACTTCTTCGTCTATTTTGCTAAGTTGGTTAGACTTAGTTTTTTCAGAATGTTATCATTTTATTTTTAATTAATTTTTGTATCCTTTATTTTAACATTTCTGGAGAGGAGTGTAGAATAGGGACGGCAACGCCATGAGCAATTAGAGAGTTCATTTTTCATGTTTCACAAGTTTGAACCGTCACATTTTCCATTTTCTCAAAATTAAAATATTTAAAAAAAAAGAGGTCAAATTGAAGGGAAAAAATCTACAAAAAATGACGATGCCCCTCTAAAGAGTTTTCATCTGGCGGTATACATCTGGAAATTAAGTGCTAAGGGCCACTCGGGAACAACTTTACTCACTCACCCCCGGCCCTCGAAATCCGTGCAACAGTCCCACTTTTTAAGCGGAGGATGGGGACAAGTTTAAGTTTGGATATCGGGTTAGTAAGAAGAAAGTGGGGAGTGAGATGTGATGACTGGTAACAATGAGCAACAATGTCGGGGGAGGCTGTATCGACCAGAGAGGGCCTAGGCTCAGCTACACACTCGTCCGAAGCCCCGCTTTCAACTCCCGACTTTCCGACCTTTATATCCAGATTATCTCCAAAACCGGCACGACCGTGGGCAATTGATATCAAACCTGTCTTATCTTTTTTTTCTTCTTCTCTCACACCAATTGGTTTTTTTCTACGTTGTGGTAGGTTGATAATCTCCCTTCTAAAATTAGAATATTTTTCAGAACACATATAATAAGTTCATATGAATTTAAACAATATTTGGTATAAATATTAATAAAGTAACAAAAGTTTGTTGTTTTAAATTTAGAAATAAATCATCACTGATGTTTAATATATATACAATTATATACACTTTGTACTTGTTTAAAAAATACATTATTTTATATTCTAGTAAATACCATATTATATGTAAAGTAGGAAGTTTATGGGCCGAAAAATTGCTGAGATTATCCTTCTTTTTAGGTCTTTCAGGTGTATTTTATTTTAAAATGTAGCCATTTGAACTACTGACTGAGTTACTGACTCTTCGCTAACATGCGTATACACGTCGATATCCTACAATGCTACCATCTCGTTTGAACCTGAGGGTGTCAACTGTAGAATAGGCACAAAATATACAATACAATGTACACATCAAACGGAAGTCTGGCCACATTCACCCGCCTCAGTACTAGATATTTCCCTCCATTCTGGCTAATCGCTTACTTTGACTCTCCAGACATCTCAGACTCACTTCAGACCACTCGATATTCCTCGGGCCGGGTCATTCTAATAAATTAACATAATCACGAAACAAACGCTATATAAATATTTATATTATAAAAATATTTCAATGGTTTAGTATAAAACTGATCAAAACATTGGAATAACATTTTTTGATATAATGAATTTAACAAACAATAAATTACACTGTTTTGCTCATAAAATTTAACTAACAATTTATGACAAGGTTTGTTCAAAATAGTGCATTAAGAACAAAAGACGGCAAAAGAACGTAGCAAAGCATCGCCTAGTATCGGGTAAGTTAGGCCCGGCTTTAAGCTAAAACAGAAGGCTTAAAAATCCAGCTGTATACCGTTAAAAAAACTACCCCTTTTTGAGCTGTGACATTTTTCTTGCATATATTGGCTTTCAGTATTGTATGCATAATCAGTTTTTGTGGGACATGATAGACAAAAAATATCACAACAGTGATGTTTCTCAGCTCAAAATCTTTCAATAAATCAACATTAGCAATAAACCATATTTGGTTATTGGTCATAATTAACCGAAATAATTATTCTAATGAATAATTATTTTTATCTGAGGTTTTTTGTTGAGATAAAAAAGTCAGTGTCAAGATCGGGATTCGAACCCACGACCTTAGGCTACGCTGCTGGTCTAACCACTTGAGTTAGCGTGACTTATATCCCCTCTGGCACCAACTCAACTCACAGCTCACAGGAAATTTCTTTTTTTCTCCATTTTTCAAATTTCATTTTAATTAATATGATCGACCGCTAAGGATAAGTATGTATTTTTTTAATGAACTAGCAATGGGTTTGAAACGTTCCCTTCTCTTGTGGAAAATAAGTGGTCTGTTTTCCCACCTTTTAACAATAGCTTAATCAACGGACTTTCAAGAAAATAAAGATCATCAAGTTCGTCCAGTTTACTGGGAGGGAGAAACGTACTATCAGAAAAAACACAGAGACTACAACATCAGACCGAACATGACCAATGTATTCCATAAAGTAAATTGCTACAATGTGTACAGAAGTTTATTTTTTTAACGTTTTGATTAATGACCGTTTTAAAATCCTCATAGAGTCTGTTGTTATCGAAATCTCCACGAAGGAACTATGCATTTTCTTTCTAACTGCCTTCAGCTCTGATAGATTTTTAATTAATATCATTTCTGAAGAATATATTAAACAAATCATAATTATATCAGAGTTAATCCCTCGTATTTATTATAATCCGACACCAAATCACTAAAGTGGCGACAATTTACCACAAAAAATAATTTTGTTAGGGGGAGAATTTGTACTTAACCTAAAAAAACCGAAACAATCGTTGAACCTGTGTTTAAAAGGACGAACGGATAACAAATCCGTGCATACAATGAAAATCGGATGAGTAGGATTTCGTTTATGATATCAACACGCAAAATCACTCACGTGCGTGACACTACACTATATTTCTATTGGAATCCCGACAGAATTCAATCCGATTTCGACTCTATCTGAAGGTATAAAACCAACATTGCTATAATTATATTAAATAGCATAATTACAATAAATACATTGTATGATGATATTATGAATCATATTTTTGTATAAAGATATAGTACAAACTGAAATTATTTATAATCAATCAATCAATGATGCATATCTGTCGAATGTTCTTTACTTGAATGAAATTTTTTTCGACTGTTTCCGTCGGCTCGGCGGCCCGCATTGTTCCAATCGATTTAGAACAATTTTAAAGTTATACAAAACCATAAATCGTAAATGATTTATGAATGCGATCAGAATCGAATGGGTGAGTCGCATTTATGAAAAAAAAAAAAAAATACCACAGGTGTGTTGCATTAAAATATCTTTCAACACGGTTAACGCTCAAATAAACAGAATTGTTTTCAGCTTAGAAAATGAAACAGAAATGAAAAATACTATTAGTACAATACTTTATAATGGGGCTTGTGAATTAAATTAAACACTTAAAACCTAATAGGAATTATTTGATAGATATAAACATGCAATATTGTCGATTTAAACTTTTTAATACGTTGAGTAAAAGTTTGTAATTAGAATTTGATCGGGTATATTGAATTAAATAATTTTAAGGGTCATAATTTGAATACATTTTAAGACGTGATACCTTTTTCAATTTTACTTGAAACTTTGTATCTTATTTCTTGGTTATTCAATACAGTATCAATGAATTGATTTTTCAGCAGATTCAGATCAAAACTTAAAAATATTGGCATAATTATGAATAAAATATTTAATGGAATGCCAGATGGCAAACCATCCAAGAATGGAGAAATAGCACAAATAAAGCCGTTTAAATTGTTATTATTGTATTATTTTTTGAATGTTCCTTTTATTGCTTGTTTGGTTTAAAACTTAATACACAACTTAATTGAAAGATATTAATTGGCCACGCGGACCACGAAACAAGTGAATTTTATAAGTTTAAATGAAGCTCTCCGTGGTCATTTTTATTTGTCGCCTAGAATCAAATAAATTACACGACATTTGACAAAATGGCCAAAGGGAGGGAAAATTCAAAAGGTGGGGTTGAGATGTGTAGTAGTATCGGAGTGGATCGAGGTCACGATAGCTCAAGTGGTAGGGCAGCTGAGTATCTAGTCGAAGATCGTGGTTCGAATCCGCTCGTGCCATTGACTTTTTTATCCCAACTAAAAACCTTAATTAAGTGTAATACCGGACTACAAAATTAGTGAATATAATTAACAATTATTACTGTTTACCAAGAAAAGATCAATGATCGTTAGAAACAGTGTTACAGCATTGAAAAATGAATTCAAATATGTAGAAGTTACACTACATGAATCAGTGGCAAAGGACTTATTGCTGACACTATAAAAACAGCGGCACGTGCCTTAATGCAGAAGAACGGTAATTAAAACTGGGGATGTAGTCCAAAAATCTGCTCTGGAAGTTCATCATTATAGGAAGACCAATCATCACATACGTGCCATTGCCTGGTCTGGTAAGTCAAATAAACAACAAATGTATCTCTGGAGCAATTTGGAACATGTCCCAAATGAAAACGAGAAATACTAAACTTGAATTAAATCACCAATGAAGAATCTAAACGATTAAAATTTTGACAGGGAGACAAGAGCAGTTGAATGAGTAATTATGCTATACTTCTGGTAGCTACGACGACATGGACGGGATGTTTGACCTTGAAGAAAATTTCCAGATAAATCTGTGTACCAAAAAAGAATAGAAAAAAATAGAAAAAGGAAAACCCTAGTTATCAACCAGTGGTACACTAGATTACGATTACGATCTAGAACGCACAAGGGAGTATTTGGCCTTGGAACCAAGTACTAGGGAAAAGTACAAATAGTACAAAACAACGACCAGAAAAGCCAAATAACCGTTAGAGCACATATAACTATCATTTGCTCATGGATCGTGCTGAATTTCAGAGTTAAAATAAACAGACTATGAAGATTTAGATTTGTACAACAAGGTAACATTCGTCTGCGTTACAGGTCACACAGTAGCATAGGGCAACTTGTTAGGAAAGGAGCTGTTGTACCGTCGATAGGGTCTGAGCCTTTTCGAAACATATTAACTCATTATCAATAAGCACCTTTGGGCAGATGTCATGGTGAATAGAAACTACATTGGAAATCACTCCTTGGAAGCAGACAAATAAAAAGAAACCTTCTAGTGAGATATGAGAAAGAAAGAGACAATAGAATATCAAAGGAAATGGGAAGAAACTCCGAATCTTAAAAGGATTCTTATAAAAGATGGATGTTGAAGGAAGATTGATATGAAACAGCAAGGTCCTAGCAGATTCAGCATGGAAAACGCCAACGCTAAGCACTAATAAATTGTCGTGCTACACTTATACGCAGGAGGAAATGTCGCAACTCAACATCTTTTCCCATTATAAACTATACGATAATTGAAGATTATCTATCTTGGAATCAAGTGTTAAAGAAGGCTGAGAGAGTGAAACCTTATTTCAAAAAGAGACGAGGAATGCCTCCTTCTAATTAAAAAAAAACGCTATTGAGAGTCTAAGATTTCCAAGGGAACACCAATCTTTGGCTCTAGAAAAAAAGTCCGAGTACGGCCCTTAACGTTTCAGAAGGGAATGAAAGAGTCCGGAGAAAACATGGCGAACGATACCGTCAGTACTGCAGGAAAAGTGACATCTGGACGAGCGCTACGATGTTTTAGACAGCATTTTTTTTTTGGAAACACAAAACGGTCTTGATTCCCTTAAAGGTATGCGCACATGATCCCACGAGATCATGTAACCACAGGTATACTCCGGTGTGTGAAAGAATTCCGGACCTTAACACAATCTAAATCGTTCGGGACAATCTCAAACGAAAAGTTCGATCAATATATATATAAAATGCAAAAGGCGTTGTATTGGAGGATGAGACAACGTAAATAAGGATTTTCTGCAAAATCCTTTGTTGAAGACATATACACTTTGTAATTAGGCTTATGTATTAATATTCATGGATCGCTAAAGTTAACTTAATTAGTACATAATTTATGGTGGAAAATAAATATTATTTTATACAAAAAGATATATTATATCGATCTTCTTTCTTAATAGATTTATAAAAAAAACTTTCCTGATATGTAATAACATTTTCCAATATGAGTAATTGTCAAAAAGTGCCTGCAATAGTAGCTATAGGTTGAAAGTAAATTTGAGAATATTGTCTTTTATGTCGCACAAGGATTCTCCCAGATCCTCAACCCATTCCCTAGGGTTATTATTTACCAAGTTCCCAACAATGAAGTTTGCATTTATTCATGAATGTCCATTTCTTGGCTGCCTGTATGGAATCAGGCCACTCTACCCTATTTGACCGACCATTCTGTGCAGTGATTTTGTCCTTTAACCAATTGCTGAAAATCAATAATGATTTTTATATATTTAAACTAAAATTTGGTCAACATTTTATGCGGTTGTTTTAATAAAAAAAGGAAAAACCTGAAGAAAAGTTTTTCTTAACGCTACTGGTCGGATGCTATCACCACACCAGATGTAAACGAAAAGGAGCTCGAAGAAGACGCCGTGCAACGACTGAAAAAATAATCTGTTGTTGCTATCTTCGCGGCCGTTTTTTCCTATTATCCCGATGTAATACTTAAAGCGAGGACCCCAAGCGTCCATTTATTTCGCCTTTTCGTTTATGGTCTCATGCTCGTAGAGAAAGCCAACTCTGTTTTTATTGGTTATTTATTCAATCAATTTTTCAGAAAATCGTATTCAAGTTGTGGCTTCTTTTTGGAGCGCTGTGAACTTCTGTTACACTGCGAAAATCTTTCACAAACTTGACTATGTTATGCTATTTATATCGGTTCTGTTAAGGGTAGGCCTACTGATAATATTGATAAATGTTTTTATAAAGGAAAATATGTTTCAAAACTCCATTTATTGTAATATAAAGGGAAAATCAGTATAAATTTACTTGAACATGTTTCGATCATTACTTATTCTATCGATTTCTATTTTCTCTCTCCCTCTCTTATTTGTTCTCTCTCTCTCTCTCTCTCTCTCTCTCTCTCTCTCTCTCTCTACCTTTCTCTTTTCCTTTGAGTGTTCTATGTGAAGAAGGATGCCTACTTTTGTAAAAAATGATGAACTAAAATGATCTAATTATATAGATGAAAGCTGGCCGAAAGAAACACGAGTTGATAAGAAAACAATAAAACACACACAATTTAAATAATTATCTTTCAATCTTTAAGCGAATTCTTTTATCTAACTTTACTACCTATTTATAAGTTACTATCTCTCTCTCTCTCTCTCTCTCTCTCTCTCTCTATATATATATATATATATATATATATATATATATAATGACTAAAAATTCATTCAGAATTTTTATGCTCTTCATTTCCTGAGGGCCTAACATAGTCTACATCACAACGGATATTAAAAATTATTCAATAATTATTTCCTGTGATGCACGAGGCATGTAGATGTCTGATATTCACCACACACGAAACAGTCTAGTAAACTAGCGAAGAAAGAAATTTATTTATTTTTAATTTATATATTTCATAGTGAATGAAATACTTTATTGCACAAATTTGCATAAATGTATAACTATTATTTGAAAGTGCGTTGAAAACGTTGTTTCATAGGAATACTCTATTTGTCGCATTTGATGACTTGTCCTCACTCTGGTATCGTCGAATTTGTCCGACCCACGAAATGATGGTGGGAACTGGGTGAAAAGGAAGTTAGTGTCAACGGATCCTTGATTACTATAAAGGGCCGGGAATTTATAATTCGAGGCGATTATTTTTGTCTTATTAAATCGGAAAAAATCTATACCCTACAAATATAACGAATTAAGACGAGATGTACACAATTGTTACAATTTAAATTAATCATTTATAAAAGTTCCATTATTTTGTGGTGTAAGCAGGAAAATTGTAAATGAGAAGTTAAATTTTAAAGGCAAGGAGTCGGCTCTTTTTGTATTTTCATTGTGCCACGATTATAAAATTTTTTGAGGATTTAGTTAAAATATTTTAACCCCGAATCCAGTCTCCAAAATCAACCTACCTTTCATCGCCATTTTTATAAACTACCAGTAAAACTCATTCACTCAGCGCATTTATTTAAAAAATTGTTAATATTTTTGATGTAAAAACTGAAAAAAAGAGCGAAAGGTGTATAGAAACAGGCTGTCATATATGACCGACCCAAGTTGTGTATTTTCTCGCTCTAATTCAACCTGGGAATTATTTACTTTGAAATTCCTCTTAAAACTCCAGCATGAAAGTTATCATTATTAAGGCGGTTTTAATATAATTCTAATTCTACGCTAGGAAGCATGAGTGAACTCGATTTTTGCCCAAGTTTTTGATCCTATATTACAAATTTTCAAGATTATTATGTTGGAAAAAAAACAGTGAAATATGAACAAGCTCACACTGCTGCCGAGATCGCGGCCTAGGGATTCTAGCATCCATTAACCACTTCCGGAAGAGGATTTAATCCAAAGATGAAGAGTGCCGTCCTATTTGGCACGATTGATGTACAGGGGGAAGAATCGATTTGAACTGTGACCTGAGACCGTGTAATGCAGCTATGCAAGAAAAAATGCCCTGCATTAGTGAACAAAGTGGAGTCGTTTCTCTCCTTGACAACGCAATGGCTCATATTTAGTTTGTAATGCAGCAAAAATGGTTCAACCCGAGATCGGACGTGCTATCCCACAAATCGGATTATTTAAACCGCAAAACTTTTCTGCAACAAAAATGTAAAACAGGGTGAAAAAGATTTAATACGTATTACTCAAAAACATCTAACCCAGTTTAAACATAATTGATTTCATTCAAAAAACGAATTTTTGTCCATATAATTATCATAGAATAGTTATGTAAATCAACGAATTTACAATACATTCTGTAGATATGTACCTTTTTCCAAAATATTATGCTTTAACGTCTGTTCATAAGTACGTTTTTCTATTTCTAATATCAGTTTGATCATTATGCTTTGGACGTGCTTCCATCCTTCTGTTTAACCCTGGCATTCATGGCGTCATGATTATTGAAAACATCTGACATCATATCAGCCTTGGTTTTATGCTTTTTCAGCGTCGACTGGAAGCGGAATTTAAAAAAAACACAAAAGTTTACCCTGTAATTATTTCGATTAACCTTTTCAACTTTTGCTAACTAACTTATAACATCATAATTCAAATCGTATTGTTTTTTTTATAGAGATTACTATAATTTATCAATCTAAACGAAATTACTTGTCAAAGGATTTTTCAAAGTGATTTCTTCTTTTAATAAACTATTTACTTTGATCATAGGTAACATATTTTATTGTAAAAATATGTCATCATGAAAATTAATGCACTTTGGTTAAATGAATGACCATCTCTGTGTAAATGGGTAGAATTTGAAATAAGGCGAATTGGAAATTATTTCACCTTATTTTAAATTTTACCTAGTTACATAGAGATGGTCGTTCATAAATTATAGTAATCTATATTAAAAAAGTCATTTCTTCCTTTGACAAAGTTTTGAAGGATATAATGTCCATCATCAGGACTATGAAACTGTTTTTAATGATTTGCGTTAACAAATATAAATATGAATTTAAAATATTAAAAATTTGGGATTAACCATAATGAATTTATAATCTTCTAGTTTCGACTGATACAGTGGAGTTCTAAATCACCTTTCTAAACTGCTCAAAAATGAACAAGGATATTAGTAATTTATTATTTTTCGATTAATTTAATTAGTTTAAACGATATATTCTTCTAAGTGCTAATGCTAAGCCTGGTAGTGGATCATTACACGCTTAGTGAGGACAAAAATATTGCTATTACTGCAATACAGAACCTTTTCCATTGTGCCCACCAGATCGCAAGGCGTTATCAACGCAATCGATTCCTAATCGTTTGTGGGAAGTTGGCACATCCTTTGAGACCTGCAGCAACTGCCCTTCATACAAAGGAATATGGTGCATTGCTTTCCGATGTATTCGGTCGTCCTAGAAAGGACAATGAGGATCTTTAACGTCCGCACCTAGCCTTCCGGCCTATCGGTGAGAGCTGATGCACCTCCATTGGTGTAGAGGCCAAGACAACCTCGCTCCCCACTGCCCATTCCGAGTGGTCGGGTCAACAACGAACCGTATATCAAGCGCAAAGGGCTATCTCTCCCGCGCACTCCCAGAGTATGGTACAGCAAACGCCTAGAAGAAAACAAACGGAATACTGTTATGTTTCCTGATGAGTCGCGTTTTGGCTGTGAGGCGTCGAAGAGTCTACCGAGAACATGGAATGAGTGTAATGCCTAAGTTCGTGCTCTCTTAACTGCAGTTAGGAGGAACCGGTGTAATGGTCCGGGCTGGGATTTATACTGGAGAAAGAACTGGAGTCAATAGGGTTGAAGGCAATCACACCGCAGTCGTTCTATCCAAGAAATTTTCTCAGCCCTCAAACCAGCGCTATCGGCGGGGATTTTCAAATCTGTGGATGACTTCATAGAGACAGAGTTGTTCACCAATACCCCCATGTCTCCAGTCCTCAAACCCATAGAGCACAAGTGGGATGCCTTTTTTTCGATGACCATCCGCAGCGTTGCAACATCTGCTGAGTGAAATTCCTTTTAAAGTTAATTACGATTCGCAATTTGCCTTACAGGTGCACTGAGGTTTTAGCTACTAGAAAACATACACGGTATTAATTGTTTAAAAAAATTATTGAATTCAAACAAAATTATGGAATTTTTATTTTCCAATTTGTCAAAATTTCTTAGTTAAATTTTCCTTCGGTCAAAATATAATTTCTTATACATTTTAATGAAATTTATCATAAAACAAAATGAAAATACTAGGTAAAGTAAATATTACAAAATTAGCAATATCCCTATTCATTTTTGTGCAGTTTGGATAAAAATTGTACACTCCATTTTGTTATTCTATCACACATAGCTAATATATCTGTCAATTTATCGTAAATTGGAAAAATAATTATTATAATTAGAGATCGTGATATGTTGGTGTTATTATTATAATGTCAAATCCTAATTAAAAATGATCCCATACACACTTTTAATAAGTATACCAATATAGAAAATAAATTCGTTAGAGTTCGTGGTCCGATTGACCGAATAACGTTTTTCAATTAACTAATCTTTAAAAAAAATAAGTGCCACGAGCGGGATTCGAACCCACGACCATCGGCTTAATACGCCGCTGCTATATCGCTTGAGCTATCGCGACTCCGATTCACTCGACAACCAACTCCCAATCTCAGCATGTCTTTCGAAATTTTCCCTCCTTTGTGCCGTTTTTCAACGCAATGACACTGGCTTTTTCATTTCAACTAATACCTTACATAAATATTAATTAATTGTATAAACATGTTTTTAAAAGGGTAATTAAGAAAAGTATACTTGGAGATGAAAGATCTAACTATAGAACATATATAAAAAAGTTTTCTAAGTATTACAAAACATTAATTTATTTTCTACTGTATGTTAAATATTTTGATTAACATAAGTGAGATTTAGAATTAATAGTACAACGTAAATTTGATCGTCCTGGAAGCACTTCTCTATTTTGCTAGGTCGGAAGCGTTTCTGCCGATTTCTCCCGCATCCCAATCCTTTCTGATAAATTCAAATTAGAAAAATTATTTATTTCAAGATTGAACATCGGGCAATGGTTTTATGGCTTCACCCTCACGGTATTGAATGTTTAACTGTCATTATTGATCCACATTTACTAATTCCCTCCTTCCGACAGGGCCGGGATAATCCACACGCGACTCGCTGCTTTAACAAGCCGTGTTAGACAAACACTAGGATGACTTTAAATTCTCTATCCCTCAGACACGAAGGCGTTAACACGTTTAAATTGAATCCCCAGTAGCGCAGGTTGAAGTTGTGTCAGTGCTAACGATCGTTCGCCGCTCTACAAATTGACCAGCAAAGGGGGAATTAATTTCCCTTCTTTCCATCCGGGATTTAGCCTAATCCTGGAATGATCCAGCTCGGCGAGTGTAGCTGACAATTAAACGGAACGGCTTAGGCTTGCGGCTGAGTCCCGACTGAAATTCCCCTTGCCTGAAGTGCCATCGCTTTTATTTTTATTTTCACTCGATTCGTTAAAACGCATAGTATAAAACTTATATCTGAATTAAACGCGCCTGATATGACAGATATCAAATTCACCCCAATAAAAACATCCCTGCAATTATTATCATTATAGCAGTTTATAAATTCAAGTACTTTTGTTTAAAAAAATATAAAAAAATAAATAAAGGCAAAAAAGTACAATTTATATACAAAATGTATTTATTTTTTGAACAACTTCAACATGACCTATGCATTATTTATTTGAATTAGATTGGTAGTTTTATTACTTTTTAAAGGATTTGTTAAAAAAAAAAAAAAAGGATTTATAACCTTTTATTTTGTGTACTCATGCTTATTACTACAGGTTACAGAACTATAGACATATACACTGATGAACAAATTTAATCCGTGACGCCATTTATTTAATTTAAAATTAAATCCATTATCTCGCCAAATTAGTTACATGTAATTAGGAGCTATTGTAGTCAAAATGTTTTTTCCCCATTCATTTAATTTCGTACTGATTAATCCCATTTGCATAAAATGGATAATTATGCCTTTCAATTTTTCTTTTTCTGAAAATCGCTAATTTCCCTTCGTTGATTTTATTTGATATTATTCTTATTCCTAAATATTTTACGATCGCTCCAGTCAGGGATTTGAGTATGACAGTCATTCTAAAAAAAGGAAGAGTTTTTCGGCGCTTGGGAGAATCGCGGACCCCTAGAGGGCCAGGACAGGGTCAACCTAGTCTACAGACGAATGATAGATTCATCCATCATCTGGCTCGACGAAACCGCATCTTTATGGGAAATGTGATAAGTAATCTGATAAGACAAGTCCGATATGCTTCGATTTCCTCCAGGATGACAAATGAACGCAATGCTCTTTCCCAATCCAAAATTTAATGCTGTTTATGTTGATATAGTCATATTTACACTAGGTCTGAAATTTTATACGGTTATAAGATACGGGAAACTTTATAGAACAAAGTCGTGAAACGTTGAAGCAACTTGAAACGTGAAATACCTGGAATACAATTGAGAATCCGACTCTGTAAAATTTGACACTTTTTATCCAATTTCGCATGTAGGATAATATCCTGAAGCATTAAATTAAATTATACACTCTCAACACCACACACAAGAATGACACATCTACACGGAAAACACACTTTCAGCCCTGAAGATGTTCTGAAGAATAATCGAAACGTTGGAGTGTTCTAAAACCTACGTCACACCAGACCGCATCTCACGATCTCCAAATAATCAGTGGCTTACTATCAATAAATACAACACGAATATAAGGAGGTGGATGCGCGCAACATATGTACAATAATTGTACACGAAAAACAAACACTTGGAGCCCTGAAGATGATCTCAATAAAGATCGAAACGTTGGCATGATAAAGGAAATATTTTTCTAAAACCATTCCATTAATTGAGTTTTTAGTTGAGAAAAAAGTCAGTTTGCGAGCGGGATCCGAACCCACGACCTTCTGCTAGATCGTCGCTACTCTAGCACTTGAACTATCGTGACTTCCTCTCGGACACTAACTTTCCATCTCAACCCCAACATTTTGAATGTTCCCTCCTTTTATCTTGTTTCAAAGGTTTTGTCTAAAATGTCACACCAGACCGCACCTCACGATCTCTAAATGATCATTGGCTAACAGCCAAACACCACACACTAGTTATTATATTGGAAATATTATATATTTTACTAAAAATTATGTGATTGTTCCCTATCTCACCTGTTTCTTTCTGACCCTACTGCGTTTTCACGATTTTTATAACATCCTATCCGATTGCAAGGATTTTTATATCCCTATTCCTCATCCCATCTTCAAATAATCTTTAACTAACGGCCACTAAACACCACGTATTAAAATTATATGTGTTTGAACAAAGATTGGTAGTATTACAACTTAAGGCAACATGTTGGATTTGGAATTGATGATTTGGGGCTCATTACTTTACCAATATATTTGGACGATCAGGGTGTGGTGCAATGAATGTTCTGGCGTTGTAACTACGCCAAGGTAGGGTTTAATTTCATCTTCCTTAGGGCTAGATACTCTGTCAGTATTTAAAATAGTTTTCTCTTATCAGCATGTATAAACATGTTTTCTCTCTTTTCATCATTTCTTATATTAAATAGAAAGTTTTTCAATAAATATATACAACTTTTTTTACGAGGGTTCCCAATAAGAGAGGTTATATAAACCCTCAGAGTGTCGGTATTTAAACAAAAAACATTTGTAAATATGTCGGGTTCGAACCCAGAGGCCCTGGATTCGAACCCGGAACCTTTACCTTACAGTGATGAGCGCCATGCCGTGTCAACGCCTCAACCGTTGCGGCAGCCCTCCTCCCAGTAAATAAATAAATGGCACTTTCTACAAACTATTATGACAGAGAAATCAGAATTTAAACCGTTTACAGGCAGTAGGGTTAGAATGGAGTGAAACCAGTGCTTTACTTTCAAAATGAATGTTGAGGTCGTTGTAGATAGTGAGGTTAGAGAGGAGCTTTATCGTTTCGTCTGATGACTGGTTAAGAAGGATTGGGTGTGCTGGATGTTAGAAGGCTTGACAGAACCCCAAACCTCCCAACGTCCAAAGTGCTCGCCGTAAAGTCTTCAGTAAAGTTAGCTTAATGTAGACTGGTCAAGTAGGATTTCAGTCCTAGAAGTCTTCGTAGTTGTACAAATCATGTATTGAGCTAATGTCTAAATCTTGTCTGGGATTCGACTTCCAGATATAGTGCTATGTATTTGACACGCTATCTCTTTGTTGGTGTCGTGCAGTGGACTGTACATTTTTTCAAATGGGAACGTACACTGCGTAAATTTTCCGGCATTCAGCCCTTCATTTTTTGATAAACTCAACGTGTTCATGGCTGTTGGAGTAGCTTTGATAGGATTCGAGCTGGACAAAATTACAATACACCTTGGTAGGTAATGATGATGATGGTGGAATGGATAGGTAGGTCAACAGTATAAATAAAATACAGGATGGAACTAAAAATGATTTCCCTTGTGGGGCGCTGGCTTGTATCTGTCTGACTTCCGAGAACTTGCAGCCGCAACTCACTGCGAAGGAGCGGTCAGTTGGATAAGATTTTAGGATATGAACTGGTCGGTAGTTTACAAAGCATGCTCGGCTGCTAGAACATACAATATTTCCCTGAAATATTTATGAAAGAATAAACGATTATGATTTTCAAAGATGAACATGCCTGTATATATTATATATTCTTCGCTAAAAAACCTAGTTTTTTACGTGCTCATGAATAAACCGATCATTTTATTTTCAGAATTGCAAGAATGCATAAATTTCGAACTGTCCGGTCTTCGCAAATTTTACGTTCAATAACTTTTGTTCCGAGGACGTTTCTCTAAAAAGTGACAACAGGGAAGCGGCAAACTTTTTCTTACTTTGACCTTTTGGGATTCAGAATGCTTCTCCTGTCCATACCCACCTGTTTACCTCATTACGGAAATTAAATTTTTTCTTCTCATTCCACAGGTGTTGTGGCAGTTTCGTTCCGAATAACGTATTGAAACAATAGAATGATGGATGGAAAAATTGGAAGAGAGAATGATCGGTTTTTTCCCCATGAGCAAGAACAAATCACGTTTTCTCCACAAAAATCGCGAATAACCCGAAAACAGTTGACCAATTGAAAGCTTATAAAAATTTTGTATTGCTTTAGGGCCTCGCTCAATTTGAAGTTTAATAAAAAGTACAAAAATAAACATGTTCCCGAATTTTTGAATTGACTGAAGAAAGACTGAAGCTAGAAAAACATTTTAAAAAGCCATCTTATTCTTCGCAAAATTTTGTAAAAAATGAGCCCTAGCGCAAGTTTATGACTTAAAAGATTGAGATACTATGCATTTCCAAATATGGCCTTTTTTCTTGTTTTGTACGGTGGATCGACCGAAAAAATAATCTGAATAAATAATAAATTTTGTAACACACTGAAATTTTATAAAGTATTTCTCTATTTCAGTTAAATGCTCAGTATTCCTAATAATTACGATACTCGTGAAAAGTACTAAAAATCATAATTTTTACAAAACGTTCTCATTATTCACCGTTTTATTTTCTTTACTTGGAACCTGAATGACTTTTCTGTTCGTATAAAGCCATAGTACGTAAAAAAATGAATATATTTCAACTGCTGAACAAATATGGCTCTGCAAAAACATTTGACCTTCCTGAATTTATTAGTCCATCTTCAATTCAAATAGAATTCTATTTTCCGTTTCTACACTATCAGCCAGCCAATAATGTGTAATTTTATGTATACTGGAAGTTTTCGTATAAAAGCAAAAATTAAAGTGTTTCCAAATTTTTTAAATTTACCGATGAACGGCTGAAGCTAGGAAAACATTTTAAAAATTATATTGTAAAATTTTATTAAAAAAACTGGGGCCTTATCGAAGATTCGTGACTTAAAAGTCTGAGAACATACTCATTTCCAAAGTTAGCCGTGTGTGCTTACAAAAACCAGGTGATTCTTTTTTTTATTATATAACCCATGGAAAAAGCTAGAATAAAATTTGGTAATGTCGCATCAAATTTGTGCGATCTATATAAAAGAATTTTCAATAGAAAAATTTCACGATCTCATTTCTCATTATAAGAAGTTAAGTAATTTTTGTCGTTCGACCTAATCGCTAAAACAGCAAGTACAGATAATTTCTCATTGTCTTTGTAAGCTTTTTGAAAGCTTGTGTGTCTGCATATGAATTATTTCAGGAATAATGTCTTTGTCTAAGGGTCCAATTTAATAAACATGTCACGTTTCCAAGTATTTGAGAAGAATGGGTAATTAAACAGATTTATATTTTAGCTACGGTTAATTGTATTAGGAAGTTATTAAAGTAATAAGAGCGAGAGTTTAATTGGATCAAATTAAAGGGGAAATTTAATCTATAGTCCATTCTTGCATAGTCGAGTGTTAAAATGTCGGCCCAAATTATCTTTAATTCGTTTGTATTATGAAACTCGGACTTCTCCCCATTTAATATTTCTAAGTGGTTCCTGAGATTACCGACAAGAGGAATAAAGCCGGTTAACGGTTACATTCTGAAGTTTGGACAAGTGACAAACCACGCACTAATGCCGGCACTCAGTACTTCCGACGACAGTCATACAACATTCATAGTGTGGTCATGATTCCAGGCACAGGGGGATAATTTATCGCGTTCTTTACTCATTTTTATTTCTTAATTTCCACCAGATGACCCCTGCGAGAGTATTATTAGCCGGGCCGTTTGTGAGACTAATTAACTCGAAGTCTTGAACGTATAAAGTTATGACTGAAGGTGGCTTAATAAAACATATTGTTTTAAGCTTGTTGAAATTCTTTTTGATGTTTTAATTATAGATTTTATTACCAGCCCTTAAAAAAATATAAATCCTAATGAGTACATCATGTAAAAATTTGTTTAGTATCTCCGCTTTTATAAAATTTTAAATAATTATCACAGGAAATTCCATTCATTGTTGACGATTAAATATTGCGAGCCTCTTATAATAAACAGTTCCTTTTGTCATTAAAAAGATAATTAAATAAAATACCACTTCGAAAAGTTTATAGGCGTTGCTAGGCGCTCATGGTAGTAGTAGTAAGGCAAAGGTCCCGGGTTCGAATCCAGCGGCCCGGCATATATACAAATGATTTTTTTTAAACACCGGCACCCCAAGGGTTGATATAACCTCTTCTGTTGTAAACCTCTTCAAAAATCTTAATGTGTGGTTATTAGTGACCGTTAATCGATAAATATTCAGAAATCGTGAGATGCGGTCTGGTGTGATTAGTTTTCAGAAAAATATTTTCTTTATCGTGCCAACGTTTCGATCATTATCGAGGTCATCTTCAGGGCTCAACGTGTTTTTCTTCTGTGTAATTGTGCCGATCATGCGTGACGTGTTGAGAGTGCACTCTGAAGATGATTGCAATAAAGATCGAAACGTTGGTACGTTAAAGAAAATGTTTTTCTAATACATACAGCACACCAGACCGCAACTTGCGATTTCCGAATAATAAATCTCCTTATTCCTTTATAAATTAGAAATAGTTAAATTTGGCGGGTTAAGCTGGAAACCTTGATGGATCAACTTTTTGAACTTGCTTTTCATCGAGTTTGGCAACTGTACATGCTCATGGGTATCCTCTCTCTCCAATTATTTCATACATTGAAGAATGGGATCTGACGCTTTATGTATAATTTCTGATGAAGCAATTATCCCTCTGATGACATAAGAGAATTTAGTTTGGATACAGGCAGTTTCGAACAAAGAAAAATTTAATAATTTCATCAGAGGACAAACTTAATATTGCTACGCTTGAGTAATTGTATTAGAAAAATATCATTCGAAGCGACAGATTTAAAAATATAGATTTCCTGGCAGATTTGAAAATACAGGTAATCAGTGGATAAATATTTTACGTTATACAACATGAAAAAAGAAATTGGCCTTCCAGGCAAAACTCAAGAAATGGAAAGAGAGGAAGCAGTTGATGCGATGTATAAAATCTATTCTAATGGAAGTAAATAATCAAAAAATGGGATTCAGTGAAGTTGTATATAAGGAAAAACTACCTTAAATTACAGGTTTACTGAATGGTGCTCAAACGACCAGGAGAAGTTTTTGAGGCCATGCAATGATTCAAACTGTGTGATTCAGTTCAAAAGAGAAACACTCATATTTTTAGCGAAACTACGAAAATTGATCAAAACACCTTCCCATTTTTTAATATAATGAATCTAACTAACAGTTTATTACTCGGTTTAGCTCATTAAATTCAACTAACAATTTATTTCATGGTTTTGCTCATAAAATTACTCAGTTTTCGCGATTACCGTCAGAACAGGACAGTCAGAATTTTGCATTGACATTGATATGTCTTACGGCTGGGGGTCAGTCCGAAAGCTTAACACGGAAATTGTTACCACGTCCGCGCGTCGTCGGTCCACTGTTTACCAAAGATACGCGAGAACGAACTGGTGGGCACGTGATTTTAAAGTCGCGACGCGATTGATTCTTATGACGCGAAGCGATTGACGCTTATGACGCGACGCGATTGATTCTTATGACGCGAAGCGATTGACGCTTATGACGCGACGCGATTGATTCTTATGACGCGACGCGATTGACGCTTATGACGCGAAGGGATTACGCTTATGACGCGACGTGATTGATTCTTATGACGCAAAGCGATTGATTCTTATGACGCGACGCGATTGATTCTTATGACGCAAAGCGATTGATTCTTATGACGCGACGCGATTGACGCGTATGACGCGACGCGATTGATTCTTATGACGCAAAGCGATTGACACTTATGACGCATGTGACGCGACGAGATTGACGCTTTTGGAGCATGTGACGCGATGCGGTTGTAATGAGCTTCCAAATAAAAACGATTCTCAAATTAAATAAATAAGCGTTCCATGATAATTTGCGAGTGTGTTTAAATAGCCATCCACGTACAGATGTATCTGCATGCAGTGTAGATACTCGTTACATTTTTTTAATTTCAAATTATGAATATCTAATTTTGTCGTTAAATTTAGTACAACATACTTATTATAATTAAAACCAAATTAACCGAGATCAAAAATTCATTATTTTTTATTTTAAAAAATAAATAATTTTAATGGTTTAGTTGAAAATTGACCAAAATACCATTTTTTTTATATAATGAATTTAAGTAACAATTTATTATACGGTTTTATACATAACATTTAACTAACAATTTATTTCATGGTTTTGTTCATAAAATTACACCATTTCCGTCGAATAGTTTCAGAGCAGGACAGTCTCATTTTTTGAAGTTTATTTCAAACTAAGTATATGTAATTTTGTCGTTATATTAATTAAACATTCCTATTTCAATGTAAGCCAAATTAAACGAGATAAAAAAATTAAAAGTTTTTATAAAAAATATTAATTATGATGCTTAGGAAGGAAATTGATCAAAACACCGGTCTAACTTTATTAAAAACAATTAAGTTAAAAAACAAAACAATTTAAGATTCCTGCTTTTATTTTCTGCACTATTATGTTGAATTTTTGTTATGACCTATTTACCTTGAGAGATAGTTCCATATTTTTGTTTACTGATTCATTTTGATCAATTTTCTACAAAACCATTAATTTAAAAAAAAATTAATGGATTTTTGATTTGGGTTAATTTGGTTTATATTAAAATAAGTATGTTGTAATTAATATAACGACAGTAATACATGTAGTTTGAATAAAAATATGAATGACCGATTCTTTTGTCTTCGACTGTACTCGATGCTACCCGACGATATTCTGATCATGAGGATCGCGAAGCGTAGTAGGGTAGTGTAGAATTGCATAGCATCGGGCAGATGTGCGCGGGAGTATTACAATCCTATGGATTTGCGTCGGGTAGCGTTGAATCGCGTATGTTCCCCGCTTTAGCCACATTTCGCCATTCTCAGCGTGACTGAGACCCATGAGGGGTCATGAGCAAATTACTGTGCAGACCACAGGAGGAGATCTCAAGGAATAATAATAAGTAATAAATGTGTACATCAATATGTTAAAAACAATAAAACTATTTGTGCGTTAACAACATTTACGCAAAATATGAATATTTGAGAGAGCTTAGTAACAAATAGAAGAATCGTTTTACCGCTTTAAAAACTGTCACTTTCATATGATGAAGCCTTTTGAATGTATAGGGCAATCCTACCGTACAATTTAATTACAAAGCAAAAACTAAAAAAAGTATTTCAAGTTCACAAATTGGATTTTGATTGTCAACGGTTGTAGCACGTTTTGATTTTTCAATTTGCTTCCTAATTTTAATTTCTCTGCTCGTCTATATTTTCTTTAAACATTTGGACTGTTTGTTTTACAACTGAATAAATCCGACGGTTTGTTAAATTTATTTCCCTATCTTTATTTAACCCTATCTTCTGAACCGTTGGGTTAACATAAAAGTCACGACTTTTTTTTATTATTAATTAAACCAGTTTTATCATTCGTTTTTCCCCATCTACCGGAAAATTATATAACAAAATTAATATTCTTTTGAGTGTACTATCCTGAGATACATTTTTATTGAACCAGAAAATTAACGTTCAATAATGCAT
This sequence comes from Cimex hemipterus, assembly GCA_039619505.1. Classification (NCBI taxonomy): domain Eukaryota; kingdom Metazoa; phylum Arthropoda; class Insecta; order Hemiptera; family Cimicidae; genus Cimex; species Cimex hemipterus. Next base: position 27,523,978 of record CM077102.1, read on the forward strand.
GACAATTAATTAAGGTTTTTAGTTGGGATGAAAAAAGTCAATGGCACGAGCGGGATTCGAACCCACGGCTAGATACGCCAAAGTTGATGTCCGAGTGGATCGAGGTCACGATAGCTTAAGTGGTAGAGCATGTATCTAGCAGAAGATCGTGGGTTCGAATCCCGCTCGTACCACTGACTATTTATCACAACTAAAAATCTTAATTAATTGGTCAAGCGGACCATTATTAAATAATACAATTATATTCACGTTTATATTTGAATGACTCGTACATTAATGTTAATGACACTCGATTATTTGGGCAATTGTAGGGCATTTCGACGTCCATTTTATTCTATTAAAGCTATCATCTTTAGTCGGTCTAAATGAAATATAATTTCATAGAAATTGAAGATGATAGAATTTGTTTCATTTATTTCATGTAAAGCCCGTCCTTTTCAGTCAACTGATAATTTGTAGTTCATCTTTTATATTGTACATTAGACCATTTAGTCTACTAAGATTTGTAACCACTTTTATACATTTGTCGATAATGAATTCATTTTATATGTTGCCGTTTTGGGCTGTACGCTCATCGTAAAATGCGAAAAACAGATCCAATCTCAGAATTTGTTGCTCTTAATTTTTCATAGCATTTATATAACAATAATTTTCAAAATGATTTTCGTTTCATAGCAACTGTTGATAAAGAAGACGATATCTATCCAGTAATATATTTGGTACTTCCATTATTAACCAATAGACGTTCATATTTATTTTGTTCATGACAACAATAACAAACGCCCTAGGAAATGGCAAATATGCTCAATTATGACGATGTGTTTATACACAGTTGATGAAAACAAAACACGTCCAATTTCTCGTAAGATTTCATAAATTGACGCAAATTAGTGACAATATGAGAAATGTAAACTCATTCATGAAGTGGAAAAGTTTGTTAAAAATCGATTCTCCCCAACTGAAAAGGGGAAAAGTTGTTAGCGAATTTCTCTCTTTTAACGAATTTGTATTCATAAATCTGAGTTAAGCCTGTCGGGATATCCGCTTGTAACTTTAGTTTAAAATGGAAGTAAGGGTCACCAACAAAACGAATGCTTGCCTAATCCGCAGCGCGTAATTTTTACAAAAAGGCACGTTGTAAACGTTCCGGTATAAAATTAGTCACCCTCATTTTTGGTAACCACATGGACAAATTTAATTACAGGTACAACAAAACTCTGCCATACCTAATATTTTAAGAATTTAAAAAAAATGAATTAAAAATATCCCTTTCTTTATAATAAATAAATTGCAAGGTAAAAATATGATTCCAATATGGTGTACAATGATGCATTTCTGCAGGGAATGAGAGAAAAAGAGAGGGAGGCCAATTCAGCTCGCGTCTTGCATCGTGACAAGAAGAATGGGGACCGTGGCAGAGTAAGGACCTTGTTTCACACAAATCCAATATTCCTGCCCACTTTCCCATAGGTCCCATCAACAGCAGACAAATGGTCGTTCCTCGCCTTTTTTATGAAAGTAATACAACCGGAATTGCTTCCGTGCGACCGCCTCGGATGATGTAATTCCCCGCACTATTTATTGCAATAAGGCATAAACCAAGGATGTTTTGAAATTTTTAACGAATCGAATTTATTCGTATCGATTCCTAATCTTGGATGGAGCCGACGATGTTCAGAATTTAGAGCATGTGCCTCTCTTTTATCTCGATAAAATAAGACACGTCAATATTTTTCTTAAATAATATATCACGATGGATGAACAAGACATGTTCGTACATTTCCTGGAAGAACTAGTGATTTGAAGCAGTTAATAAAACTATCTATTAATAAGACATAATTTTATGAACAGATTGAATAAACCGTCTTATATAATTCGCTATTTACGTGCAACAAAAAATGAAAAACAAATCTCTGCTACAACAGGTTATTTTTAACCCACTTGATACGTGGAAATGACATGTCAATCTAGTTATTCTATGACAGAATTATGTGTGAAAGAAAAATGTAGTTTAACAAGAAAAAAAATTCTTATAACACTGAATAATTACATTCTAAATAATTTAATATATTTAGTGGTCTATTGACCAAATTCATTCTTTAAATTAATTAATCTTTTTGTGTACGGTTTTTGGTTGAAATGAAAAAGTTACATGTCACGAGCGGGGTTTGAACCCACGACCTTCCGCTAAATATGCAAGAACCTGACCGAGTGAAATAAAATATAGGTATTTTACAGATTTTTAAGAGATTAAAAAGTGTTTAAGTGTTTTTTTAGAGTTGAGATTAAAAAGTCATTGTGACGTGCAGGATTCTAACCCAGGACCTTCTGCTAAATACGCCGCTACTCTACCACTGGAGCTATCACTACTTCGATGTGCTTGGACATCAACTTCTTATCCCAACCCCACCTTTTGAGTTTCCCTCCTTTTTGCCATTTTGAAATGTCGTGTGTTGGGAAGAGGGTGACGGAGAAGGAGAGGGAGAGAGTGAGAGAGAGTGGGTGGGAGAGAGAGATTCATTAACAGTAAAACTTTTAAAATATGTACACATGGACGAAGTTGGACAAATTCCGTCTATTGGTACTTTGTAAAGGCGCTACTAAAAGTTATAACAATAGAAAAATAAAATTAAGAAAGCGTAAACTAATTATGCAAATTAACTTGCACTAGAGGATAAAATAAAAATGAATAAGAATAATGGAATAAAAAATGAAAAGAAAAATGTGAAGAAAAAGTAGATACAAACTCAACATTGGTAAGGATACAAATAAACAAAAAATGGTAATCGTCTTACATTACAATAAAAGAAATTACCAGAAAAATTTCGAAAATTATAATCCATCAATCCTTAATTAAAAGCATAAAAAATGAAATCTATCCAGGAAACAAAAATATGAATTTACAATTAAATTCCCGATCAATTCTTTTGGACTTTTTGTACCATTAAAGTAATTAATCAATGTATTTCTAAGTAAAGAGAAACAGATCAAGGGAGGGGGATTTTTTAGTAGTTTATTTACCAAGTGGTGTATGATTGTGATTTGATGGTAGTTGATGAATAGTTAAAAATCTATTTCTAGGAAAAGAATCCTGAAGATCTGCAATTATTATTGAACTTTCTCTCTTTGCTTCCTGCTCTAGTGTCTTTTTAAGACGTGTTTAAAATTTGATTGATCCTGTAATGATTTAGAATGACTTTTTATGACTTATTTATTTATGATTGGATTTTTGTTCAGATTTGCAACAACGGCCCCCGTTTATGGAGTAATCAGCTGAAATGAGGTGGAACTACGGTGGATTGTCTATTCTTCTTAACTACGTAAGATTAGGTTAATACGCTGCATTGCTCCTTTGTGTATTAAAAAAACAACCTATCAGAGCGATATTTATGACGTCAGGGTATAAAATTATTTTAAACACGTCACGACAAAATGATTTTTGATAATTGTCTTTGATGTAAAGAAAATTAAACGTGAAAACCCTCCTGGAAATGTCTTCATAGGCTCGTTTAACACAGAATAAAAAAAAAGAAGGAATTTATGGGAAATCATCGTAGAAACTTTTACGCTCCGAAGTCATACTTTTCTTCTTGACATACTCGTCGATAAAAAGTTATCAATTTACGTTCATGCGTTTAAAAGGAAGGGTATTGGACATTGAGGATAACTCGATGATACAGGGAAGATGAGATTAGACGTGGAAATGAGGATGGACAATGAGTTTTGGGATGGTTACATATTCAACACGCATCGTAATTATACGGCCTATTCGCTCAATTAGTATAAATTTGCTTCCTGTAGTCAGTATAAATTAAGGCTAAATAAACCTAAAAATTGAAAACATAGCAACGTTTAATAATAAAATTTACTGGACTTCTTGTTTCTATTTTAATTCTCCTTTTCGTTCTGTAAACGGATTTATCACCCCTGACAACATAGGATTCGCCCTTATTATAGTTTATAGTTTATAAAATTGTTAAACCAAAGTAAAATCGCTAATTTAGAAAATATTAAAGTTGTTTTATAGTAAATAGTGTGATAGTAAATGTACTCAATGAAGGGCAATAATAACAATGAACAATATCATATTTTAAAATAAATCGAACGTCGTTATTCGGTAATCATGAGATGCGGTATGGTGTGACGCAGGTTTTAGAAAAATATTTTCTTTATCATGCCAACGTTTCGATCATCGTTGAGATCATCTTCAGATCCTGGGATTTACGAATATTGTTTAAATTTAACAAATGCCTGCAGGATGTGGAAAAAATGAATTTACACAATACAAAAAAATTTTTTTTTTATGTTCAATCAAAGTGTTTGTTCTCTTCGTAATTGTGCCATTCTTGTATGTCGTGTTGAGAGTGCCAATGAGATATTGCTATTTTACGTTTATTTATGTAGGATTTTGAAGGGGTGGAGAAAGAAGTCGGTATAAAAAGACATTTTTGTGTAAATACTTTGATGTCCCACAATGTTTGGAAATCCCAAGCGCTGAAGATGATCTCGATAAATTTTGAAACGTTGCCACGATAAAGAAAACGTTTTTCTGAAATCTACTACACACCAGACCGCATGTCACGTTTTTCGTCATACACAAACGGTAACAAATCACCACACAAAATTTAAAGTGAATTATAATTATTCGATTTTCAGGAGAAAAAAAATATAATGAAAGGAAAATTTGAAACAATTTACAGGGATAGGAATCAAAGAGTTTTATGAAACCTCTTCTGTTGATACTTGGTCGAAAAATATTAAGCTCATGTACGAGAGAAAGAAAAATATTGTAAGTCATAATTTAATATAATTTAAAGACCAAATTGTTTAAACTGTTGGATTTATGTGTGGCGTTTAGTGACCTTACTTGATTATTTGGAGGTCGTGAGGTACGGTCTGGTGTGGCGTAAGTTTTAGAAAAGCATTTTTCTTTATCGTGCCAACGTTTCGATCTTTATTGAGATCATCTTCAGGGCTCAGATATTTCAGTGCGCACTCTCAACACGACACGCAAGAATGATACGTATACGGAAATCAAACTCTTTGAACCCTGAAAATGATCGAAATAATGATCGAAACGTTGGCACGATAAAGAAAATGCTTTTCTAAAACCTACGTCACACCAGACAGCATCTCACGATATCTGAATAATTTCATCAATGTCAAAAACTATCTTTGACATAGTTCAATTTTGCATTGATCGTAAAAAAATTAATATTTGAATTACTATAATTTTTCCTTGAACAATGTAGATAATAAACATTTCTGTTTTAAGAACTTTGCATTAATCAATGTAAATAATAAACAAAAAATTGTTTTTGTTTTTAAAGTAAATTGATATTGCAAAATGTAATTAATAAAACATTCTAAACCTGACAATTTCATATCAATATTTTAAAATAACATAATTTCGACCTAGGAATACGGTGTGGTCAAATAATCAAATACCCTGTGTCAAATAATCGTCATATATTAAACACCACACATAAAATAAACAGTTAAAAAAATTGGCGTCTTCCAATTATAATACAACAAACATATTAAACGTTTTGAATTTATAGCTGTTTTTTTTCGTTGGCATTTGTACACCTGTAAACGGATTTATGTTTATTCGATTTTTCTTTTTTACCATCGATTGATAACTGTTAGCCTACGGGGCGAAGATAGTATTGAACAATTTTTAGAGCAGAGTTAAAACGTGAAACTATCTTGATCAACCCCAAAGCACGGAAATTCAGATATCGCCGAGAAGGTGGCTGTAATTGACCTGCCGTTTGATCCTAATCCGACGTTTACCTGATAACCCCTGATGATTTTCAATTTATTCACAAACAAGATAGCCCCTTTAGTATACGATTACATTTACTGAGTGCTCTTCTTATTAAAGTATTTTAATAATAAGAGACTCGACGATTTTTTTCGCATTTCCGCTCAATTTTTTGGTGCGATTTGTCTAATTACAAATTGGTTTTGACTAATCTTATTATCGCCTGAGCCAATAATTGATAAGTGATTGCCAAGTTACAAAGTCCAGTTATAAGGCGGTGGTAAATTACCCAAGTTCGATAAGGCGATTATACCAGATGTTTGATAAATGATTCACTGCTTTTCCAGGGATGAAGCTCAGTCGAATATTTCAAGAAAAAATTGTGAAAAATTTAAAATATTAATTAATATATCAAAAATTATAGAAAACACACCAATTATCCGGTATGTATTTAATATAAAATAATACACTAATTATTCAGTGATTCACTTCCATATCCACCTACTTTCTTGATATCTCACTTCTACCAGCAATAAGATAGCTGTTAAGGAACTCTTGACACAAAAGACTTCTTACAACTGTCAAGTATCTTCAATTGAACAATGTGAGCCATGAATGAAAACTAGAGATACGAAGGATTATGGTCTGGACTGTTTAGTGGCTGTGGCAGAAATTTGATCCCATGGAGATCTATTTTCTTTCTACGTATCGTGATTAGTGACAGTTAATCGATAATTATTCAGAAATCATGAGATGCGGTCTGGAGTGATGTAGATTTCAGAAAAACATTTTCTTTATCGTGAACGTTTCGATCTTTATTGAAATCATCTTCAGGGCCTCGGATGTATAAACATTCTTTAAATTTAAAAAATACATGTAGAATGTGGAAAACAATGAACTTATACAATGCATTATGCAAAATATACAATTCGTTGGCACTATAAAGAAAACGTTTTTCTGAAACCTACATCACACCAGACCGTATCTCATTTCTGAATAATTTTTTTTTTATTCTCACGAAGATTTTCGTCCTTAATCCGATTGGAAGTGCCCGGCCAATAGTTACGTTAAAAAACACCTTTTTGACGAACTTCGCATACATTATTTCTGCCTGTTCGCATTAAATTGATAGTTTTGATCGTACGTGCAAAATCGAGTGTTGAATGACCAAAAAAATTCTAGTTTCCAAAAACGCAAAGTTCGTTTTCTCACTGCCCTCGTGCCATATTTGTAAATAATATAGTTAATTGTCCAAGGGAGAATTGTTAGAACAATTTTTCTTCACAAATAGGATCTTCAAATGTTCACAAAATATGTACTTTTTAAAGTGTTTCAAAATGATTTTTCTGCTGAATGAATTCATACAAGACCTTCAGTTCTCTTTGAGATGTTGAACCGGTTTTGGGCCACTTAGTTGCGTCAATAATGCAAAAAAATTTTAGCAACGATACAACATAATTTGTTCATTCAAAATCTTTCAACGTTCACCATCGTGTCTATCTGAAGATGTGTAATAATGTCTTTCGTCAGATTGAATAAATTCAAGAACTGCGTCAACAGTCAATGATGTGTAAATATACCAACAAACCGACAAGCAGTACTTTTGGTACCTTAGCTCGCGCCTTGATAAGAGCTTGACATGATGGAGTACACATTAATCACATGCTGAAAAGGATAGGACAGAAAATCGATAAATTGTAAAGAATTATTCCCTGTATAATTTCTTTACATAAAAACGTTTCTTTCTTATCTTTAGATACAGAAATCCACCAGACTTTATGTTGGGTAGAGAGAAAAATCATCTGAATCTATCACTCTGTCTGTCTGTCTATCTATCGCTTTCTCTCTATCTCGATCTATCTATCTATTTCTCTCTACTATCTGGGTAACTACCTAACTCTCTCTTCTCTCTCTCTCTCTCTCTCTCTCTCTCAATCTCTCTCTCTCTCCTTGTCTCTATCTCTCTATCTCGATATGTCTACCTTTCTCTTTCTGTATGCTATCTATATGTGCTATCTCTCTACTATCTGGGTAACTACCTAACTCTCTCTTCTCTCTCTCTCTCTCTCTCTCTCTCTCTCTCTCTCTCTCTCCTTGTCTCTATCTCTCTATCTCGATATGTCTACCTTTCTCTTTCTGTATGCTATCTATGTTATGTATGCTATCTATATGTGCTATCTCTCTACTATCTGGGTAACTATCTACCTCTCTCTATTTCGCTCTCTCTTTATTTTTCTATCTCCCTCTCTTACTATCTTTTTTTCTCCTCCGATTGATATGACTGTAATCTGTGGGTTTTGGGGTACTGTGGCACAGTCTAGTCCGACACTGGGTGAATGACAAGAGAGAAAATGATTTGACTCAAAATCGCTTCAGTTGTCAAAGAAACTAGCACGGGCCAAAAAGAGGAAACACCGCCAACACATATTTTTAAAGCGCGCAAAAAGTAAAGAAACCCCGAAAATGCTCACACGTTAGAACCAATCTTAGTGTATCATACTACTAAAGTTGAGCTCCAACATATTGTTAAATTAATTACCTGTTTACATATATGAGACAATACAGTTCAGTATTGTGTGGAAAGAGTTTGAAATGTAATGGGCTGATATCAGACAATCTTCATTTAACTAATACATTTTTTGTATGATTCGTATCACTTTCTCACAATTGGTTAGCCACTGTTCATCGGCAGTTAATTTTCGATATACTTATATTTAATTAAGGTGTTTTGAAGCAGCTATAGAAGTAAGATTCGTGATAGATAAACATTAAAGAGAATTAACGGTCAATTTTTAAACCCTACATTTTAATATAGCCGATTTCTACGATTAATCCTGTAGCGTATTGTAGAGAAAATAAAGGAATAGATCAAATGTAGAGATTATCTGTTCTTGCTTTTTGAAAGAAGAGGGTTTCCGTACGAAAGGGGTTGCGGTAACGACGTAACATTTCCCTTTTGCTATACACGTGACGGGGTGGGATGGTGATGTCTAATGATGGGGATAATTCTGCTTTTCCCCCCATAACCATCCGCCGTACCCTATCTCCTCCGCTTGGACAACTCGTAATGAATCCACAATCTCGAATATCACTTTTTCCTCCGATATAATGAGAACCTATAATTTTTTTTCCAGGACGGGAACGAGGAACGTCTTGCTTTTCCCTGGGCAGCCAATTTGATGGAGTAATACCTCAGACGTCAGAGTAATTTTTTAAGACCTTTCGGTAGATCGCTTCTCCGGTTTGATTTTGATTTCCTTTCCTAGCCACTGTCGCTTTGTTGAGACATTAGAAAGTGAAGTCGTTATGGGAAAATCTGTTTTGCAATTCTTAAAATTATTACAGCTATGATCTAAAGAAACGTCTCTAGCTAAAGGACTACAGAAGCTTCTTGTTGAAAAAGTTGGAACTCAAAAGGAATCCTTTATCTAACATTTAAGAACCTCATTTAATAGGAATAAATAATCTTTTTTCAGCATCATTAACTTTAGACCCCTTTGAGTAAATTTAATGAAAGGTTTTATGGTTGTTATTGACAATTTTTATAAAAATTGTGATCAGTTGAATTTAAAAAAAATTTCCTTTCAAATGTTTTCCATTTATATTCTACGTATATTTACAGTAGTTATAATAATTACAACAGCATGTTTATTCTCTGAACTGATCATACATATTGAGTGCCAGCACTGGCTGGCCCCTCAAACCATCTGTGCAATGCTTGTATTAATGGTAGTGTAGTACTATGTGATACATTAATCATTTGTACATAATGTATAGTATACGATCACGTATAGAAAACAAATAAATTTTTAATAAATGTTTACTATTGATAACAAGAAAAATGGTCCCTTGGCAAAATATCGAACATTTAGTAAGAGCAAAACTTTAAAAACGTACCCCATGGATTCCACAAAATTAATTGTTTTGGGAACCTTGATGGTACAAGGATTAGAAAGAGCATACTTAAGCATAAAAGGCCAAAACTTTGAGCAGACTAAAAGCGTAGTGCTCTCTTGAGTAGCTTTTAGGCAAAGGAGTTCAACAGTTTTACTTTATATGAGAGAATTTTTGGGTAAAATGTGCAAACAGCAACACAGCGAAATATTAAGGCATACCGGTTATATTCAAATATGAGATCCTACATCCAGCTATTCAAATAATGAAAAAATAAATAGAAATTGAGACTTAAATTTGGAAAAACTTAACGATGAATGATTGATACTTAATTTGTTTATGATGTAACGTACATATAAAATAATGGAATTATGTTAGTATTTAATTATTAAATTACTATCAAGAGGAGAGAGATATTTACATACTTTTATACATCCTACCGATGTGTAATACATCCAGCTTGATGTTTACTGGTCGATGATACAGAATTTCTCGAGAGTTTAAATTAGCTTTTACATATTTTATCATGTGCAACTCGGCAACTCTTGGGGTATCAGGGATTGTAATTGAACGTACATTATTTTACAACCATAAACGAAAATTAGAAAAAATAGTCAATTGTTTATAGGCTTAAAAGATAAGCAAAATATATTTCGTATATCACCCTGCTTGTCCCGGATGTCGTTCTATTTGGTTGAGGAGGTTATTGCGTAATAAACTGCGCAGAAATGAATAAGTATATTTGTAATTTCTTCCTATTCTATTAATTTTAATTAAATTAACCGATATATTATTGTTAGTTAGATATAGCAAAATAGAAAATACATAATACAAACCGAACACGGATAAATGTTAATCTCCATTTATAATGGCGGTTTGCTGAAGAATAATAAACATGAAATTACTGTTTTGTACAGAAAGATTTCCTCGTTTTCTCTCTATTTTAATCCATTTGAACTGTCTTTCACCATGGAGAGACTCCTCCTTGACTCCTTGAACCAGAAGTTCGTAAGTTTATAGTGAGAAGAGACATCGAGGTTGCTGGCAAGTGGATATCGCAGAGGCGTTTGGGTTGCTCGGAATGGGTCTCCCGGGCTTTAGCCCAAAGCCGGGAGACTGAAAGTACCACGAATAGGAGGCTAAGTAATGTACCTAAGCACATTACGACGCTAATGGAGGACAGATATATTGTCATTGCCGCAAGACGGAACCTTTCCATAGAGCCATAGCATAGTATGCCCCTTCGAGACGACCTGCAACAACGCCCGTCACAGTAACTCAAGAGAATATGGTTCAGCGATCTCCTATAAGAGGACACCAGTTCGAATGCTGTTATGGTTACTGATCATCGCTTTTCTGAGTGTATAGTGAAAGCTGACGTCGAGGGTTGCAACGGGGATGCGTACGCCCTCAGTTTTCCCTTGAAGAAATTATCGAGGAATACATCCCTCAAGCCAGTGATATCCTTGGCAGGGATTTTTTGGATAGGAATGACCTAATAAAGGCAGTGTGTTCATCAATGGGATTCGTACGATGCTCCAGTTCCTACTAAATTCAAAGCAGTTTGGAGGAGGTGGTGTGTTGGTCTGGGCTGGGATTTATACTGCAGGACGAACTGGACGCCATACTGTCGATGGCCAACTCACCGCAATTTGTTCCAAGAAAGTATCGAGGAATACACCCCTCAGGCCAGTGATATCCTTGGCAGGGATTTCTGGATGTCAATGACCTCATAAAGACAGTGTTGTTCATCAATGTTTAGGAAAAAACCCAGATTCTAAATAAAACTCAAGATGTTTTAGCAAGACCTTCAATAACACAAACGATTCGTAATGGTTTGTGGAAAGTTGGCCTTGCATCGTTTACTTCGTTAAGACGACAAGCAGCAACAGCCCGCCATCAGCATCTCATAAGAATGTAGAGCAGCGAGTGCCTTGAAAGAACACAATTGGGCTGTTTGGTATTATGTCACCTTTCTGTATGTTCAGTGATAGCAGGCGCCGAATATACCACCAAGAACTGGGGATTCGAACAATGCCCTAGTTCGTGCTCCCTCAGTTTGGAGGAAGTGGTGTATTGGACTGTGATTTTCACTGGAAGACGAACGTATACTCCATAATGTCGAAGACCATCTAACCTCAATCCATTCCGTCCTAGAAATTATCTAGGAATACAATCCCCAAACAGGGATTGCATTGGCAGGGATGTTCAAATTTCTGGATGACAATGGCAAACCTCATAAAGGCAGAGTTTTTCATTAATGGTTAGAAAACCGAGGAATTTATCATTTGGGAAGCGTTACAGATTAGGTTTTCCAATCACCATCCGCAGCCAGTTGAGTGCAGCGTTGGAACATCTTTGGAGAGAAATTCCTTATGAAATTAGTGACTAGCTTATTCACAGTTTGCCTAACAGGTCACATGGATTTTAGCAAACAAAGTTTACACACAGTAATAATTGTTTAAAAAAATATTTTATCCAATAAACAATATTTTGTAGTTTTAATTTTGTCATTTTTTAAAATCCTTAATTCATTTTTCCTTCAATAAAAACGTAATTTCTAATAAGTTTTCATATAGTTTATTTTAAAAAATTCTAGTAAAAACAAATTGGCAATATTCGTGTTTGAGCTATTTACAATAATGCACACATTAACAGGAACCAAAAGGAAGAAATTTAAGAAGTACAGTTTAGAAAATTAGCGAAAAAATGCCTAGATTGGATATAGAATAAAATCTCTTCCGTGTATGGTATAATAAAAGTACTTTGCACTTTCGGTATAAAGCTACTAGCGGTTTGCAATCAAATGCTAAATAAATTTCCTTAACGTTTAAACCTTTACTAACATCATTTATATATCAATAATCTACAGCAGGATAATCCATAATTTACCATGTGGTGTGCTGGCATGTCGAATTTGTAGGTAGGGAAAATCATTTTTGAATGTGTCAAATATCCCGTTTCCCACATTCTCCTAAACTTTATTAAGGTCGTTAAATAACTGTGGGATTACTCCTATAATTACATTATGGAGTCAAGTGCAAAAGGCTTAAATGCGATAAACAGGACTGGCTAACGACTTCGTTCATAAAATAACGACAGTAATTTTTTAAACTTTTTGTTTACTTAGAGATACTCGTAGTTACGGTAGCGTGGCATGTCTTTTTTCACTCGACAATATGGTAGAAGGAGAATTGACGTATACCAATTTATTATGAAAATTTGTAAGGCATTAAGCCATTTTTTCACCTTTCTTACATATATGTTAATGTGGAACATCACAATAGTTAAAATTTATTATCCAGCAATCCAACCAATTTGGATAAATTATTAACAATTTTAATTAACTTAAATAAAACAATGTTTAACAACACCGCAAAACCATTTATTGAAATCTCATCGCCAGGCTTTTCGATGGGCCAACTAATATTGAACATAAAAACCATTCTAAATTAATCCAAAAATTAAATTCCTATAAAATTATGCCATACAGTATGTATTTTTAAACAACAATAGGTAAGAAATATTGGTTGTGAAATAAGCCATAATTTTTTTGCACCGTTCACCTACAACCCTTTTGTTGTAGGAAGCAATTTTGAAGTGAAAACCACTTTAGGCGTGCTCAGCACTTATTTTTGTGAGTATTGAATGGGACTGAGCCGTCACGCTCGAAGATGTAACGCTCATTCGGGTAGAATCGTTCGAGTCGATTAAGTTTGAAAGAGGGAGTTAGTAGAGCGAGGGAGAGAGAGAGAGAGAGAGAAAGAGAGAGAAATACAGTTTTTAGAGTTTAATTAATACTAATAAAAATATTGTTGAAGTGAAAACGCGATAAAGTGGATGCGCGCTCACCACGTTTTTGTGAGTATTGAATGAGAGAGTCACACTCGAAGATGTAACGCTCATTTTATGATTGACGAGGTTTTTGTGAAATATGTAGATTTCACTGTCACCGTGTGCTCTAGACCACACATCCAACTTTTTTATATAGTTATTGTTTACACACTCCGATGTGAATTAGTTTAGATGTTTTTATTTATAAGTTTCGTTTTTCGATTAATGAAAATGGAGGGCAAAGGGAAAACAGTTGCTCAGACTCCTGGAAAATTTTTTTTATGTGTTTGGAGATGATGGTTTAGGAGAAAGTCTTCTGAAGCGTAAATTTTGAATTTCGATCTTTTGTCATAATTAAATCACGCTCCCATACGAATTCACGCGTTGCAAAAGGGATGTCGGTGGTTAGAATTTCCGACTCGTATCGCCCCGCTAGGCGTTAATTTAGGGTATACTGCAGATAATCGGAGCAATTAAAATCAATAATTACCCAAAACCGGCCGGAATTGACTATTTGCAATAGCTCTTTCTACCACGAAACACTCGTCCTACGAACCCGCGCTTCGACATTGCGCATCTTCGGTGAGGAACAGTCCTGTCAAAATTTGAGTTCTTTCACAGACCCGAAGTGGATAACGAACCCAGAAGTGATGCAATACAGGTTCAACTGACACACAGACCACTACTCAGCAGTAGTACCAGAAAGTGTTAAAGTTTAACTGATATCTGTTAATTCTCCCGCCTTATTCGCTCGACATCTATCATCATAATTTGATTTATTCCGGGTTGTGAAAAAATTACATTAACGGATCAAACTTCTCTCGAGGACTGCACAAAACACATTGGTTCATCGCTAAAAATCTGAGAAATTCTGAGCGTGTATAATTACAAAATTAAATAGGGGATGGCAACAAGTAATTGAAAAAATGGCTTATTTATTTTGATTAAGCCTGTTTACAAAGACATTTATGGAATTTACCATAAACATACGCCATAGACTTATTTTACAACATAAATAATATGATTATTATTAAATTTAGAAATATTGGTATATGTTGGACAGGCATGTATAGAACCAATAACTTTGAATATTTACAGAAATTGATACATTTTTTTTACTGGATGTTTAATCTATATCTAATGTTGATTTGGCAAAGAAAGTGTTGAAACAATTGTGTAGATCATATTTTTTTCTATTCAGTATTTTGCTTTAAATAAATATTCGCGTTTTTTTTTCTGAATTATGAATTAATTCTCAAATTATGATTTAAATTTCATCCATTAGCAAGATTAACCGAATTTCTGATCTTAAAAGGCAACATTAGTTTTTCTTTGGGAAAAAATCACTTAAATCTAACTTTACGTCTTCCATACGAACTAATTTACAATACGAAAGTTCCATAACAGACTTGAGCATGTAGTACCATTAGTACTTTTTGCGAGAGATAAAGTTATAAAGTTGAACTTAAATTCTTCCATATCGTGAAAATGAAAATGCTCAAGGACTTTAGCTACGCAACTACTACCTCCCCTTGGAAATTTTATTTTTCTTATACTGGTGAATTATTGGTTATATCTCATTTTCATTTTTCGGCTCAAGTCTCCAAAAAATAAGAGTTATCTAAATTCAATTATTATTTAGAGGTCAAAAAAAATTTTTTATCACCTAGAGGACAATGTTACAATAAAGTATAAAGCAGAAGAGAAAACGTGTCCCGTCAAACACTATGTAAATAAATATAAAATTGCAAAATGTAGTCATTAAGCTTGGAACGTGAATTATCTGATGACTTATAACATGTAATATAATACAGTTTTAAACTTAATCCGGATATTTTATTAAATATTATATAAATAAACACCTGTTTAGTTGATGAAGCAATATTGGAAGTAAACATCAAATATGAAACAAATTCTAATATGTAGGAAAGGATAACCTGGTTTTTATTTTACACTTAAAAAACGTACAAATAGGACAGATATTTCGTAAGGAAAACCAGATTTTTTAAAGGTTATTTATGAAATAGGTCGAATGGAAAATATGAGAAATGGCTTTATTTGGCCAATATATTTTCTATTTGCAAACGATATTTTAAAAAATGAAGCCATTTTAAAACCAACTTTGTAAATAAGGCACGTTGCGTTTATCTCATCTACTCGTGTATCCTATGTGATAAAGCAATCTTCGATAACAGGCGGATTTATCTTTACACAAACGGATTATCAATGTCGGATAATCTAAACTTAATCCTGAACGTTTTCTTCGCATTCGGAATTTCAACTAGCCGATCAAGGTCGGCACGGTTACGTTTTATCGTCTTGTTGTAATTAGGTTTACACACTCAAAGTCAAAATAGGACACTCGTATTTTGTTATTTATTTCAAATAGTAATTATTTAATGTGATGTTAATTACAACGTACTGATTTTAATGTAACCCAAATTAAACAAGTTCAAAAATTGATGGGTTTTAATAAAATGATGATAGCTTGAAAGAAAATTCACCAAAACGCGAGCAAATCATTGCGTGACGGATTAAAATTTACTTAACCATTTATTACCTAGTTTTGCTCTCAATAACGCATATTACCTCACTGGCCTCGCGGAGGGCCTTGAGTTGTATTAGGTATCTAGTAAATAAAAACCGGATTTTATCTTGTGATCCAGAATCCCATGCTTCAAAAAGAGCGGTTTGAAACCGTTCCTCAATTTTCGGAGGGGGGAAATAATATTTAATGCAAGTCTTTATTTTGTCCCATAAGTGGGATACATGCCAGGAGAACATGCTGGTCAATTTATCCTGCATCTTCCGTTAATTGGTAATAAATGCTTGATTCTAATAGCTACTTGCGGTCGAGCATCGCCGTGCATTAACACGAAATTGTCCCTAATGAAAGTGCCGAATGGAACCACGGTTTCCAGAACTTCATCAAAATACCTTAGTACTTTCAAAGATCCATTCTGAATGGTAAACATGGAGTATGTTGTATGTTGTTCCCAATAAACGAAGCGAATGAGACCACAGCTTCCAGAAGAGCTTCCGCAATGTACCTTAGTGCAGCCAAACAAAGCTCACCTTTACACTACCGACCATTTGGAATTAACTTACCTATCATGGAAAGGAAACCGTTCAATGATGGTTCGGTAATGATGTAAGAGCAACAAAACGATCGTATATACAACTACATTCTCTTTGATTGAGCCTTCCGGTGGCCCTAAACCGCGTTAAACTATCATGGATAAGTCCATGGTTGGCCAAACCATCACAAGCCAAATATATTACTCCATTTTTAAGAAAACGATTTAAAGAATCAATTAACTCCCACGACAAGTTGGTCCAAGAAAGGGTGAAATTAAACTGATTTTTTATAGTGTAAAAACTCTAGTGTAGTAACTATCAAAGAAAACAGCAAGTTATTAATGTTGTGTTTACGTTCAAAATCAACTATTAATTATTCCAATTAATTGTTTTTATGTAAGGTTTTTGGCTGAGCTGAAAAATTAGTGTCATGAGTGGGATACACACGACCTTCGTCGACACTAATTTTTCATTTCAACCAAACTCCTTAGACAAAAATAATAACCAATTAGACCCACCACATGATGACCGCCCGGTCATCTGATTGCCATCCGTTCTTCAAGTGACCAAGCAAATTTGCTAATTTGCGAATTGACGACTCGATGCCTCTTCAGTATTGAGAACCCGATGCGGGACATCTATCAACTAGGCTATTCTCACCAAATTCTCTCCGATCGCTGTTTTAGGTTTCACCTCTACGTAACCTTAACGACTGTAGATGACGACCCACCGAGGATGCCATTATGCCATAAAATGACTGTTTCGTAGTGCGATAAAACTATTTTCTCTACGCTTCGTACTGCCTGTCTTTTTGATCGAGCAATCCGTTGGCCATTAACCTCTGTAGACCATCGGGGTGGCTATATATATATATATATATATATCTTTTATACACCTCTTCT
>CM077102.1:27561452-27582804 GCA_039619505.1 Cimex hemipterus
CTTTTTTGTTCATTTTAGGGTGAAGAATCTACTGGAGAAGTTTGTAGCACAAGTAGCAATTCACCCTGTATATATTATTTCTTTTTATTGGATTAGATAAAAAAAATCAATAACGAAATACAATACGAATGTAAAACTTTAAAATAGAACAGTATTGCCAGTAATGTTGAAAAATATTGATTCTTATGATACCAAAATTCCTACAAAAATATGGCTTACCGAAAAGAACATTTGATCTACAAAAAGAAAAAGAAAAAAAACAACAAAGAAAAGAACAATTCAACTTAAAAAAAGATGGTTTTGAAACGTCGTATTTAGGTTTAATTAGGTAATGGGGGGGTCAAGGTTTAGTCTTTGACACGGCGCTCATCACTGTAAGGTAAAGGTCCCGGGTTTGAATGCTGCATTCGAACCCGACATACTTAAAAATGGGCGTTTTTTCCAAAAACACCGGCACGCTGTTGAAAACCCTCGTAAAAAAAATTAAAAAAAGGTAATAACGAAATCTGCAGTACGCTTGTCTGTCAAATCCTGAATTATAATAACATAAAAAATAGATAAACCTTAGGAATTGCTAAATAAAATAGAAAAACAAAATTTCTTGACCTCTATACTCTGATAAATCTACAGTTATGATGTTCCTGGTCATACTGGTCTGCCTAATCAAGCTGTTTCTTTATTCATGCAAACTTCCGTAGAGTCCGGTATAAAAAAAATGCCATAGCCAAATCCAAAAACTATTCTTAGGGGGAGGCATCGGAGGAAACATTTATCTACAATTAGTGTTGAATTCATCATTCATCCAAGACTACGGCGAAAGGAGTTTACTCCCTGCTTATAACCCTAACGTCGTGACCTGTGAGTTTTGTTGTCATTATCTTTGTCTTTTTTTTTAATCATGACACTTGACATAATTCAAGGATTGGATGTATTAGAATATTGATGCTTTAGAACGAAATGATTCACAGTAAAATAATAATATAAACTTTAAAAATCAAATTATATATAAGAATTTGCATATTCAGATTAATTTTTAAACTCATTTGATTTTACGAAAAGCAACGTTTGTAAAAATCTAGATATGAGCAAATAAAAGGTGTGAACTTCAGGATCCACTATGTACCTGCGATGTGCCGGCTTGATGCATCGGCAAAGCATTTTCGAAGGCTGGAGTCATCAAATATCCCTTCCCCGCAAGCTCCTAAGCTTTATAAGGTCGTTAAATATCTGTGGGGATAGTCCAATAATTACATTACAGAGTCAAGCACAATAGGCTTTCCGGCTTAAGGGTAATAAAGACGATCGACTGGGGCGATGGCAACGTCCATAAAATAAACCAATATAATAATGCCGATAATTTTTAACTACACGGTTACCCTGAGTATCTTGTTTTAATTTACACTGTATTCTTCCTTTTCCGTAGCAATTCGTTTCTATTCTCTAGATGAATAATTTGATGGAACATCGATGTCTGTGACATTTGGACTATTTTTTAAAGACACTTAAGTACTTCCTCATTGTTTCTCATTTACTCGCTATTTTCACTGTCACTTCGCTACATGTTTTGAATATTTAATCAACGAGAAAATTCATTAATAGTGTATGTTAATTTATAACCCAGGAAAATTTCTTAGATTTACATTTTTTATGTTGAACTTATAAATGGGCACCCCGAGGCAGAGTAGGAGGTAAATACTTAAGGCAAAACGCTGTAAAGTAATATAACAAATACGAAAATAAAAAACAAAAAGATTATTCCTGCGATGTTTTTCTGATGCACCGAAGATGTAAATTATCAACCATTTTCATTTCATTTCTCTTTGGACGAGAAAAAGAGCATTTTCAGTTAAGCAGATTTACAATGGCAAGCAAGTGAGTTGTTGTAATTGTATGTTGGCGTAATCATGCAAAACGATTTTAGTTTTAAACTGTGTGACTCCAAATATTCATAATCGTTAACAATTAGAAACTGTTCTTTTGAAAATAGTATACATTGTTTTCTTATTATCGAAAGGTCAATTAGGTAATGAATGAAAAAACAAAAAACCGGGGCTATATTTTGTAAGCTTTACGTACAATCAAAAGGTAGTTTAATTTAACAATTTTAAACAAGATTCCTATCAAGAAAACAGAAGACGAATTTGATGTTAAGGGAATAATTTAATCTCACTCAAAACAAAAAAAGAGGTTACCAAGATGAGAAATTAAGTTCGGTGATATTCAGTTGCCAAAAACAATATACCACATGCCTTCTATCTAGGCAAATAAGGGTTTCTTTGAGGCTAGCGAAGCTAGTTTTTAAAACTTAACGAAACCAAAAAATATCAGTATTATGTAAGTTTGTTCATATTTGCTATATTATTGATTAATTTTGGCTAATCTTGATTAATTTGGAGAGTTATAAATATTGAAAAATCTTAAAAACAATTATTTATACAATTTCAATTTTTTTGGGTGGGAGGGTATCGTGAAAAAATGGTCAGAGGCGACGGCGGGTATCGAACCCGCGACCGGGGTCTACTAGCCGAGAGTCTCACGCTAGCCACTCGGCTACCGCGATCACCGATTTCAATTTAAATACACTTTTGTTAATAGTGGTTTTTGGTACAGGCTACTTTGGGAGCTGGTTTTATTATCATGTGAATGATGTTGCCGGTTAAAAAAGTTCTGCAAAGCAACTCACGAACTGCTCCTACGAAGTTCGTACCATTCCAAAGAACAGAATTTGATGGTCTGGGAGAAGCAGCAGTGAAATCAGTTAAATTTCGCTTTAGAAGAGTTGTGAGAGGCAAAATTTTCACTTATGAGGAACAAATGACATTCTTTTGTATTAATAGAATCAGTCTTAAATTCCTAACCCATCCTTGCACTTAGTCACAGCCAAAATGACCTTGCGCCTCTCACTCCTGGCCATTTCTTGATAGGAGACTCCCTTACGTCTATAGCTGAAGAGGATCTTCAAAAGGCTAAACAGCCAACACTTCCAAGATGGCGTAGGGTGCAACAAATGTTCCAATCGTTCCTGGAAAAGATGGACACAAGAATACGAACGAAGATGCTAAAAAGGAACAATAATCTGCAAATTGGACAGCCCGTTCATTTAAAGGATGAAAGGGCGCTTCCACTGAAATGGCCTTTACCCTAAAATCTCGTAATGTCATCATCAAGAGATCAATAAGTAAAATATGTCCTTTGCCATCTCGAAGTGAAGAATCTCCAGAAGAAGAAATTTAAAGTTTTCTTTCTTGTTAAACTAATTTTAATATTTTTTTGTCTGTTAATACTTGTTTATTTAGCAAGTTATATTAAATATTTCTAATTATTTCAAGATTTATAAACTATGGCAGTTTTACGGTTTATTTATTTGTATTGAATCAATTTATTAAGCTGTTTCAAGGTGGCCGGCATGTTCAGGCATTTGTCTTTTTATTTTATTTAGATCATGCTGCCGTTTTGATGATCAGTAGATAAAATTGTAGCAAAAGAGGAAGATTACTACCCTAAACTAATATGTAATCTAAAAAGAAGCAACTTGTGAGTTCTCTTTTCAACCCTAAATCTTTATTGATTATAAATACTTCTAAAATAAGTACAGTAGCATACATGATAGGGACCTTTGGAATGTAGCCTATAATAAAATTTAACAACAATAATTTTCCAAAATTATTTAAATATATTCACTTTTGGCTTACAATTTTTCTATTGTCTTAAGTTCGTAAAAAAGTATCAAATATCACTGAAACATTTTCAAGACATTATTTGCATCGTCAGGTACTCATTTGATGTCAATAATACGTTAAAACCGAAATACAAGGGAAAAATTGACCTCGGAGAATCGAAGATCATTATCTAAACTTGTTTTCCATTTCACATTTTATGGATTATTCATTTATATGAAAGTTTTACGACTGAAGTACTGGTCGTAATACTCAACATCGCTAGGCGAGGATTAATGTATAAAATTGTACAGTTTGGCCTTCCTCTACTTTTTGATTCATGGAGGCGATATTGCATGATTAAACCTCGTTTCACCACGAGTCTGATCAAACTTCCAAGGCAAAACTGTTTTTTTTTTCGTAAATAAACGTTTATTTTGTATGATACGGTGTGTACTGTAAACCGAAAATCTCTTAGTCACAACCGCTGCTTTTGAGTCGTGAGTTTGGACGATACGAGGATTAACTATAATTTATGTATCACGTATTGTAAAAGGTTTAGCAAAACACAAAGATCGACATTGGTTTTTGACAAGTTTAACAATTTATCATTTTAAGATAATTTATTATATAATAAAAAAGGAGGATAAGGATATGTTTTTGTCTCAACCTGAGTGAACCACCTATGAGCTATAATATCATCTATAAACAAGAATGAATAATTAAATTTGTCAAATAAAAATGGAATAAACATGTGATTATAATTTATATAACAGTGGTGAGTTTATATACATCAGGTATAATATGTATGTAAGTAAATATGAATATTTGGAGATCGTGAGGGCAATCACAGAGTTTGTAGGACAATGTATATCATTTCCAACATAATAAATAGTCTGTGGTGGTTAGTGGCCGTTAGCCAATGATTATTTAGAGTTCGTGAGGTGCGGTCTGATGTGGCGTAAGTTTTAGAGAAACATTTTCTTTTTCATGCCAACGTCGATCTCTATTGAAATCATCTTCAGGCTCAAAGTGTTTGCTTTTCACTGGCAATTTCTACGCGACACAAGAATAGCACATCTACACGAAAAACAAACACTTTGAGCCCCGAAGATGATCTCAATAAAGATGGAAACGTTGGCATGATAAAGAAAATGTTTCTCTAAAATCTTTTAATTAATTGGGTTTTTAGTTGAGAAAAAAGTCAGTTTGCGATCGGGATTCGAACCCACGACCTTCGGCTAGATCGTCGCTACTCTACCACTTGAACTATCGTGACTTCGATCCTCTCGGACACTAACTTTCCATCTCGACCCCCAACGTTTTGAATTTTCCCTCCTTTTTACCTTGTTTCAAAGGTTTTTTTTTTTTCAAATGTCACACCAAACCGCACCTCACGATTTCTAAATAATCATTCGCTAACGGTCAATAAACACCACACACTAGTTATTATATTGTAAATGTTATATATTTTACTAAATATTCTGCGTTTTCACGATTTTTATAACATCCTATCCGATTGCAAGGATTTTTATATCCCTATTCCCCATTCACCTTGCTCTTTCCGATTTCGCAATATTTCAGTTTGCACGATTCCCTCGTAATGCTTACAAATTAGGTAAGCGCGACAATGTATTTTTTTCTCTCTCTTTTATACAAACATATGCACATTACAAACGATTATGTGATTGGTAAATCGATCGTGCAGTTAGTTATTGCCGGTGTCTTTGTTTACCGAGCGAAAAAACAATGTGAGATCCGAGCGAGTATAAATGTTTTGTAAAAGGCTGAAAGTCGCAAGCTAGATTCGTGAGCTTAGCTATTAAACAAGACAGACGATGAACGGTCAATAAAACGACTCAAGACATAATAGACGATCGTTTGATTTGTTCACCATAACTAAAATACCATTTTAACACCTCAAGGTTAATATTAATAAAATTTTAATGCTAAAAGATACTTAAACTGGCTTGTTGAATTGTCTCTGTACAATAAATCATTCTTTTCTTACAACCATGAGGCTTTCTACAAATGTTTCGTTATATATTGTCATTTTGTTTCAATAAACAGCCATACATTGTATATTTTTATGTTGAAGATGTCATATTTTCATAATTAAACATAACGTTATTCTTATTTCCGAGTTTTTTAAAAACTATATCCTGTTCATTAGCCAGCAAAACCTTACATTCATCTGTGGTTCAATGTTTCCCATCCACTGAATTGCATAATTCGAATTTCACACAAATTTACTCTCAGGGTGAACCTCTTTAATTGATCCTGAGTAACCTTACTCTTCTCTCAATTAAACCTCGGTTAAAACACGTTTAAACAAGATTAACGCAAATACGTGGTTGTTTGAATGGCATAAAAAAGAAAACTTGTAATTTAACCGAAACTAATGTAAAACCGACTTAAAAGTTATTCTAGCTTCCGGTCTGATTTGATCAACTTACCTACTACGCCTTTCTTCCAGCGGTTCTGACTTCATCTGGTGTAATTAAGCTCTAAATTATAAAAACAACAATTATAACTTAAAACATAAAATAGTCGAATTTATACGCTGCTGATATTTTTGAGAATTATATTATGCGGTATTTTCGGGACAAAACCCACCCACCAGTACAGTTTAAACTGAATCAATAAAGCTAACTGAATTAATCTCGTTGATTTAATTTTTCCTTTTCAAAAATTCACAATATGGTTTCATTTTTAGACAGACTAGTTTATAAAAATCAAATTACATGAATTCAACTTTTAAAGCAAGGAAATGACTACCAAGAAAAATCTATTACTAACATATTAACGACTTGAATATGGCTAAATCTATAAAAAACTTATGTTGTGATGTGTCGATGTTGTGATCATTGGCAATAATGAAAGAATGAAGAAATCAAACTGTTGTATAAAATTATTTTTTGAAATATATTATAAAGAACTGGAACCTAGGTCGTTAAACCTATTTGCCAATCTAGCGTTCCTGAGTTCGAATCCGAGCATAGCCCATGAATTTTTAATTGATAATAGTATCAAAAATCGGTTTAGGACTCACTAAATATAGTTGAACATTAAGCATTATGGCAGAAAATATTTTACTTTACTATTACAAGATATAACATAGTTATAGAGTTAAACTGCTTTTTTCAATAGTCAAACAAGCCTAGTAATCCCAAATAAAATATATATTTTATAATTATCCAGAAATCGTGAGATGTGGTCTCACGATTTTTGAATAATCATCGACAGACGGCCATTACATTCTATAGTGAAAGTGAAAAAAATCTTAAATACCAAAGTTTCTGTCATTTAAAAAATGACTAACTGAAAGTTAAAAAAAGGTTTGCGGTTTAATTTTAATAATGTAATATATTTCAAATGTAACATATTTGCCCAAGAGATCGCTTTTATTAGGATTTCGCTGGTTTTTTTAAAAATTTTATATGTCAAAAGGTTTTATCTACATGATACGGAGGCGTCAGTGGCCGCAACTGTTTAGGCGTTGACACGGCGCTCATCACTATATAAAAAGTAATACTTTTATTAGGTTTAACCTAACTGGAATATTTACTTGTATTTTTAAATACTTTAAGGTCATTACACACATCGTCAAAAGCCTCGAAATACTCACACAAAGCCAGCGACCTAGGAGCATAATAATAGTGCTTGCCATTTTTGTCACAATGTAATAAAAATCTTAAGTAACGTTACACTTTAGGTTACAACTTTCCACTTGAAATATGTTATTTTTGAGATTATTTGTAGTATGCATATGTATACAAGTATTGTACATGTGGTGCATATTTATTTGTGTGGTATTTAATGAGCGTAAGCCATTGATAATTTGGTGATCGTGAGATGGGGTATGATGTGTCAATATCTTCTTTATCCTGTCAACGTTCCATTTTTATTGAGATCGTATTCAGGCTAAAAATGTTTATTTCTGTGCCATTCTTGTTCGTCGTGTTGTAGGTGGCCAGTGGGCCTAAACCTACCTGACACCAGACCGCATCTCACGATCTCCAAATAATCTCATTCATATTGGTATTATATGGTATATCAAAATCCTTTCAGTCTTATAAATTCAATCACGCGATCAACATGATAACTTTCGATTTCTTTCCATTAATTGAAAACAATCAGGAGTTGTTCGATTTTCTAATTCGTTATAACATAATTCGGGATGGACTAATTGTCATGAATCTGGTTCGATGATGTAACTGGGTCGTAAAGTTTACTATTATACTGCGACAATTCATAGAAGAAAAAAAACGTCGTCTGTGCTGAAATCACGTTTCAGCGTTAGCAGGTTCATAGATCAGTGGTACTCGTCTTCCACTTCAAACTTTTCGCCAGTCGATCATATTGTTTGGGACAGCGCCTTCCACAGCACTCACGACGCATGGAAGAACTCGCCGTCTCTCCATAATCTTCAACGTGCTGGATAAAAGTCGCGTATGTTGTTGTAGTATATTAGGTGAGTTTTGTTAACCATCCATACTATTTTATAGGTTTGTAACAAATGGTAACGAAGAACAACATGTCAGACTGGTGGGGTGAATGCCTCGGTCGACATAGACGAGACAATAGATCGGTGGCCGCCGTAAGTACAATCGCGGTCAGTTACTTGGAGGTGATTGGGTTTCCGGTGGCATGGACACCATGAAGAAGGCATGTTTTA
This sequence comes from Cimex hemipterus, assembly GCA_039619505.1. Lineage (NCBI taxonomy): Eukaryota > Metazoa > Arthropoda > Insecta > Hemiptera > Cimicidae > Cimex > Cimex hemipterus. Next base: position 27,569,787 of record CM077102.1, read on the forward strand.
TGGTTGCAGTACCAGATCGATCGAACCGGACGCTTTCATTCGTCAACACATTGAACGAGGAATTACTAGCTTGTACAGCTGGCCTAGACACCGACCTCTTCTTAAATACGGATGTCATCATTTGACAGTTAATCATAGAATTAACTTTGTTTATCTAAATACCGCAGCTGTCAAAATATGGAACGTCTGTGACATGACGATAAAATTCGTTCGTATCGTGTTGTTCGTCGTCGTTATTATTTATACATTACCGAGTTTTTCCTTAAACGGGATCATTCTTATACGACAAGGATAGACCGATTTTTTCAGGAAGTTGCTCGACATCCCCCGCACGGTATTGACATGTTAAAAACATAGTAAATCTTAATCACAATTAATTAGTGATTTGTTTTCTTGTCGTTGATCACATACATTGGTGTATGCGTTTGACCTCCCTCCAACCTCTTTGATAACTTTCATCCTTACAGTGGGTAATTTGTTAAAATTGATTATTGTAATTTTCATTCTTTTTTACCACAAATAATTATGATTCGCGTACATTACATATATATATATATATATATATATATATATATATTACTATTCAGCATACTACATATGATGTATTCACTATGTCAGGTCGTCATCGGAAAATGTAACCTAAATTTCCAAATTTTACATGTACGTCCTTAATCAGACGTATCTACGTCTAAATACCACACAAATATGAAGGAGTAGGATGTGCGCAACGTATGTAACATACATGAATACATATGCATACTACAAACGATCTCAAAAGTAACATATTTCAAGGTTACGGGAAAGTTGTAACCTAAAGTGTAACGTTACTTAAGACTTTTATAACATTGTGGCAAAAATTGCAAGCACTATTATTATGATCCTTAACAGCCGATCGCTGGCTTTGTGTGAGTGAATATTTCAAGGCTTTTTGATGTGTATAATGACCTTGATGTATTTAAAAATACAAGTAAATATTCCAATTAGGTTAAACCTATGATAAAAATATTAGTTTTTATGTAGTTTTATATATTTTTTTTATTAATGCCGTGTTTGGTTTTTCATTGATAACATACTTTATAAACGCTTTTCACCCCATGGCACCTGTGGATTTGTTGGATCAAATTTCTTACAAAACTACCAGTTATATTAACAAAATTATATTAATTTCATTATACCGCTATTTAACTGTAATAATTTAACAGTAGTCCGTGTTTGTCTTTTTTTTTTAGTGTTTAATAGCAACAAAAATAAATTATGTAAAGGACGAGTATATAGCCTGTTTCTCGAACTTTATAAATATAATTATTAATTAATGTTCTGACATTTGTAGTTATGAACATATTTATGCGATCAGAAACCAAGGCCGACAATGGCCTGTGTGAAGTCGAAAGTGGACCTTGATCGTTCGGGCGTGGCAAGGTTAAAAGGGCTCAAATGGTAATGGAGCTCATGCCTCTTTTTCAATCGTCAGCATTATCTTCCTCTGTTGAAATATTATCCTCGCATCACCGACTGGGACATGAATTGACTTGAAAAAAGGCAAATATGATGTCTGAACTTTTTTTATACCCTTTCGAACCTACTTTGGGTACAGGCTACGAAACATTTTTGTTCCAATGCCTTGAATCAAGTGACATTAACAATCTCAACGTAAATACAAAGAATCGATTTAAAAAATACATGTAAATATTTGGAAAAAAATTATTTAAATTGTTTGTGTGTGTGTTTGTGTTACATTGCTTTGTGATCAACTCTTGTTCCTTTTGGACAAATTCCATCTATATAATTAGATAATTTTAGGTGATCGTTCTTTGCAAATGTAGGCACACTTTTTCACACACAACACCTACAGGAAGAGAGAAAAGTAGAGAGTGAAGGAAGGAAAGAGAGAACGAAAGAGAGAGAGAGAGAGAGAGAGAGAGAGAGAGAGAAAAGCTGAGAATAAGCTATTTCATAATAATCTAGATTAATTATAATTTAGTTATTTTGTATATTTACGGGATTTATATGTATTCTGAAATATTCATTTCTTTATTAAAACATTTATTATTGTCATTGTAGCAGTGAAACCATTCGCAAAAGCTTGGAATTATAATTAAAAGTGACAGTAAGTAAAGCATGTTTGTCAAATGGAAAAGAATAGGGTTATAGAGATGGAAAGAGACAGGTTGAGTGCTTAAATTACAAGGGGAGGAGGAGAAGAAGAAGAAGAAGGAGAAGAGAGGGATATAGAGAAAGAGAAAGAAAGAGAGAGAGAGAGAGAGAGAGAGAGAGAGAAACAAATAAATAAAATTTAATAGATGGACAGTAGTAATCAGAAAACAAGTAATAAGCCATTTCATAATAATTCAGATTAATTACAATGTCGTTTTTATGTGTATTTCTATGATTTACATGTATTCAGAAATTATTCACTATTTTCGTGGTCCGCTCGACCAATTAATATATGACAATTAATTATGTTTTTTAGTTGAGATTAAAAAAGTTAATGGCACGAGAGGGATTCGAACCCACGACTTTCGGCTAGATACACCGCTGCTCTACTGGATCAACTCCCCATCTCAACTTCACCGAGTTTTCCCTCGTATCTAGCCGAAGGTCGTGGGTTCGAATCCCTCCCGAGCCATTAACTTGTTTTCATCTCAACTAAAAAACGTAATTAATTGTAACTATTATTTGTATTATTTTTCCTAATAGGACGTATTCTGATTCATTCATATTCATTTCTTTATTTAAACATTTATTATTGTCGTTTTAGCAGTGAAACCATTCATAATAGCAATAGTTTCTATCGTGGAATTAAAACTAAAAGTGATAGTAAGTGGGAGAAAGTGCCGTTGATATAAAGAAAATAAAGCAAAGGTAGGAATATAGAGATAAAGAGAGACAAGTTAAATAAGTAAAAAGCAAATGAGAAAAAATGAAGTGTGATAGAGTGGATATGAGTGAAAGAGACAGACAGGTAAGTGAAAGAGAAATAGATAAGAAAACAGATAATCATATAAACATAGAGATACAAAAAGCAAAAGAAACAAAGTTGGAGGAAGTAAAAAAATATAAGTAGCATGAAGGGCTAAAGATAAAATTGTATATAATTGAGCAACTGTTTAAAAAGGCACATAAATGAATATATTAAAATAAAAAAATAATTTGGGGTATGGGCACATGCGTGTATGGACGTACAAGTTGTATTTAAAAATATTTCTAAATAAATAACAGCACAGAAACAGGCAGACGTGTTCATACGTTTATTACATAATTGCTAGTAGATTGAGTATGTTTAAAAGAATAAACTATGTATGTCCAAGAAGTTGGGGGTTTATTCGTAAAGAAAAATAGATTGTCTCTTTATGATGCTCTTGTCGCTTTATTTTCTCCTTTTTATGAATTATAAGCTCTTTATCTGAGGGGGTTCAAATTGGTTAGAACTGATGGAGATTGATGTGGCAGAATTAGCAGCGGAATTTTAGCCAATTTTCTATCAAATGAAATACTGTAAGTTACAAACGAATAATTTTAGTCCCAATTTAAAATGTAATGAAGGAAATCTAGATCCGACTCTCCTCGTTACAACGAACCTTGCACGTCTCCAAGCCGCAAGTAAAACACGTTTGGCCGTATCACGAACGCAATAAAAGACAGTGCCGGCATGAATGCCAAGCCTAAATATAATCTTTACAACACGACGGTAGATGCTTAAAACTTCGTTTCGTTTGGTAACGTAATTGGACCAATTGAAATTTGTGTTATCAAGAAAAAAATTGTAAAATAAATCTTAGAAACCTTGGGCTTTTAGAAGACCGGTACAATAGACAACCGTGTATTGCTGGCATCTTTGTATCACTTGGAGGACTGACGTTTCTGAAGAATACTTCCGATTCTGTTCGATACACTTTGATATCACGTATCGTAAATACCGATCCACAGTGTAGCATGCCTCTCGTGCTTGCCACATAGACGAGTTTTTTCTCTGTTACGAATTGTTATTATTTATTGAAAATTCATAGTTTATAAATAACGAATGTGAGAAAGAATTATAACGTTGTCTGATATGTCGACGGCTAATGGGGCGTAAAGTGCTTTAGGGTAACACGATATGTTTGGTTTATGCACGGAAGCTTTTTTTTTTTTTTTTTGTACATCCTAGTTCCTTAAACTTTCTCAATGTTCAATCAGTACTCTATTGTAAATATGTAAATTGGAACATTCAAAGAATATTTAGTTCTACAATCAATCACGTATCATTTCACGTATAATTATTGCTAAAATAAAATCAGTTACACTGCACGAAATATTCACGAAGCTTAATTTTGAACGCAAGTCGTTAAAAGTACAGACACGCATTCGTAAATCGTAAAGAATAATGACAAAATTTTAAATTAAAACCATAAAAATAAACAACCGTTTCAAATATGGTTATTGCATTTTACTGAAAACCGATTTATATGATGAATATATTAACAGCATTTTTGTAAAATTTATTCTTTATGAAAAGTGTAAAGTAGTTAATAGTTAATCAAGGACTCTTGTTAAGATAGAAACGTTTATAAATACAGATTGAATAAAATATTTCATATGGGTGATCAGACGAATAGTAGTATTGTATTGTAATAAACTTTTCCTATCACAAAAATTGATTTCTGGATATGAAATTAACACACTTGCACATTCGAATTTGAAAGAAAGTTGTCTGATCTTTTATAATAAGATCATATTATTAATCTCTCAACACGACACGCTAGAATGGCACAATTACACAGAAGACAAACACTTTGAGCCGTGAAGATGATCTCAATAAAATATCGAAACGTTGGCACGTTAAAGAAATTTTAGTCTGATACCTACATCACACCAGACCGCATCTCACGATACCTGAATATTATTAATTTCTTTTTATGACCAATGTTGGACATACAAACCAGAAATGACATTTCGTTTAAGAATTCCCCATCGTGGCTTTGAATCGGTTATAATTAAAAAATGAACATTATTTCATGATCAACTTTCATCATACTCAGAAAATTTATTAACTAACAATTAAATCAATTTTTATGCAATATTCATATATGTGAATTCAGTTCATTGAAAATATAGTTTTACTTGTTCAGAAATCGTGAGATGCGGTATGATGTGATGGAGGATTCAGAAAAACATTTTCTTTATCCTGTCAACGTTTCGATCTTTATTGAAATCATCTTCAGGGCAAACACTTTGTGAGCGTCTGGGGACTATAAGACAAGGGAATTCAGTGGAATTCAACCTTTTGAAACGGTAAGAAACTTAAAAATTATTAAATAAATAGTTTCTATAAACAAGCCCCTTTTCAGAGAAAATGGCAGAAAATTTTATTGTTATTTTGTTTACTCTCATAATATTTTTCAATAATATTTTATTCGAACTCAACAGAAAAAAGGAAACACAACGGGCTTTTCTTGTTTTTTAATTTTTCAATTAGAAGTAATTTTTAAAAGTGAAATAATTCCCGTTAAAGTTCATAAGTGAGTTATACAGAAATCGTGAGATGCGGTATGGTATGATGTAGGTTTCAGAAAAAACATTATCTTTATCGTGCTAACGTTTCGATCATTATTGAGCCCTGAAGATGATCTCAGTAAAGATCGAAGCGTTGGCACGATAAAGAAAATGTTTGTCTGAAACCCCATCACACGAGACCGCTTCTCACGATATCTGAATAACTCACTTATGAACTTATAACTCTGCGAAATTATCGATTAATCACCAAACATATAATTTTATTTTTTCCATCCCACAAATAAAAATAAAAGGTTTTTGTTTAAATATTTTTGTATTGCCTTTTTAACTCGTATTAACGTATTATGTAACGTTTTGTCCTTCTGATATGTTGGAAGAATAATACAAATTTTGAATGTCACCAACAAACTTTTTGTTTATCCATTCAGTCGAATAATGACCAGTAACATATTAAATAAACAATACACCTTATATGTGACCGAATTATATTTATGATTTAAATGATTATTGTTATTTATTTATTTAATTTATTTAAATTGTAATTTTTTTGTTAAAGAATTTAATTATACTCAAGGTGTAGAATTAGTGACCGTTAATCGATAATTATTCAGATATCGTGAGATGCGGTCTGGTGTGATGTAGTTATCAGAAAAACATTTTCTTTATCGTGCCGACGTTTCGATCTTTTATCGAGATCATCTTCAAGGCCTTGTGTTGCCTACATTTCAGCAAAAACGTTCTCTGATTGATGGCCGTTGCGAGTTTTTTCTGTTTTTCTGATACCTACATCACACCAGACCGCATCTCACGATATCTGAATAATTATCGATTAACGGTCACTAATCTCTACTTATTTCTACACGAGAAGAACGAAGAATATGGGATTCTATGAACAAATTTCATCTACATGCGGACACACAGCTACAAGTATTCTGAAGGGCATCGCCAACAATGAGAAGAAACTCGTATCGGCCATCAATCAGAGAACGTTTTTGCTGAAATGCAGACAGCACAAGGCCTGAAGATGATCTTAATAAATGATCGAAACGTTGGCATGATAAAGAAAATGTTTTTCTGAAACCTACATCACACCAGACAGCATCTCACGATATCTGAATAATTTCATCAATGTCAAAAACTATCTTTGACATAGTTCAATTTTGCATTGATCGTAAAAAAATTAATATTTGAATTACTATAATTTTTCCTTGAACAATGTAGATAATAAACATTTCTGTTTTAAGAACTTTGCATTAATCAATGTAAATAATAAACAAAAAATTGTTTTCGTTTTTAAAGTAAATTGATATTGCAAAATGTAATTAATAAAACATTCCAAACCTGACAATTTCATATCAATATTTTAAAATAACATAATTTCGACCTAGGAATACGGTGTGGTATCACTAAAATTTGAGTTAGCGTCCGACCAACATTTTTTTTTCCAAGTTAGAGTTTGTATAGTCATTGACCTTTTAGACAAAATAAGAACGACGGATTCTCATCGAATACCTCCAAATAGTTTAATGTTCGCTTAATTCCACTTTATATTAACTTTATTTGCGTGAAACAGTCCATACATACTTAGACACTCACGCAAAGAAGTATATTTTTTACACAACAGTAAAACCTTATGGACAATAAAGATAAAACAGTCACAGGGTCGGGGGGGTTATTTAACTTACTAAATTTATAGTTGTAATATTACATATTTATATATAATAATGATAGAATTTTAAATTTAGGAAAAGTGATGTGTTTTTTGCAAGGCTGTGACAAACTGATATCCTTCCTCTCAAACATCTCTAGTTTAAAGGGTGCAAAACGTCGCGACTAATAAGTTTCCAGCATAACCGTTGTTATGCCGAGCTATCTCTCAAGTGGGAATACCGTGGAATATTTTCAATTAAAGTTTAAATTGGTCGTCGAACGCCGACTTCCTGAGCGTTCTTTGTCTTCCGCTTAAAACTTCTTGTCTAAACTTAACAAACCATCTCTGGTACACCCGCTCACTGGCGGAATCTATGCCCTGCACCGCTCAGAGTTTTCATTATGCTAGACAAGAAGTTTTCCCTTTCCGAAAATAGAATATGATTAAGAAGATAATATAGACTTTTGAAGAGTAAGAAATGAAACCTGTCAACACTGAAACGAAAGTGCTTACAATAAACATAATTTAAAAAGGATGTGTGTAATACGAGCTAAAGAAAGCCGACATATGAGTTTGATCTATATCTTATTATTTCCAAAACGAATAAAGACAGAATAAAGTATATATATTATTTTCCCTTCGTCTCTAAACTATTTTCCCTTAGTGTTTTCTTCGTTTTGGAGTTTTGAAGGACCGGCAAGTGAGACGGTTCAATCTATGAAAGTGGTTCTTATAAAGGATGGTTCATGAATAATTTTATTGTAAAATTACTTCTGCCACTGTTTACCTACCGTTCATACCCCCTGAACTGTTTAAAGTGTAATTCGTTTCAATTCAAAATCGCTTATGGATAAAAAAAGAAACATTTTTTTAATATCCAAGTGAAATAAACTGACGAGATCCAAAACGATAGCAAGTCTTTAATAATGCAGTTTCGGTCGAAAACGGCTTGAAAACCCCTACAATAAATCGTGCTCCGGTTAAAAAATAAATTCATTTTTCAAACCAAACACAAAGGGGTTCATTTACATTTAGGGTAATTATGTAAATTCCGTCGTATCTCTGAAACAACCGATACTAGAACGCGTCCGTTCAATATAAAAGCGAAAAGTTTGCCTAAACAGAAAATTCCAATTTGGTCGTATAAATTATCCTCTCAGGTATAAAAATTTTCAGTTTAAAAAACCTCTATGGTACCAAATATTACAATAGAATCCTTAGACTTCAAACTACTGTGAAATTTTTTAATAACAACATGGATTTCGTTAAAAACAATTTAATAATGTAATCTAGGTATTAATAAATACATATACCAAAAATATTGATAACATACTTCATTTAAGAACAGATGTTAAAAAACCTTTCAAAATTTTTTCTACAAATGTTTTGTTGGTTTAAGCCTGTAAGAAAGGAAATATATTTTTAATTTACATTTCCCTAACGCACACTAAATATTTCTCCATCCATTCAAAATTTTTTCCTGTAAGGGCAATTTCTAAATCTTGCAAACCCTACTTATTACCCTAGTCCCGACAAATCAAGCATTTTGGAAAGATTCTAGATAAGTTACTTTTAATAAGGCGCCAAAATTAAATAGGAACAAGTGAAATACCATTTCTCAAAAATAGTACATGCTACTACACTAGCACAGAAGCAGCTCCAGGTATCCGGTATACTTCTAGATTTGGTTACAAACTTTGGACAAGGTATTTTGTATTTTGGCTGTACATCTAAACGAGCATCCTACCCTCAACCTTTTTCTTAAATTTATCCCTCGCGAATTTTAGGCCTTCCATATTCCCTCTTCTTCCTCGATTTATCCCGTCCAAGTAGATGTCTCCCAGGGGAGCACACTTGCTCTTCTGCGATACAGAATTTATTAACTGATTTACCCATTGAGCTACAAACAAATTTTTAACGTTTCAGTGATAGCAATAAGTAACCAATCAAACCCTTAATGTTTAAAATCTTTTAACTCTTGATCCTTGACACCAGCAGCGGAGAATCAAGATCAACCAACAAAAACCCAGACATGCAGTCTTCACCCTAAACGGAAAAAATCGACCTGCCCATTGTTTTAAAACCAAATTCCTATACAAAATACGAACTAATAATCTCAGGCCTTACAAAGACAATTAAATGACATGGAACTCCCAAGCGTACAGACAGCAGCGATAGCTATAAAATGTTGAAAAGGCAAAAAGACATGACATACCATATGAAGATATTCTTTCCTGTTTTCAAAAACCTCTCCATAAATGAATCTGGCTTCGTCTTGTAATTCCGAAATTACACATCCAAGATAGAAGGTAAAAGTACGAGAATATATTGTACGTAATCCTTTCCATAACAACTAGTCATTAAAGTCTCTTAATGCTTATTGCAGTTTTTAGAAGGGTTTCTAAGCTTTTATGCATCCTCTGTCAGATATGATAAAGTATTTCATATTTTTGTCCTTTTTTTTTAATAAATTTTATTTGGTGCTATTTACAAAAAATATCCGCTCAACTGTCCGTTTACCTTTTGTGGAAGGTTTGCGGATTTCCTAGTTGAAGTAGGGCGAGTACTAAAGAATTCAATCGAACTTTTTGAAACGAGATTGAAAGAGTTCTTTTAGAAAAGGAAGATCAAGGTCTTATGCAGTGTTTGATTATAAAAGTAGAATGGAGAGGCATTGGTGATGCGAAGTACTTTTGAGTGAAATGTTTGAATTCGGTTTAGGTCAGATTGCATAGATAGAAAACGGTTTGTGGTATTACTTGTGAGTTTCATCTTACTCTTTCTCCGAGATCATATTTATGGGAGGTTTTTTCTGTATAAAAAGAACTTACCTATTCCTTCAGAGTCCAATTTCGTAAATCTTCTGCTCTATTTAGAACGATTTTAGCAGGTGCATAAAACGTATAACTATTTCAAGGTAGTCGGTTTTTTATTTATTTATCTTAATGTATTTATCCCTGCCATATTTTTTCATAGAACATAGAAGATAGAACCAAAATAATTTTTGTGCATTTTTCTTGTTTTCATTACGAATTAGTTTTCGAGTAAAAATTAAAGTCTTGTCTCCTCCTTTTTAGCGCTGAAGAAGTTCTTTTCTTTCCCCTTCCTTATTCATATACCTGAATTACGCAATTTTTATTCTGTAAATAGGGATTTAATTGCTTAATGATACCAATAGGAAATATATTACTGTATGGGAAGTTTATTTGACAGCCAGGTTTTACGATGTGCTACCATTTTTCTCTAGTCTTTTCTGTTTTTATAGATAAAATGGTATCTTCTAGCTTCTGTTTTGTTTTTCATTGAACCAGAAGCACGACGCTTTTTATAGGTGTCTCTTTTAACAATTAATTTATTGCGTGGGACGTAGAATTTGATTCCTTTCACTTCTTTCAGCTGAGGAAATATATTTATATTTCATTTTTATTTATTAAATCCACAATGTTTAGTGGCCTATTTGTCTACATAACGTTTTTCTATTAATTATTATTTTTTTGGAAGGTCTTGTTGAGATGAAAAAGCTAGTGTCACGAGCGGGATTCGAACCCACTACCTTCGGCTAATACGCCGCTGTCCTAACCATTCACGATAGCTCAAATGGTGATAGCTTTTTCATCTCAACGAAGGTCTAACATAAAAATTAATCAAAATTTTCATTTATTTCGGAAACTTAAAAAATGTAACTATAAATCTTACAATTTCTATTCTATACAAATCCTATTCCTACAACACTCTCATTTATAAATGGTTACTAAATATTAAGCTAATTACAAATGTATTTTAATTGTAGTATAAATATATAATTCAATGACCTGAGGCGGTTTTTGTGGGAGTAAAAGGCAGCTTGATCCCTGACATGAATGTTTAGTTATAGAAATCATATTCCTGTAACACGTATCATTTCTAAATCTTTGCACAATTTTAATTTTAGGCGATAGCAAAATAATCCATATATTTTAATATAACATAATACAATGACCTCACGCAGACGGAACATAAATCCATTGCCTAATTAATGCTGTAAATTTTGTAAGCTGTATTTTTTAAGAAAGGATTATTATTGCAACATTATAATAATAATATAATTTTATCGAATGCTGTTATTTAATAGTTTTTGCTATGATTTCATTACCCTTTTGATGTATTTTTTGAAATTTCAGTGTTGGTTTTTAATGAATTAATTATTTTTGATATTGTTTTAGTTTTGTAGGAATATCCTGGATGTGTGGTTTAAGGACATGTTTTTTAGTCGTTGAGTGTCGAAAAAAATCAGAATATATGGTACGAATAGTAAAGCGGAAACGTATACTCCTAATTCACGGACTACGGCAAATCCTAAAATGGTAAGTGAACTTTAGTCAAAACAAAATCTCCCCTGGAATATGCATATCTGAACTTTAGGTATTTATTCTTAAAAATATGTAGCGGGTTTCGATCCTTGTTGAAGGCGAAAGTGAGAGGCCACGTTGCTTAATTTATAAAAAAAAAACAAAACAGGTTACTTAGCCGAACATTCCTTACCGATCATCAAAATTGACAGTGAGAAATTTAATATTTTTTCTATAAACTGAATTTTTGTAAATGTCAAAGTGTAAATTTACAACTTTGGTTTCGAAATAAAAATACTTATGAAAAATTTTGAATGTGATCATTTGATCCGAAACGAACTGCCCTAGTTTTACAATCATTTATGAATAAATACTTTTTATAGGCATTAAATACTCACCAGTGTATAGATTTTAAAGATTGACAAAACAATATTTAAAAAAGTTTTATGAATTTATAACAGCAATATACCAACGAAGAGGAATTTTTTTTTCATTTCCCGCATTTAATTACTGGGTCAGGAAGAGCAGATTAAAGCGATTAACCTTTTTATTGAGAGATCGCAACTTGAAATGTCGAATAGAACAAATAGTTTTGAACTATTTGCCAATTGGAAGTTTCGTTATCAGCTAGATTGGCTTTTGTTTTTACGTGAGGATCTACGTGAGTCACGGAGGCAACTGGGAGGGTGAAAGGACTCTGGGATAAATTGCATAAAGGCCGCAATTATACGTCCAGTGTTTCGGTTCCCCTCCAAGAAGGATTCAGTTACACTCCCAAGGACCCAGCTTCATTCTTCACTCGTCGGCGACAAGGGAACAACGTGAGTACGATATACACGAAATTCTTACTATCGTGGAAAAAAGTTCACAATTGTCTAGGCGAAAATCAGCCGGTCTCTTTTAATATTAGTGTATTGATCCGCTTGGTACTCATTTTCACCGGAAGCCTGACACTACAGCCGTCACGAACTGTTATCTGATATTTTTACGGGCGTGGATCGGAAAGATATTATGATCGTTAAATTGTGGAACCCTTATCGGTCGGTCTACGATCTGTTGGAAGTTTATCAGAGGTTCGATGGCCACTGATCATCATTGTTAGCTTATCCTTGCTGGATATGTCCAATGGATGATTACAAAACTGTCAAAAACCTCAAACTTTGAATCAGCTAACTTACGCTACAATTTACGTAATAAACCATATTTTTATTATTGTTGTAAAGAATAACTCCAAACTGTAAAAATCGCTATATATATATACAGTGTGATAAAATAACTTTTGTTATCCGCAATTAAATTCCAAGGAATTGCATCTTTACATCTTCCTTGCTCGATATGTTCAATAGATTATTACAAAACTGTTAAAAAACCTCAAACTTTGAATCAGCTAAGGTATAGTTCAATTTAAGTAATAAACCATATTTTTATTATTGTTGTAAAGAACAACTCCAAAATATAAAAACCGCTCAGTCATTTCTTGCTAACTTATTTATATTTTTTAATATACCACCAAATACACACAAACACACACACACATATTATGTGT
>CM077102.1:27583204-27603022 GCA_039619505.1 Cimex hemipterus
TTAAGGATAGTCAACTTCATTCAACTGTCAAGTAAGAAAATAATATAGTTAATAAACCGTGAAAAATTGGCTTTAGGTTATACTTAGGTTGGGTGGGTTAACTTTTGGATTCCTGATTTGGTCTTAGTCTGTCTGGATATTTACGATCATTATGTTGAAACAGTAAGAAAACATGTTTTCGTGTACTTTGTATAAGTATAATGTAAACTAAAGCATAAAATTTTGATAGGTCTGCGGATTTACCTGTCAATCAAGTTTTATATTTTCATAAATATATACAACAGAACTATTAAAAGTTACCTTTGTCTGAAAATATGAAACCTAAAATGAAAATCATGTAAGATTTTGGTGAATCCACTATTTTTTATATTAAATCCTTAATTCACTGGTTTCGTGGTCCGTTCGACGGCAAAACTCGTAAGGTGAGGTTGAGATGGGGAGTTGATGTCCGAGAGGATCGAGGTCACGATAGCTCAGGTGGTAGAGCAGCGGCGTATCTAGCCGAAGGTCTTGGGTTCGAATCTCTCTCGTGCCATTAACTTTTTTTCATCTCAACTAAAAACCATAATTAATTGTTTTATATTAAATTTGTTACCAGGCAAACTGTTTGTGAACACCAATATCATATTGGTACGCTGAGTACACTATTCGAAATTGCTACTCTTATTATGTAAAGTGGGAAAAACTTCGTTTCCATGTATATTATTCACAGAATATCCTAATGGACCTAACAAAAACTTTTCACTTTAGAGTAGTCAACTATTTCTTCATACGTTTTCAAAAGGTCTGCCTCACTACGTATTTTACTTTCGTCAATTTGGACATAATATTCGCAATAGTTGCGTATGTCATTTAGAAACGCTCAGGAAATGAAATAGTACATAAAGCTGAAGTGATAAAATTACCTTTAGGCAATGATGAGTGAATTAAATGTTTTTGATTTTTCCCCGATTTGTTTATATGAGTTCATCCCGGTTCGCCTATTCTCGTTTTATAATTTTCAGCCCGGCTTTGCTTTCTTCAGTGGGTCAAGGGCGACCTCATTACCGGCTAGTTTCTTACCAACACACAACGAAATTAGGCGGACCGCGATGACCGGAATCAACCGGACCTTGGGAACGAGATAAAATGTTAAATTAATTCCATAACTGTACGTGGAATTATATATCGAATGGTTGATCAAATTTAAGACATGTTTGAAACAACTATTCTTACCTAGTTAGTCTTTCAGGTTCGAAGAATTGTTTAAATAAGAAGTCCATTTTTTATTCACCAAAAATAAATTCCTTTCTAAAATTTAGTTTTATTTTTATTTTGGCACGATCTAGGTTAAAACATTTTCTTATTTCGTTGGCCTTGATATTCAACAGGTAAACGTCATTAGGTACCCGGTTTTTTACTTAATTTGATTAGATTTCCGTATGTTTTCAATATTTTGGACAATATTAGTAAGTTGAAATTAGCCGAAAATCGATGGGCCCATGTTGTTCAAAGAATAAATCGCTTACGCCAAATAAAACGGAAGACTAGACGTCTTTTCACTGAGTAATCACATAAATATTCCTGAAGCGTTTTGAAAACCGTGCACCTTAATTTATTATTTGTTTTTGTCTCGATGAATAAACCGAGAAAAGAAGAAAAGAAGAAAGTCCAATTTTTTGTCGATTGAACGGAAAACATTTTCCGTATTGACATTTGAGAAGGGCGTATCGGTTCACATTCGGCAATGAAACAGAAAATACGAGACTTGCTAGCCCAAGTTGGCCCTAACTCCACCGAACAATATGATCCGTTCGGTGATAATTGAGACAAATTAGCAGACGTAAATAACAACAGGTGGTAATTTGCGTTCCTGGTTAATAGCTCCCACTCCTCTGCGTTTACACACCCATTGATCCATTTAAAATATCAAATCCAAACAGAATATACACAATAGCAAGCAAATTAAAAATACATTAACAATAAACGACAGGAAGATAAAAATAATAATGTTTAATCGATTTGACATTTCACTTTTAAGTATGCAATTTAGTTTTGTTCAAAAGCACGATTGTAATATTGTTAACGAAATTATTATTGTACTTTGGGTCTTCATATCCCGTCTTTGGCGCAATTATACCAAAATGGACAATTTTATTACTTTATCTTTGTTTTTGTTTTAATCAAACTGCATCGGCCCAACTACGCCCTGTTTTCTTTTCCTATTTTTCTCATATTTTACTTCTTCCAATTTGATGTTTCTTCTGCCAATTTTAATTGTTGTACAATGTAACGGTACTTTTCTACATCCTATTACTAACCACTCTTTACCTCAAGGCCTCGTCAATTGATAGAATAACACAAATAATGAATGATTAATAAAAAAATTAATAAATAAATACATAGCAGTCTGGTAGAGCGTGCTACCCCGAAGTAGTAGATATTCCTCGGAGCAATTGAGTATAAAGCCATCCATTCACGCTAATAATTTACATTTACATTGCCCCAGAGTACTGGATTGTCCTCCCGAAATTGGGGAAAAGGAATAAATTACATGAACACATCACAATTCATTCAGACTACCTCAAAGGACTCGATTTTTTTCGGGATAAATGAGGGTATGCCCTTCCATTCATGCTAATAAATTTGATTCACACTACCAGAGAGTCCTGATTTTCCTCGGCGTAATTGGGGATAAGACCTTCCATTCACGCTAACAAATGCATTCGCACGACCCCAGAGTACTTGATACTCCTCACGGTAATTGGCAATAACGCCCCTAATACATGCTAATAAACACGTTCTTTCCAATAATTAACACAGATAACACACACGACGGTGCAAATATCTATGTACAATTATAAATATTTATGACCCTGAGTATAACATCAAAGCATCCGGGAGTATGCTCTTTGAAGTCGTATTGTAACTACATTGTAGTCTCTTACTATGTAATACCTGCTTAAGTACTATGCTTAAATGATTTTCGTCTTTAGCACATTCATATCAAAAACTAGCATAACTTACCAAAAAATAGACACTTTTAATACTTTATGTGTTAAAGTTCCATTTTAGTTAATAGTACAGATCAAATATATACATATTGATTTAATTTCAATGATTTTGAAAGGGAAAGCCATACAATGCTAAATTCATCATTGTGATTTTTCTAATTATTAATTTAAAAGCTTCTACTATCAATAATTTTCCGTGACATCCGTTATTATTTACAACTTATTTCAATGTCCTTTAAAAAACAGGAAGCTCACTGTTCCCCACTCCTGGCATTTTACAAACTGATTCCTGTTTTTTTCTTTTCAATCCGCACCGGTCGCCATGGCACGATTCAAACCCGAGCCAGTAGTGCGAAACGCAGCATATATTTATTTCCACAGTGCTTCGGTTCCGGTGTGAATCAGTGTCAGCTGATGTATTTCCGTCAAAACCGCCCGAATATAATTTGAGGTAAAGATCCTAGTTTTACGATTATCATATCCTCACAGATAAGTCTCAATTCTGAAGAATCATAAAAAAATGAATCAACGACTGTAATTTTGCTTTGAAATAATTAACTCCTAACATATATAAATCGTTAAAAACTCAATCAAATTTTTCAACTAATTTCCCTTATTACATAAGATTAAAAAATACCAAAAATAAACCAACGAAAATCATGAAAGGATGACTATTAATTTTGATTGCATTCCACATCATCGTTTACAACAAAGAAGACATAAATATTGATTCAATATCCATTACCAAATGAAATAAATGATAAATCCCAGCCTTGAGATTAAGTAATGGCAAATCAAATAAACGTCCATATAAAATATAAGCAATTAGGAAGTTGAGTTTCATTATTACATTATTTGTCAATAATAATTAATTAAAATTGATCTATAAATGTGATGATAAATATGTAGGGTTATTAATTTCGGGGCATGAAAAGGTATAAAATTTCTATTAAATGATACTACAGGGATACTTAACTCGGGTAAATGAAGATATAATTGTAATTAAGCTCATTTTAACAAGCATAATTAAATTAGAATGGGTTTGTCGTGTTATGAACTATTAGATTATTGATATAAATTTTATATTTTGTATATAAACTGATTAAAAAAAAGATTGAAAATAAGTGAGTAATAATGGGTCTATTTCAACAAAATTTCTCAACGCCCAAAAATCAATACAAAATGGTGAAAAGGAGTGTAGCAATAGTTTTCTTTTTTCGGTTGTGAAATATTGAAATGAAAGATTGATAACCGGTGATAAAATTTCGGCTGAAAAAGCAAAACTCGTAAAAACGATTTCGAATTTAAAAATTTCAGAAAAATTTAAGCTTGTAAAAAATTTAACACACCAAATTTTGACTGAAGAAATCAAACAATCCACAAAGATTTTGGATACAGTTTTCGGGAAATTTTAATTAGTTGCCTCAAAAACTTAAACTTAAATACTTAACTAAAACAAGAACTCAAAAACAAAAACGCATCTATTCAGCATCAATTATTGATAAAATGAAACATTTCTAGACCTATTCTCTGAAATAGGTAAAAATGGCTTTTTGAATTATCAACAAATATAAACGAGAGAAAATAACAGCATTCGCGTTACGACATTGGTGATATATTATGTATAGATAAATTTGTATAATTTGTTACAACGAGTTTTAATGAGAAAATTGATCCAGTCGGCTTAAGGTTGACTAATTGATGCAATTAAATCACCTAACTAATTCAATTAATTAAACAAGAACACGAAACCAAGTGGTGCATGTAAAAAAGAGTTGGAATAAAATCAATTTGAACTTATAACATTAATTTCATAGTAGGTAAAAGCAATTAAAAATCAAAAACTGTACATATTTATAGGAGTTGAATGTTTCACTATGGTGGTTTAAAAAAATTTCGACTTCGATAGTACAAAGTGTGAATTATAATTTATGAACCACTCTAATATATTAAATAAATTAACTGCATAATAAAACAGTTGTAATAATTGTTTGAAATAATTACTACTACTACTGACTAACACGCGAAGTCTACAATAATGGGATCACCGATTTTTATGAAAACAATTTGGTGATGCGTTTTTATGCATGCTTTTTTGCCATTCTAATGCATGTATTTCAGCGTTAATATATCAATCGATTTGGGTTTTTAAAAAATAAGAAAATAATGTGGAGGATCGCATTATAGAAACATGAAAGGCATTTGAATTTTTCTCTTGCTTTTTAGTTTTCAAAAAAAATTGAAGTTAGGCGTTTTGGGGGATGAAAGCTACAATATCAATTTTGTTTCTTTAAAAAAATGCTTGTACTTTACTACGTTCGCAAGTCACTAGGTCAAGGCAGCTAACCATAGAGCTATAAAAATACATAATTTGGAAAGAAGGGACGTATCAAAGTAGGATGTTTAACAGGAAAGAAGTTAATATTCGTGTTTTGCACCTTCAAAAAGTTTTATTTACTAACTTTTGGGAAAACCAGAAAATATTTTTTTCAAAATGTCCGTTCGCCTTCCGCCAAAGAATTTGTCTTTAGATCACAGAAATGATAATAACCACAAAACGACTCCACCGATCTACCGGAATTTTTACGAGGATTTAGGATCTTTTTAATAACATAAAATGGCAAAAATCACGTCTTCTTACGTCCATTAAAACTGGAGGAATGTAATAAAAGTTGAGCAGATATGTTTTCATCCCGATTTTTCCCCATTGTATGGAAATAATAAATGAACGCTGTTGACACAGCCTGAAGAATCTTTCCACCTGCCATCAAATTGTTTACCAATGAGCTAGTTTCAAAATAAGCTCAAATTTGAACATTGAGGGTGTGAAACGAAAAAAAAATCGTAATTGTTTTTTGTTGCAACACGATTTTACACAACGAAATCGAAAAATTAGACAATTGTTACAATAATCGTTTTCCTGTTGTGAAACGACCGTGCGATTAAATAATTACGGCTGCAGCTGAAAATGTAGACAAAAATTTTTTTTTTTTGTTTTTTAAGAAGATATTTCAACTACGGGTTGCATGAAGCCTCGGGGCTCGATATTTTTTCTTTTTTTAAAAAAAAGCCATATTTTAAGTATTTTGAGCTTGAATGCATAGCTGGATTTGAACTCGGGAACTTTGCCTTATAGTGATGGGCGTCAAGGTCTAAACCGTTCTCCACCAGAAATTTTCAAAGAAAGGTAAATTTCAAAACGATTGTAATAATAAATTTCAGGTTTTATTTATTATTTATTAGACAGATTGAGGGAATTTGGTTTAGAAAAACGTTAGACTGTAACGGTTACAAAAATGTAACTGGTTATTTCCTTCTCTTTTCAAGTTACATTTTTGAAAAAAATCATTTATTTTCAAGGCATACAAACGGTTATGAAATAAATTAGCACTGATCTTTTTATGAACTTTAAATCTGAGTAAATAGATTTTGTAAGGTTAAATGCAATAGAAAAACTGTATAAATTACAACATAAAATATGTTTCTTTAGTAGAAAATTTATAATCATTTAAAATAATAAAACAACCCCTTTTATCAAATAAGAACTTATTTTACTGTGGCAACACGATTGTTCACAAACAATTAAGTTTAAAAATTAACAAATTGGATAGTTGTTGCTACAATCGTCTATCTGTTGTGAAACAGCCGTGCAATGAAGTAATTAAAAATCCATCTCAAAATGATCAGTGCAGAAAAGTATCAAAATAACATACATTCAAAAACAATTGTAATTAAAAAATATTTAATTAAGGTTATTAGTTGAGATAAAAAAGTCAATGTCACGAGCGGGATTCGAACCCACGACCTATGGCTTGATACGCCGCTACTCTACCACTTCGATCCAGCCGGACATCGAGTTCCCATCTCAACCGCACCTTTTGAATTTTCCCTCCTTTTTGCCATCTTTCAAATGTCGTATAATCTATTTGATTCTCGGCGACAAGAAATGGCCGCTCGTGGCACTAACTTATTTATCTCAACTAAAAACTTTAATTAATTGAAATATATTAATTGCTCAAGCGGAGTAGGAAAAGTAGTGAAATTAAAATATAAAAGTAAACAAAGTAAAGTAATCCGTAGTCCCTGTCATACAGGAGAGCTTAACGTCCAATATCCATCCGTAGGGTGTCCCGGACGAGGGTTCAAACCACGTTACAATATATTTTTCATACCAGAATCAAAATTTAATAGCTATGGCGGGGGTTTGAACACATAATCGCTAGCGTGACAAATGTGAGTCGGGCACTCTAACCACCAGGCTAACGCCGTCCCGTAGCAAGTGAGATAATGCATTTCAGGTTTTATTAATTTATAATGTACCAGACAGATTTAGACGAGTAAATCGTATGATAAAGCTTAAATCCCATTCTATTTCAACATATTTCGAAAATTAAACTGTAAAAAAATTGTATTCATGCATTTTGCGTGAAGAAAAAATACAATATATACTAACTTGCATATGTTATTTTATAAATTGTACTGTTTAAAAATTTTATATTGTGAAAAATTCCTCATAAAAATTCATTCAAAATTTATACGTTACGTCTAAGATGTCGCTGAATGAAGTCCTGTCGATAACCGTCACAATAAGCATAAAGTTCTTAAATCACAAACATATTTATGGGCGATGTCAATCGATAATGGTCTCAAAGACCTGCGTGAGGAGCCCAATATTGTTTAGCCCTTTGGCGAAGAGATCGCCAATTACTGGAAGTATAAAAGGATTAAAACGTACTTTGTGAGATTAAAAGGAGGCCGGTAATAGAAGGTATCGCTAAAGAGACTAATATTTCACCTGGTTTTTCAATCCTTTAACTTTAGTAAAAAAATGTTCTGAAATAGGGTTTAATTAAACAATAGTAGTTGTGTTCCATCACGCGATTGTCAAATTAAAATTTCCACCTGTTGCTCACTAATTTATATTTCCATTCAGATAGTAAAGACGTAAAGATATTGTTTGATATACAAGTCGAAATAAACATGTTTCTTTTTGAAAACTTCGTATACAAATTATATATATTAAGAAATTCTTGGCTAAATACAATAAAGATCCTAAGTGAAGTTCTACCTCATTGAGATCAAAGGAAAATTCCACTTTCTTTGGCCTTCTTCTTATGTTCTTTTTCGAAACTTGAAAATGGAATGTCTGATGCTTCAAAGGGGTAGTAATCGACTGCGATCGGAGCACTCTAGTTCTCTGGAAAAGAAGGGTCCTTTATGATTCAAGATTTGGAATTCAAAGAATCACGTCGTCCTGTGCGCACTTTGATTTTGGCATGTCAGTCGCCAAAGAATATTGGCCTTCGGTCTTCTTCGGTTGTCAAATAACGGAAGGAAAATGTGAAGTTGATTTTATAATCTTAACAAACTTGACTCTTGATTTTTTTAAATATCGTTATTTTTAACTTGGCCAAATGTTTTGTTAATAGAAGAAATTGAATAACTGAAACTACCATAATCGTGCAATAACTGGACGAAAGGAAGTGCCCAAGACTTCTCAAAGACATCGGCGAGGTCACTTACGATTTCTCGACTCTGGGGTTGAAAATGAGAAGCATGAAGGGCGGTTGCCCTGTTTGAGGTTTCAGTGTCACTTCAATTGGTAAATCGCGAGAAAATGATGGATTTCCTCATCGTCGTGAACCTCTCCGACCCCTTGTTGCTGGGGATTGACTTTTGGAACAAGACGGGGATTATCCTGACGCAAACAGCAAAAGAGGCATTAGAGCCAGAGAAATCCTAAGGAAGGTGCCTTGACGGCGAGTGCAATCCTAGCAAGCGAGAAGAATTTGGACCCGAGGCAACGAGGACAAATGGAGGATCTATTTCTCAAATGGAAGTCTGGAGAAGAGAGAAGACCTATGATTGGGTTTACGATCAGTATTGTACAGAGTACGTAGTTGCTACGGGAGACAGCCGGCCATCAAGCAATGCTATTACTTTTTGACCCTGCATTTTCAGGCCAACTTGGATGAAGATCTGTAGATGTCGGCGGACAGTATTATCGAGCAAATCAAAAGTGGTCACTAGGCAAAAGGCGAGTAGTACTTGTGATGATGTGAGACGGATCCGGACACATTTGCATCGATTACCGTCAGCTCAATGCTGTAAACAATAAGGACATGTACCCCCTTCCCTAGGTGTCTCACATTTTAAACAAACTCAGAGACGTTCAGAGAGTCAGCGGCCTGTAGTCGATAGAGGTCAAAAGAGCTTATTGGAAGGTTCCCATGGCAAAAGACAATCTCGAAAAAGCGATGTTTATCGACCCCACCGAGTCTTATTTCAGTTAGCCTAGTACACACGGGATTATTAGTCGATTCATTCCGAGATTCAAAATCTACACTGAATAGATGTTCGGACTCATCTCAGACACTGCAACGTAATAAAAAACCTTGTCTACACCTAGTGCGATACAGTTCTAAGCGGAAAAATGATTAACGAAGTAGCTCTCGCAGGGATTTCGCTTGACCTATTTTGTTTAATAAATAACAATCGTAATAAAAAATGAAAAACAGATGATAGGTAAGAAAACTATTTTAGCGTTGGAATCTTCTCATCGGAGGGCTCCCGGAGACAGCAACAAATGCCGACCTCTTCCGAGAAATGCAGGACACGCTCAATCGGGAGTACGAGAGGTCCAGGAAGGCCTATAGTACGAGGAGACGCCAGGTTGAGTACGTCGATTGACAGAAGGTATGGTGTCACAACTAGGCAAAATCAGACGCCGCTCACTCTCTACATCTACAATAAGTTGAAACCCCGCTTCTCACCGTCGGGGTTAAGAGGAAGTTATCTCCATAGATTTTTAAGTTGGAGAACGAAGAAGGTCAGAACTTAGGCCAATGGCATGTAAAAGACCTTAAGATTCAGATAGAAAAAACTCAACCATATTCAGGCCGAATAAGAGTGTGCTCTCGGCAAGGTTGAACGGGGGCGAAAAGAAGAGTGGAGAAGAGGAGTGTAGCCCCGCCCGCGAGGCTCGAGCTTGACGCGTCGGTGTTGACGAAGAAAAAAAGGAAAAAAAATTGATTGTTTTTATTTTCTATCCGAGGACTTTTCTTCTTGCTGTAGTCGAGCGGAGAGTCCGCATGTGCGAAGGAAGGACCAAGCTGTGAATAGAGAAAAGCACCAAGACAAGGTTCGGCCATTTTATTTAATTATGTATGCAAATACGCTGACCAAAAATCGTTTGTTTGGTTACCCTTTACTTTTTTTTAAATATTGTTAATTTTTTTAATATATACCTCATCCGGTGGGTTCTCTGTTTTTCCGGAAGAGAAAAAACCGTCGCGGGCGATTATTTCATTTTTTTAAAATGATACAGCCACTTGAAAAATCTCCATTGATCCCCTGGTACCGGAGACCTGGTGGACTGTCAACGGTTCGAGAAGGAACCGATAACAATTAATTTACTCTAGAAGTAAGTAAAAACCAAAAATGTAAACAAGTGAAGCTCAAATTCTATACTATTTATGAAACTAATTAATAACACCGAATGCTTTATTATTAAAAAAACAACATTAAATCTGATGCGTGGATCCTTTTATAAAGTACTCGTCAACTTTTAACAATGGACATGGCACGCATTCCTGGAAGTTTTATTCGTAATGCACATACAGGTTTTAGGTGGTTTGTCAACTATTCACGTCAGTCCTTAAGTGTACTTTTGGGTTATCTCAAAATTACATAACTTTTTTAGAAGCATATCTCCCAATGATAACAATAAATACTTTTATAGTCAAATATACCTAAAATAAGGAGGCAAAGATTTGAAATGACATTTTGAAAAAAAAAAAGCTTTTCCAAGGCTGAACGAAAAAATGAAGGTTGTGTCGACCTTGTATCCCAAACCCGTTGGGCATTGACAGTATTAATCAATTCCTATGATCTGCATGTTATCTGTGCATTTTTTAAGTTAATTACTGTTAGTATACAAATGGGTATAAATCTTGGATTAACTTCCATAGTGTATCTTTTCATGTTGACTGGTAATCAAATGACGAGTATTTGGTTATGATTCAACATCTGGCGGTCAGTAAAGTTAAGCAGCTACAAAATATAACAGCCAATTAACAAAACATCGCTGTGTAAAGTAATTGTACGAAACGAACAACCGTGCTTAATGGATTTCCTACTAACTTATACGTAACGTCAACCCTGACCCGTTTCCACTGAGTAGAACAAGACTCTTCATTTTACACTATCCGACAGGAAAGACCCGGAAAAACCTTGTGTGTAAAAAGTATGAAAGTGGGACAGATCTTTCGGTTCAAATTTTCCGGAAGGTTAACGAAAATACACCGGGAATAAATTGCACTTGGGCTCAATTCAGCGAAGGAATAAAAGGGAAAAAAGAAGAAGATTCGTTTTAGGGGCACAAAAGGACTGGGAATTTTATAAAGTACGTTATCACATTACAATTGATTTGGAGAAAGGGTTAAGTAACTAAAAATCATAATAGTAAATTTATCATCGACGTATATTTAAAAAAAAAATGAAATATCTCATTTATGAAAAAACGTGACTTGTAATTCAGTTGAAAAAGACTGAAAAACAAAATTTCACATCATGAGAATTCACACATTAATTTTTCCGTACACTATAAGAAAAATATAAAAATTGTAACAGAACAGTTTCAACGTTCCTTTAATAATCTTATTTAAAAAAAAAATACTAATATAAAATTTATAACAAAAAATTAAACTTTTTATATTTATTTATATATTTTATATTATAAAAATTTTTATTCAATAAATATTCATTGTTAAGACATTGTTTGATCAATTATGTTAAAATAATTATAATCCATCATGATGACACTATCTTTAATTTTTTTTTTTTTACTGTTCCGGATGATAAAAATTTAAATTTAAAATACCAAACAAATATGCTAAATTTATAGGATTAAAACAATTATAGACAGCTGTGATGTTTTCTGTCATACTGTACAATTGACAAAAATCTTTTAAAAAAATTAATCTAATTGGGTTTTTACAGCCTGGGCCATTGAAGTAGATTTTTCTTTAAGAATTAACAAAATTCAGGCGTAAATTGAATTGATGTAACAAGTAAGGAATTTATGGATTTCAAGAAATAAATCCAGGCAGGTGCTCGAAACATACACATTTTAACAACAATTAAACATAATCATAAATAATTACAAAATAAATAATATATTTATTTGTATCAATACTGAAGAGGTGAGGCGGAAACGCCTAAAATTTATATCGGGAGAATGCAAATAAAGATTTAGATTTCAAGAAAAGCCTGCCATCTTTCATGTATTGTTTTGGTTCATAAAAATAATTTATTTGGGTGTAAAACAAGTTTGCGTACTCCTTTCTATTATATATTACGTCATTTTCAGGTTAACTCGGTGAGGGAATAGAAAATGTAAATTATTAAAGTGTCAGATCCATACCTCGTTGCTTTAGGTAATTATCAATTTACAAAATAGGACAATGAAAACATTTTGAGAGTTTTAGAGTATAAATATTTTATCAAAAAGTGTCCTAAAACGGTATTTTTTTTATGTTATGCAACACGTAGAAATTGATCAAGTCCATTTTATTGTTTATAAAAATTTTAGATTTTGTATTGCAAAAAATAATATGTTAATTCCTTTTCAGTCAATTTTGAATGTTTGAAAAGCATTATTTTTGTACTGTTATAAAATTGATTAGCACCAATTTTGTATGGTATTTTGTCTGAATAATTAAATTTTGTACGGTTAAAAGCAGTAGAATGTGTATACATATATAAGATTGTTTTAAATAAAAACTGATACAAACTTTATAATTGTTTAAATGAACAAATAAATTATTTCATAAAATAAAAATAACTTTTATTGCCGTAACACAATTTTTTTTACTATAAAATCAATTTAAAACTTGGATAATTATTGAAATAATTTTTTCCTGTTGTAAAACGGCCGTGCAGTTAAATAATTACAGATGGTGCTCAAAATGGGTCTGATAAAGAAAAAATCATTATAGACCAGGTCGGAAAAGTACGCAAGAAAGATAAATTGACAAAAAATATTGTGATATTAAATTTCATTTTAATCGTTTGTTATTAATTAATTGACTCCAAATGAACAACAGAACAGAAACCTACAGACTGACGAACTTGTTCAACAAGCTCGACCTAAAAATAGCACTGGGACCATCAATAACACAAGTAAACTGGTAAAACGTTTGGTTGTGAAAAACGTTAGACTTTGTTTTAAAAAAACTCTTCATTTCCTCATCAATTTAGAACGTTTTAAAATCATTCTTATTATAAATATACATTTTATTATAAAATTAAATATACTACAGCTGATCTTTTTATTATAATTTAATATGAATAAATAGATTTTCTATGGTTAAAGTCAATAGGAAACTATGAATAAAATGAAATTTATAATTTTGTTCTGATATATACTTTGTAGTATAAACGAAAAAACAAGCAATTTTATAAAATTAAAATAAATTTTACTCTAGGAGCGTACACGAATAGATGAATCCATCCAAAAAACCTCTAAAAAAACAACGAAACAAATCAAAAACAGTCAACTACAGACTGACGAACTTGTTCAACAAGCTCGACCTAAAAATAGCACTGGGACCATCCAACACAGGTAAACTGCTAAAAATAAACGTAAACACAACTGACCCGCTAGATAATAACAGTGTATGTTGTGCTAGAGTAGTCAGAAAAAGTGTCAGACAGTTCCTCATTGAAGATGGCGCAATGCGGAAACGCGTTTGAATAACTCACAAATCCGCGAGTGGAGACAGGCCCAGTAAGTGACCCTGTGCCGGTTCAGCATGAGTTCGCCGACTCGCAGACCAAAACCAATCATCAATTTTACTCATACATTGAAATACTAGTCATTAGGACAATGGTTCAAGAAAATAATGTTCATCGCTTTAAATAAAGGCCAACAGAACGTCGGCAAAGGAATAAAAAACCGTACGCACGTACAAGATATAAATAATTGATGAACGATTTGAAACGTAGTTATATTTTAAGTTATGATTTTTCGTATGACTAAGAGCTTAGGTTTTTTCAAGGGAGTGTCACACGCGAGTCGAATGGCTTATGTCCCGGAAAGTCACGTACGCCGTAGATAAGACGGGTCGAACACTTCCTTCCCCGTGTTTTATTTATAAAGAGCTCGTCTGATTCAATTTTGCCGGGCACCGGTCTAGCGGTTTTCGCCGATAAGGGGATTTAATCCTTGAAAAAGAAATCCCCCAAGCGCAAAGATTCATTGGAAATAATGCAGCGATGACGTTACCGAGATATGAGCTCAGGTGTTGGTGTATCTGTTTGAAAGAGATAAAGGAGGGTGGAGCAAATACATTCATAAAGCCAAAACCAGTTTAGATAGAGTCAGTTTGCCAGAGATACCCGATATCTCCATACGTACCTGCCGCTAGGTCACTCACATCCGTACAAAGGTAAGCTCAAGTTCTATTAATAATTCATGCTTCATGTTTCAATGGGCGTATACCATGATGTTCGGACTATTATTGAAAACATAGCATTAACATACGGGAACAAAATCGAATAGATTCTACTTTCATACAAAAACAATCTCAACAAAAGCAACCTCGGCTAATGCAGTATGTTTATTTGAATAATTAAACTTTCTGTTTATAATTTTTAATTTTATTTAAATAGGGAACTAATACTGAATGTCCGATAATTTGTATTAAACTCTCGATTCTCAAAATTAATTCAGCAAAACATCTCTAAGTGATCAAATTGAACTGATTCAGTTAAGTATCTAATCTTCTAAAAGAAAAATAATCAATTTGAAATTATTTATATGAAATGAAAATACTTTATGGTTCAATATATTCAGTAAGGAGCAAATTTCTACATAAGTTTCAATTAATTGAGGTTTTTAGTCGAGATAAAAAAGTCAGGGTTGCGCGCGGGATTCGAACCCAACACCTTCGGCTAGATACGCCGCTGCTCTACCACTTTTATACTTTTTATACTTTTACTGAAAGAGCACTTGACCTGTCGTGACCTCGATCCACTCCGACACTCACTTCCCATCTCAACCCCACCTTTTGAATTTTCCCTCCTTTTTGCCATTTCCCAATGGCAAACTCAACGAAAACCCTTTGTGAATTGAAAGGTACTAATAGGTGGCTATTAATTATAGTAAGTTATTATTAAAACTGGTGAATTTTTATATAAGAACAAATTTTATCTTGGCTTCCGCTGCCTGCATGGATTTTGCTGTATTTTACGAAAATTAATTTGCCATTAAAACACAAAACGAGTTAAAATAATCATGTTATTAAAAAGTTTGAATAGTACAATAGAAAAATTGTTAGACAATATTCTGGTGCTATTAATTGCCATAGTTCATGCAACATTTACGAAAAATCTTTTGAAAATGCCTATTGTTTATTTTTAAAAAAATAGACTATTTTAATCAGTTCCACCTTATTCAAGTTCAACCGCCTTATACAAACTAAAATTTGGAATCTGCCGGTAGTATGAACTATACCCAACATTTTTATTTCAAATGATCTAGTCACCCCACTATATAAAAATGATCAACCCCTAATATTTATCGTTATGCTGTTCATATTAACAGTCTGGATCTGATTGAAATAATCCATAATGGCAAGAATTACGGCATGCCGTTATATATTATTTTAATCAAATCCAAATCGTTAATATGAGCAGCACAATGCCCGGAAATTCCTCTTTATTTTGTACATTTTAATTTTTGCTCTTTTAGTAATAATTTTGTACTGATACATATATGTTTCTATGATTGCATTTATTCACAAAATATAAACTCAGGGTGTTAAATTACTAGTGTGGTCCCTGGTTTTCTTAGAAACTAATCTAAAAAAAAGTTTGAACAATTTTTTCAGCAATTAATTACGGTTTTCAATTGAGATGAAAAAAAGTTCATGGCACGAAAAGGGTTCGAACACACGACCTTCGGCTAGATACGCCGCTGCTCTACCACCTGAGCTATCGCGACCTTTTTTTTCATCTCAACTGAAAACCGTAATTAATTGTTATAAATTAATTGGTCGAGCAGACCACGAAAACAGTGAATAATTTTTTAAGCGTTAAGTTCTATTTTCAAGGATTGCAACAATTTTAATTTAGAACAAATTATTTTAAGCCGTAGTCTAGCCTTTTTTTGTATATTCATCACGTTTGCTTTATTTTATGAAAAATGGCAAAAGCCGTGTCAAGATTACTTTAGAAAAGGTTTAGATATTGTATACATTGTAAAAAGTGTACTCCCAACACGACACGCAAGAATGGCACAGGCACACAGAAGACAAACACTTTGAGCTCTTCGATCTCAAAAAAGATCGAAACGTTCGCACGATAAAGAAAATGTTTTTCTGATACCTACATCACACCAGGACGCATCTCACGATATATGAATAATAATTTATATAACAATATTGATTCAGGTCAAAAATTAATATTGGGCGATTATATAGCACGTATATATCAATTATTCTACTTTAACGCGATCAAATATTTTATCAAAGGAAAAAAAATTGACTTAAAGGCAATGGCTAATTTTTTGCCCTTAATGTTTGGAATAAGAAGACATTCTTTCTTTCATTTACCGTTTCACCATTTGACCAAAACAATGTAAAGAAATCCCGTTTTACTGCATTACTACAATAAAAATATACTGTTTAATACTAGCATATTTTTCATACGGTGATTCGTTTTTCAAAAAAATAGTGTATATATATTCCCTGTAAATGGGGACATTTTGGCTTAGACCATCTATCGGTAAAAACCGGTGTACTTTCCAAATTTACCGTTCAGTGTATGATTAACCAGGATTGAAGAAAAAATTATGCAGTGCTTAAAAGCGACCTAATGTTTGAGATGATTTGAAGACATGCATAATTTTTACACACTGTAATGAATTTTCTTTATGTCACGTTTTTACCTGTGTCATTTAAGCTTAGAATGGAATTGTTATTACGCAGACTGTGAAGCTACTATAGATTGTAGATAAGTTGGGAAGTCCGATTATAAGGATTATTGGCTCAAAATCCGGATCACTACAAAACCAGTTTATGACTAGAATTCTCTAGTATTGAATTACTAATCAACAGCATAAGAATTTTTTTATTTTAGCATTGTTTGAAAGTATAACTAGTAAAAAATAACAGTTTAATGATAAATATTTTTGTTGAGTTTTTGACATACTTGGGGGGGGGGGGGTCACCCTGATGTTATTTTTCCAATCCATTATATGTCGTGATCTATTCATATTTCTTTCAATTAATTAATCTTTTCAGGTAAGGTTTTGGTTGAATTGAAAAAAGTTAGTGCCGCGAGCGGGATTCGAACCCTCGACCTTCGGCCAAATACGCCGCTGATTTGTCACTTGAGCTATCAATCAATCCCGCTCGTGGCACTGACTTTTTCATTCAATCGAAATCTTGTATAAAAATATTAATTTTGTATTGTTCTGCCTGATTGACCTCAATTAAAAAAAAAAACCTACACCGATTACAATCACGATCTAATTTAGACATGATTTTAAACATCGTATAATTTTTAACGGGATAATAAATATTTTTATATCACGTTTTTCTCCCGTCCCAATTGGTCGTACGATCGAAGGATAGACACATTCTGATTAAACTTGTAAAAGTCCATTAGTTGCCTGGTTCAAACAATTTCACAGCACGGCACTAACAGAATTCAGGAAGATTGTAATTAATTAAATTGACCTAGATTTGATACTGTGAAATCCGAAAAGTCTCCAGTATTTTACTCGACGCGGTGGGGGATATTATAATCATTTAGATTTGGAATTAATTAAAAGAAGACCCTCCCCTCGGGCTTACAGCGATAAATTTCCCTGTATAAAATAATGAAGTGTGTTCTGGACCTTCCAGTTGCGTAACTGTCGCTTAGTTTATTTTTAATTACGCGGCTCCTTTTAAAACCTAATTGGACCTCCTTTCTTCATCCTCATAATACTCGAAGCGGCGGCGGAAAAGGCTTTCGGGAAAAGCGAAAATCAAAGTGGAAAAAGATCTACACCTTGTTAATAATTTTCAGGGATAATTTGGTTCAATAACGTCGTTTTTTAATGTTTCGGCTTTAAAAGCTTTCAATTCTCCTATTTAAAGTCTGCTTAGTTCATCATAATAGGGAGATTAAATTGTACAATCTATACTCTAAAAATTAAAGCCCGTTCACCACAGAGAGAAAATGTAAATGATTTTTTAGGAATGTTTTTCAATATAAATTGAATACAAATAAACGTTAATTGATTTTAAGCCTAAATTTTTAAAATTAAATTATTACACTTTAAAAACAACATAATGATGTTTTCTGTAAATGGCTTTTTTTGTGTTATAATTTCTTATACAAAAATTTGTTTATACTTATACAAAACTGTCTTTTCTATACCGACTTCCTTCCCCACCCCTCCAAACATAAAACAGCAATATCTCACTGGCTCTCTCAACACGACACGCAATTATGGCACAAGTACACACAAAACGAACACTTTGATTGAGTAGAAATACTTTGATTGAATATAAAAAATATATGTTGTATAAATTCACTTTTTTCTACATCCTACATGTATTTATGATTTACAACATTTGTAAATAAAGGGAGGTCCGGTGGGCTCGTCTGTCGCATTCCACGAATAAAGCAATATTTGTAAATATCAGGCCCTAAAGATGATCTCAATAAAGATCGAAACGTTGGCAACATAAAAAATGTTTTTCCGAAACCTACATCACACCAGACTGCATCGCACGATTTCGGAATAGTTATCCTTTCTGTATTTAAATTCGCAGTTAACAAATGTGCATAAATGTGCTATATTCAATGAATAAATTAATAAAGTCTTTGTTTTTTAATTACAACAAACTACATTATGTACTTAAATGTATAAGCTGAATAATTAATGAGCTTCATTTAATTAACTGTAGACTTAATCATGGTCAATCGACCTACTAAGGGATGGCCTAGTGTATTCGAGAAGACAAAATAACACCAAATAAAATACAATCACAGACTTAAAGTATCCACTGATAATGCCAACATGTAACATAAGCTAGATACAATTTGAACCGGCACTGGGTTATTTATTGGGTCCGTCTTTATTCGCTCTTTTATTGAATTACTCAAACGCGTTTCGGTATTGCGCCAACTTCATTGAGAAAATCAAATAGATCTGTAACGTTCTACAAATTAATGTATTTATTGTAATTATTGGTAAATAAATTCCACAAATAGTACGATTTCGATGCCAAATTATTACAATTTACATATTGAATAATTTCATTCTTTTCATTAGGTCACTTCTTCTTTGTTAAGGTTAATTGGATTTATTTTAAAATAAGACGGAGTCACAAAATGATATATCTTCTTACCTTAAGTTACACGCAAAGTTTGATTAAAGCTATATTGAACTTTAAATAGGCTTCTGACTGAATTTAAATCTGGCTTACTCTACCTGAAGTTATTTTCCAGAAAAATATGTTAACAAACAGTGAACCTTGAAATATTTTATGATTTAAGTTTATATTTCTCCATTATGTCTGCTATCTGCGAGTTTATAAATTCAATTTAGGCATTGATGTAATTACAATAAATAAGCTATTTAAAGAATAATGTAAAGAAAATTTGGATCTTGAAACAAGCATCTTTTGTAAAAAGCTTGTAATGATGCTGTAGATTGACGTATAAACCAAGACTAAAATGACAGAAAACAGTACTTTCTTCATTCTCTGCATTTTAGGGAGAGAGAGAGAGAGAGAGAGAGAGAGAGAGAGAGAGAGAGAGAGAG
>CM077102.1:27603032-27642840 GCA_039619505.1 Cimex hemipterus
GAGAGAGAGAGAGAGAGAGAGAGAGAGAGAGAGAGAGAGAGAGAGAGCGAGAGAGTGTGTGTGTGTGTGTGTTTGAGTTTATGCATTGCAGTATGGTCTGGACTTTTTTTAATACTTTTTCTCCTTGGTTGTGTTCTTGATTCAGTATGTGTTACTTAAAAGTAGACTTTTTGGACTTTCAACAGACATATTTTTTTAAAAAAGCCATATTTATTCAATATATTTGAAACTTTCCCGAGCTTCTTTTATTCGAGCTCGTTCAGATATCAATTACCATTTTTCTGTTACTATTGAAATTTAAAAATGTACATAAAAGATTCTTGCCACTTAAAAAAAACCTGTAATTAATTTTATACATTCAAATATCAAAAGAAGTAAGACGGTGTTCGATCCTTAAAAAAAGTCTCAATATCGAAACGCATCCTATCAAAACATGGAGGCTAAAGCTCTCGGCGGACCTAGTTTATCAAGGATGATCACACTGTTGCCAAAGACGCGCAATATATCGAACCCACTTTTCATTTTTTCTGCCAAAAAGAAATACAAGAATTACTTACTGTTTTCAATCCGCCTACAAAATTCAACAATATAACTTATACAAACAAAGCCCCTCGTAAATTTATGCTAAAACAGATGTAACAATACGTACTTCACTTATTTTCAATTTACTCTCCTTGTTTCTATGTTTCAGCACGCGAATTTAAAATTAAAAAAAAAGTAATACAGGTAAATACTTAATCCTCACTACCCAGCCTTGAAAGTTGTAATTTGCCTTACGCCCTTGGACTGTATCTGATCACTCGGGTTTATAAATTACGAAAACGAGAAAGTTCAGGCAGGAAGACAAAAAAATACGCGGTAATATTTGGATAAATGTAGCAACTTTGGATTTAGTAATTATTAAATTATTATAATAAATAAATAATTTTTAAACTTTCTAATCTACGAATTATTTTATAAATTGCTTGAAAAATTATTACTTATTAGAGTAAAAATAACGACGTCCAGTTAACAGTAATAAATATAGAATTATTGAAAATACAAATTTTCTATTCTAGAATACCTAAAAGTGTGGGCCAAAGCCCGCGCAGGTGCCCCTTATGCAGAGAATGGTTGCTCGATGTGTCCCACATAATAGAGGCTTTCATGCCTTGGCTCCATACAGAGAGCGTGCAGGCATGCCGCCGGATTTAAGAAGAGTCCTCGAGCACGGTAGGGAGTTTCTGAGTCCCCTGCTCCGCTTTTTAGGGGAAATTGTTTGTTTTTTTAATGTATATAGTATGTCTTATGTGTTATGTGTCTTTGTGTTTTGTCTGTGTGCATGTATTTATTGGCGTGAATGGCGAGGGCTGAGGGTATATAATATAACGTCATCATCGCTCCTCGAACGATGAAAGCGAGTGAGTGTGTGTTCGGGGTCGTTGGCGGAATATTAATAAAAGTACCTCATCGACCCCAATCTAGTTTAGTTTAAGTGTAGGTCGGTGGAGGAATATCAAGTGCTCCACCGACCAAACGGAATGAGTGTACTGTACGGATGTATTTAAGTGTATGAATGTATTTATTTGTATGAATGTAGTGTTTGAGCGAGTATAGAATATAGAACATATAGATTTGGTTAGGGACTGAAATGACCTTGATGTCGGAAGCCCCTGAAAAAACCCTAAATGTAAATACGATAATTTTAATTTTCTTATTTTTTTTTTTCTCTTTTAGATGGTTTTTGATTTTTTCTATATTAGAATTTTTGGCTATTTAGCACGAATATGGAATTATTTGAAATACAATTTTTCTATTCTTGAATACCAAAATATAAATACGATGATTTTAATTTTCTCACTTTTTTTCTTTTAGATAGTTGTATAAAAGAGATTTGATTTTTTCTATATTTGAATTTTTGCCTAGTTAGCACGAATATGGAATTATTTGAAATACAAATTTCCTATACTAGAAGAATACCTAATAGTAAAATACTATTATTTTAATTTTTTTCTCTTCTAGATGGTTTTATACGAGGGATTTGTTTTTTTACTATATTAATAATTTTCACTTGTTATACCGGCTCTTTCATTTTTTTTCCTATTTTATGTAGCAGTTAAATTGCGAAGTTTGTCAAAAGGTAGTCAAATCGTAAAAAAGTATTATGACCCTAACGAAATATAAAAAAAATTATTTACTTATTTCTGCAATAACTGGCCGGATTTGTTGGCCCGAACTTAAATTCTATTGCATCACAACAGGTATTACAAAGTGATAAAAAATAAATCCGTATATGTACTTTTAGTAATTTAAAAATGCAGCCAAAGTCAGTAACTACATCGTATTCCATCCTTCAGAATACCATTTGATCAACATCGAAGCCGCAAATAATGACTTAAAAACGGCCGAAGTTCTCTTAACATGATGCTTTGTCAATACTTTCTGAATAATCTTTATATGAAATTTTTACATCTATAGGCATTGTTGGTTTCCAAATACAAGTAGACAGAACAGTGTAATATCCCCAGATAAAGTAACAACAATCCCAGGATACGCAGCATGCTTCTAGATTGTGTTACCGATTTGAATAACACGAGTTTCGGAGGCAATGAAATTTTGTCGTTTGTATAATAAGAGGCCAGATTTCATGTAACCGTTTTAAAAATATTTTCTCATAAATCCCATTTATTCCTTAAACAATTTCTTACGTAAGAATATGATCTTTATTGTACCTTTTTTAAAAAACAGTTTAAAATGGAATCATATATATATACAGCTTCTCACATTCCAAATCATTATATTTAATTTTCTGTCAAGTATTATATGATATGTTGGAGAAATTGAGTGCTGGATTTTTGTAATTATAAGAATGTTCTATGTGTTTATTTGGAGAATCTTGGATTATTTAATCGTTATGGTTGTATTCTTTAAACAATTTCACATGTAAGAATATGATCTTTATTGTACCTTATTAAAAAAAACACAAAAATAAACGTTCTTACGATCAAAATCAATATATTTAATTTTCTGTCAACATAACTTGATAATTTGAAGAGATTGACTATTGGATTTTTTTAAGTTCCAAGAATGTTCCATACATGTGTTCGTTTATTTCAAAAGCTATCAAAAATAAATGTTATTTTTTAATGTTTAATGTGAAATGTTAAAATAGGTTAGTTTTTACCGTCGTTTTGTGACCAAAATAATTTATTGATTTCGTTTAAGGTACTTTGTTAATTAGTTTTGAAAGAGAATTGCCTCAAATTTTGATATACGTGGTTTTTTTATATTTTCTCAATAGGTTTTGCGTACAATTGTTGAAAAATGAAAAAAAAAAATGGTATTCACATTTCAGAAACTTATACTTATTTTAATCAAATCTATCACCAAAAGAGCTGCGGATTATCTGGAAGGATCTCACCTGTCCTTTTTAGCATTGGTTAATGTCTACATTTATTATTTCTTGCCATCATTATTTTTTCCATATATGATCAAAATGTTTGTATTTTTTTGGGGTGTTCAAAAAAACACGAGAAATCATCCGGAAATCAAATGGAATATTACATTTTTAATTATTATTATTAAATCATGAAGTTAACACATAACACAATTTAATTTATATTTCATTATTTTAAAACGTAAATTTAAAAGAAAATTAACATTTAATTTAACACATTTTATAACGATGTCAAGAAGACAACCCTTGTCCGCCCTAACCGCCTCGAGAACAATAAGTGCTCCAGACCTTATCATCTCTTGGGGAAGACACCAAAGCATTTTTCTCCTGATTACTTTCTTACAACGTTCAAAATTAATTGGAAAAAGAACAATTCAAATGTATTAGTCTAGTTTGTATAAAAAGCATTTTTTAATAATCAATTTGATTTTATTAATCGTGAAAATCCTTGTGTATAATTAAGTGCTACTACTTGTCACATGCACAATTTATGGCATGGTTCTAGTCTACTTTTACTAAGCTCCAAAACCTCATTAATTATATTTGAAAATATGATTGTTACATAGCATGTTTAATGTTTACCAAAAAATGTGTATTTCACTCTAGACTTTTTATTTTTATGATCGATTTTGTATGTTGTAGTTCACGTTGTTGCAAATATGGCGTTGACAGTGATAATTTTATTAAGAAATAGAAATTTCTATTTATCTATCCAATGTGCCGCATTGCTGTACAAGCAATACAGTAGATTTGCCTAAAAGTGAATAGGGTTCTAAAGGTTGTAACTCCCCAAGCCACCGGGTGAAGAGAATTCTATGTCAGATTACAATCTGTTGCCTCGGAATCCACAGCCTGTGAAAACTGTCTTCCATCAGGCTGAGTAACTACTTAAAAGGGCATTATTTACATCACTCGCCCTCTTTTTGGCACCTTGCCCGGTATCCTTAAACGCTATGGAGAAGTATATCGAGATTCCAAAGGTAAAAATATATTCTTAACAGCTACTTTACACAAATTATTTATACTATTGGTAAATTATTTGTATATGACAATAGGTTTCATTTAGAATGTCGGGAGAATTGGCCTTCTCGTTCTAAGGAAGCAGTATGAACTAAAGGAACCCCCGCCCAATCATGCCAAATGAATAGCACGATCTTCCCTTTGTAAAGTTCACTGTAGTATTGTTCACAACCGCCTTTTCCTTCTTCGTCACGAATTTTCTAAGAAATTGCGTATTGAAATCGAATCATTAATGCACTAATGTAATCTCAAATTTGTCCAGCGTAATTAATTTGAATG
This sequence comes from Cimex hemipterus, assembly GCA_039619505.1. Taxonomy (NCBI): domain Eukaryota; kingdom Metazoa; phylum Arthropoda; class Insecta; order Hemiptera; family Cimicidae; genus Cimex; species Cimex hemipterus. Next base: position 27,607,768 of record CM077102.1, read on the forward strand.
ACGTAGAAGAAAAATTAACGACATACTTTTTGTAATACTTTTAGTATACTGGGGAGCAAGCAAAGACTGATCGTTCCTCTTCTACCTTTTTCTAAAATAAATACGTACTATCGTATAAATACTCTCAACTAAAAAGATTAATTAATTGAAAGATATTAATCGGTCAAGCGGACCAGGCAAACTAGTGAATTTAATAAGTTAAAATGAAGTTTACTTTCACTAAAGCTTCCCGTGGCTATTTCATTTCGTCCCGAGAAACAAATAGATTACGCGACATTTGAAAAATGGCAAAAAGGAGGGAAAATTCAAAAGGTTGAAAGTTGAGATGGAAGTCAGCGTCCGAGCGGATCGAAGTCACGATAGCTGAAGTGGTAGAGCAGAAGGGTATCTAGCCGAAGATCGTGGGTTCGAATCCCGCTCGTGACAGTTACTTTTTTATCTCAACTAAAAATCTTAATTAATTGAAAGATACTAATTGGTCAAGCGGATAACGAAAACTAGTGAATTTACTAAATACTTTGTAATTTATTCTACAATATATTTGTGATAATTAATAAGAAAAAATAAAAAATAGATAGTAGTTTTTTTTAGCCAGAAGCATTGTGAAAGGAAACCCCGCAGACATTTTCAGGTTATACAGTTTATACATCATTAGTGAGTACATTTCTGTATTTAGGGAACACTTCCATTTAATGGCCAGTCACAGATTCATATTCAATGAATTTAACACCTCCACTTAGGAAACACTTTAAATAAAGAACAAGAGCACTGTAGTGTCGAGCGTCTGACTATGGGGCCAGATTTTTTAAGAGATTCATCGAATTTCGTTGGAGTGAATATGTTAACTATAATTTTTTGTTCTTCTTTCGTATTGATATGGATTTTGTTTCTCGATTTCAAATTAAGTTCCAATTTAATGTAATATTGTTCTTCTCCGCCGAACACTTTTCAAAGGAGGTATATTGTAAGCTTGAATCTTTGAAAAGAGAAGTTTTCGTAAAAGAGCATTAGCTAATAAATTCAAGCTTAACAAAACGCCAGGGAGTTGGGAAATATTACAATATATGCATATGTATATCTAAATCTGCACCTTAAAGTCATATGTATGACGTATGTATGATGTACTATGAATGATGCCATGAATATCGTATGATGAACCTTTAAAGAACACATCCCTAAAGAGGACAAAAGCAGTGACACCATGACTGTGCCTTAGCTAGAGGTTAGGCCTTACATTTTACCAGACCATCGATTAGGCTTACGAGCTCATTATTCTGCTATTCATCAATGTCACATAGTTGCAGACAAACCCTGTCTACAGTTGAAAGAGTATGCGACCGCGAAAAAGTATGGCATGTGATACTACTATAAAAATGAACATTACTTTTACCCCAGGGCTGTACTGACAAACTCACTACATTTAGAGAGGGCTAAACACAGATGACCCCATTTGAAAGTTATGCAATGAGAAGGAAAAACAGTATCTTCTGATGCGAATCAACCGCTCAATGGAGACATAATCTGGGCTACAAAGAAAACTCGGGGAAAGGATTGTTGCATCGACAATCAATGACCGATTACACCGTAAGAAAAGGATCGAGACGATTGCACTGAACCACTGAACAAGCAAAATTCAAAAACCAGAAGGCTTAGGGAACAAAATAGCCCGACGTCCTTGTATCCATATTCATCATTTTCGCCCAGGCTATTATCTGATTGTTCAATCTTATCCCAAGGAGAGATTTTTCGCAAAAAAACCAATGATCGATAACTGAGGGAGGTGCTTACATGTGTGCCACGGGATTATTCGCTCCGCCGTTGCACACACTTTTTCCTGCCCCCAATTGAGAGTGCACATACACGTATGCAGATGATTACAATTGGCCATATTGATAAGTAACACTTTTGACACATTATCTTAACTCCAACACACTCCAAAAGATTAATCTAACTTATTTTCCTCAGTCCAACAAATTTACTTAGTTGGGACTTTTCATTTCATAGGAGGGTACACCTAAAAAGGATACTGCGAAAGCCTGAGGAACCGGTGGCCACTATGAGCACTTTTTTGTGAAGAATGGATACTTGTCATTGAGATCCCCAATCCGGACACGAGATTAAGTTCCCTCTAGACGACTGACTGGAATAGGACCGACTTGTTCGGTTCTTGAACGGTCATATCTTCTCACCCTCCCTGGGAGCCTACCCAACATTATATGTGGACCTACGGTGACGACGGGTGATATGAAATGGTGTGTGCCCCGAGACCCCGCAACGGACCACCTCGGGCTCTCATCCACAACCTCAATCCGAGCTCCTTCGTTCTATCCTGCGACCCCTCCTAATCCTTGGTTGCAAGGGAGTATCTGGGCACAAAATAATGGTGCAGCCCAGAGGGCGTGGCAACCTCTCTAAATCACAAGTTGTACTCGTGTCGGCCCAGTGTGCCTTAGTAGAGTCACACGAGGGCCAGTGCACTACATCCTGTCTGCATTGACGGGGGAAGGTGTATGGCCGTCTGTACCACGGGGTGACTAAATGTTCCTAACATCAAATCCGCGCACACGATTAAAAAATGCAATTGATTTAAAAAGCTTTACTACCTACTGTACAAACAATAAAAATTCCCATTAAAATCTAAATTTTCGGCATATAAATGCATACTCAAACCTGTAAGGATGCCAAATTTACGGATCGGCTAAATACTTCAATATTCAATATAAATTTTTCATCCAAAATTTTAAGATTAATTGTTTCCACACAAATCTTCGTATGAAGTAAAACAATAATATTATACTTATAAATCACTTGCTCTTGATTTATTGAAGTCATATTTAATGTTAATGAGAGAAAAGCAGTTATTAAAATGCTCTTTCTCCTATATAAACATGTCTGACTGAATTAACTTGTGGTAATTTATTCATTTATTCCACATGTGTATTCTCGAATAAACGAAATAATTTAAAACTGTTTCCAATCCTAAAATTGTCATATACAAAAAAATTGAAAATATAGTTCGTTAGAAGGGAGAAAAAGACGAATAAAATTGTAGCTATTACACCTTCACCTTATATTTGTTTATTATAATTTTAAAATTTTTTAAATTAGATATGCCGGTGGTGAATACGCGGAATTCCATTAATTTGTATTTGCTCTGTAGAATTAAGCAATTTCTCGCCAAACCGCCAAAAGGCAGTTACGAAAAAGACAACCACCGTTTATGCAAATTATTTGAAGCCGGAAAATGTTTACAAACAATAGAGGGAGGATTGTTGTTGTTTAAATTAAAAAAAGGGGTAAATTTAATTCCCCGTAGAATCTCCGATTTCTTTATTTTACAAGTAGGACTTGTGAAGTTTCGACGAGCTTGTATATGTAATATCATAAATTCACACGGGAAATAAAGGATTTTCAACGGGGATTTGCTGAGTTATAAAACTGTTTTCGGATAAATGGTGGGGGGGGAGGCCCTGTACATTTCCAGTCCTATTCGAGAACATGGAAGCAATTAAAGTTTTTAGAGAGGCTCAACTAATTAATATTACCTGGCTTTTAGAAATGGAAAATTTTCGTCGGATTTTCCTTTAAAATCCAACGCTTCGGTATTGTTTTCAACCGGTTCTTTTGTACTTCAATTATACGAACAAAGAAACGACCTAATTGTTTTTTCCACGATGCGTTCAGTTCGTGTTAATTCTATGCACCAAAAGATAATGCAGTATTTTTTAATTAAATCAAACAAAAAAATCCATCTGTAGTTTTTTTTTATGTTTCTATAATCAGCAATCCTTTGATAGTAATTAACTTCTAAACCGCACTACGATGAATCTGACAAAAAACCGGATAATTGTGTTTATTTGTTTATTTTCCACAGTACCTAAATATAAAAATTAGTAGTTGACTCAAAACGTAACACAATCTTATAATTTGTTACAAAACCCCATATAAAAATCCTGTCGTACAGCTTACCTAACGAAGGGTCCCATGAAACCACAATACTTTTTGTCATTAATTAATTTGAAGTGGATCGAAAGGGGGTCAACTGATACACTACACTATAGTTGTGCCAAGCTTCTACTTATATTACGCCATTATTAAGGACTGAGTTTACAACAAATTTATAATAAACTTTTTTTTAAATTTTGTAATAATTTTAATTAATTATACTTTTTATGCTGTACGGCTTTAAACAATTTCGTGGTCCGATTGGCCAAATAACTTCTCTTTCAGTTAATTAATCTTTATGTAAGGTATTGATTGAAATGAAAAACCGTTCGAATTTTCCCTCTTTTTGCGATTTTCAAATGTCGTGTTTTCATGATTTAAATATTACTCCATTTGTGGTTTAGGGGGTCAATTGGTCGTTACTTCATTCAATTAATTATTCTTTTTAATTTGTTCATCAACCAAAACCTTACATAAAAAGAATAATTAATTGAAAGAAGTAACTTGGTTAATTGACCAATAAAACATAAATGAATTAATATTGAATAAGTTAAAGAAGTATCACATCACTAACTCCCCAAGGCCACTTCAAACGTCTCACTTCTCAGAAGTGAAGATTAGCATAAGTGGCGTATTGAGCTGAAGGTCGTGGGTTCGAATCCCGCTCGTGACACTAACTTTGTCATTTCAATCAATACCTCACATAAATATTAATGTCACTAATGGTCAATTAATGGTCAATACTTAATTAAGTTTTATTTTATTTTTATGAAAAACTGTTAAAGTTAGTCAATGAAAGGCGATTGCAAATTTGTTAGAATCCGATGTAAATTAAATTCTAGCGAGGAGTTTTACATGAATGAATATACAAGAATGACACCGTTTTCTCTTTTCGAGTAAAACAAATACACCGCATATCATTGAATATTTAATTTTCCATTAAATTTGAATAGACTTTTCGGTTGGCTCTTTTCTATTAATCTATAACTCAAACATTTTATAACCAAGAAAGAGTTGTTCGTTTTTGCCCTAAGCCAACAGAGGGTAAATCGATGATTTCTCGATGGTGAACTTTTCCACCTTGTGGTTGATTCGCAGGCGAATGACAATAATGGGACGACTCACCCTCCGGCTTACAGGTTTTTCATAGGGAAACTTTTTGTTTTGCACCTCTCTTTGAAATAACATTTTCTTTAAAAATCGAGGCCTGAGGTTTTTTATTGTGTACTTGAATGTATTGATTAATTTCAATGAGATGATTCATATCCAGTTTCAACTATTATACAGCTTTCTTTTCATAAGAAAGTTTCATCCCAATCAAGTAATCGAATATCTTGACTTCTGATTACTCAGTAGCATTTTATCTCAATGAAAGCTTTACATAAAAAGAATAATTAATTCAAAGAAGTAACTTGGACAACGGAGTGGATCGATATTTAATAAGTAAAAGAAGTATCACTTCACTAAACAGATCCCCGTGGCCACTTCATAAGTCGCTGAGAATCGAATCCCTGTTGAAACAGAAGTTGGTATCCGAAAGGATGTGAGTGACGATAAATGGTAGAACGATGGCGTATTGAGCTGAAGGTCGTTGGTTCGAATCCTCTCGTGACACCAAATTTTTCCTCTCAACCAAGACCTTACATAAAAAGATTAATTAATTAATTGAAAACAGTTATTTATACAATCGAAGAACGAAATATAATGGATTATAATTAATATTATATATTTTATGTAATTATATATAATATCATCTTTAAGATCTTGCACTTTTCTTTATTCTTAAAAAAGTATAATATGAAGAATTTCATGATTTTTAATATGGGGCGTTGTTTACTTATTTTTCATAAAAGAGAAGAGAGCCAGTAACAGGTCGAGATGTCAAATGGCAGCAAGCTGAAATATTTGCGTGAAAGTGAAGTGAAGTAATCATGGAGAGGGTCGTCGATGAACTTAGTTTGACCCAAACCTCTTCACATTATCATTGTAATATGATAAGGTAAATAAGGACTTTTAGTAAGTAGTTATATATCGATTATCGATAAAAGAAATGAGTACATGTTTTATGTTGTGAAATATCGTCTTGGGGTGTGCAAGATGATCTACACATATAAACAGCTCAAAAATGAAAAGGGATATTGCTAATTTTTCTTATCTCACTAATGGACACTCTCAACACCACACCCAATAATGACTCAACTACACAAAAAACAAACACTTTGAGGACTGAAGATGATCTCAATAAAGATCTAAACGTTGGCACGGTACAATTTTTTTTTCTAAAACCTCGTCACACCAAACCGCGCCTGAAGATCTCCAAATAATCATTAATAAGATAAAGTGTTTTAATTCCATAATTTTGTTTATTGGGCACAATATTTTTTTAAACAATTAATACCGTATATTAAGTGCATATATTTATTAGCGTGAATGGCGAGGGGTGAGGGTGAAATATAACGTCACCATTGACCCTCGAACGTATGAGTGTGCGTGCAAGTAGAAGTAACTCGGTCAACTGACGTAAATGGGTTTTTCTCAAGGTTTACAAAAACAACTTTGCTTTCTATACATATAAATAAATATAACTATATACATGTAAATATAAGCTGGATTATTGTCCTACCCTCATTTGAGGAGCGAATGTCCTATTACTAATTGAACATAAAACAATGTAAAATAAATTCGTGTTTATTAATACCCAGTATTCGATTTTTTTTTTTTTTTTAATTTGATTTGTTACAACATACTTTACTGAAGATATTGTTTAAAAAAAGGTTTACTTGTTTTTATATATAAAAATATAATATTTTTGGATGGGAAATAGTAGCTGCCCTATGGCTTAAAATACTATATAGGGGTGCTCAAACTTGAACTGCTGGCGATCTACCTCAACACGACCTACCTACTTACGATCGACTCTGAGAGGCTGCAAGTGTGTGTGATGCAGGGTTGTCGTACATACACGATACACCCTACCTAGGTATACCCTACCGTAGCATATATAGATAATAGCTTTCTGCACAATATAGGTACTTTATTTTAGTCAAGGTTTGGGTTAGGTTTAGTTAGGTTCTTCTCTACAATAACAATGAAAAAACTCATAGTTATTCAAAATTGCGAATTTATTGGTTGTTTGTTGTTGTTAAACTAAATAAAATGTTAAATTGTTGTTAAACTTAACTAAGGAGTGGCTTTGGATGTTGAAGCGTGGCACTGCATGTCCTCAGCATACTTTTCATAAGATGGTACGTAACCACTGAGTGCTAATCGCAAGCATGATGACATATGATAGTCAGTTAGTCGATTGCGATATTTTGACTTAATTATCTTCATTTCAGAAAATGCAGACTCGCACAAGTAAGTTGACCCAAAAAATGCCGTCTTGAAGGGCGATTTGCCTTACATTCGGATATTTATCTTCAGATATAAAACACCAAAAATTTGTATCTTTTCTTTGACAAGTGCCGCGCGTTCCTTTTATAAAGCCACCTTTTGCCGCAAGCAGTGTTATTTTATTACGTAATACATTTTTGTAGTTTAGTTACCTACCTAATTATTAAAAAAAATTTTCTTCCCGAGATCTACTCAAAAAGCACTCGCGATCGACCGTTTGAGCACCCCTGCTATACATCATTGTACTAACCTCTACTACCTGCGTACAGTGTATTTCTTTCTAAACTTTTGTAAAAGATTTTAAAATTTGGTTATGTCTGATTCGTAATATTATTTGTGAATTATACTCAATTGTTTAAATGGATAGAGTACGCAGGTATGGTAAATAGCACTTCATATTTAACCTATGGGAGGTTGATTGATACCAATCGATCACGTTTCCCCCATCTGACCTCCGTGAGAATTATTCTTTTGCCTCCCATCGCTCATAAATAAAATAATAACAATTTAAAGAAAAAGAGTAATATTTTGACATATGTTCAACAAAGAGGGATTAAATGAGTTTTTGCACCTGAACTTTTTAATTGAAGGAAGTCTAATTAAAAGTTAAATGGAAAGAATCTGAATCAATTGATCATTTATAATGATTAAAATTAGTTGAGTTATGGACTATGCCACTGTAGTTAGATTGAGAATGGCACTCGCCTCAAGGCATGAAACCGGGTCGTCCCGTTCAACGACATTTATTCATGTGGCTTGAAAAGCGCAATGGATTTCAAAAACAAAGAAAGCCCCTCTTTTATAACCTATCATAAACATTTGAGAAGGACTTCAGTGGATTAAAGGACGGAAGGAACTTTTTAAGTGCACTTTGTTCATATCCATTTAGCCTTATTCCCTTCAGCCTATCCTTGGCACTTATACCTTAATATTTAAGACCATAACAGGAATTACGATGAAGGAGAAAATGTAACTGGCTTCTCCTCTGCTCCCGCAGGAGGAAAGTTTGTAGGTTAGGTTAAACGGCCGGGTCTGGTCCGTCTAATTGTACCATACATACAAGAAATAGGACGCAAGGACTTTTTCCCTACATTAATAGCTGTTTGCAATAAATCTACCCTTTATTTTTGCAGTTGAACCTTTTCAGAAATGATATTAATATGCAATTATTTTGAATTACTATAATAATGTCAACGATTATTCAAAAATTGTGAGATTCGGTCTGATGTGATGTAGGTTTCTGAAAAACATTTTCTTTGCCATGCCCACGTTTGATCTTTATTGAGATCATCTTCAGAGCTCAAAGTGTTTGTTTTCTGTGTAATTGTGCCATTCTTGCGTGTCGTGTTGAGAGTGCCAATACAGTCAATAATGACCTGTTTTATTGTAATTCATAAAAGTCATGTGAATCAGAAATGTTTTCATTTCATTCATTGACATCTACAACTGTATATATTATTTATTATGCAGGGTGTCCTTTTTTGATGGCCCGGCTGAATTCCTCTTGAACCAAAGATGGTACAAAAAAACAATACTTCATTTTTTTTACTAGTTTCAAGTTTTCTTTTTTCAAAAAATTATACGGATACCTCAGGCGCGGTTCAACTTCAAAATTTCAAATACAAACCTGTACATCCTGAGACATCGTTTGAAACAATTTTGTTCGTTGAAAACAAATGTTTAATATTTGTCAATTTTTCTCCAAAGAAGCTAAAAGTTTGAAACTAAACTAAAAAATATTAAACATGTATTGATTTTTTTTTCTTTGATAGAATCATTGGTTCAGGAGAAATTCAGACATTTTGACGATCAGTCAGTATATCCAAATAGCTTCGAGTATGTATGTTTGTCGAAAGTTTTGATTTTAACAATAATTTTTATCGGCAGTTTAAATCGTTTAAATGTCTGTTTTTTTAATCGGGTGTGCAAAGTCCAATTCTTCTATCAAATGTGTGTCAACAACTTTTTCGCATTATAAATTGTTGTATAAGTGGCTCTGGACAATTTTCAAGCCAGTGTATAAATGTGATGTACTTTGACTTAGAGGGAATAGTGTTTATTTTCAAAGATTGGTACATTTTTCAATTTATGGTAGATTTTCAACGCAAGGGAAACATGTATAGAAGTGACTTGATATTTTAGCGGTGTCATCTGCGTATGTGGCAGCAAGTGTATTATGATTTGTGGGTTTGTCAAAAGTAAAAATTTTATTGCGAAATTGACCCCAGTGGCATATCCCTCATCTTAGAAATATTTATGAATGAGTAATAGTATAAGATTTATTAATTAGCCATTTACGTTTTAGTGGTCAATTGACCAAGTTACTTCTTTAATTTAATTATTCTTTCTTTGTAAGGTTTTGGTTGAGATAAAAAAGCTAGTAGTGTCACGAGCGGGATTCGAACCCACAACCTTCGGCTAGGTACGAAGATAACACAACCACTTGAGCTATCGTGACCTCGATCCACTCGGGCACCAAATCTGGTAGAGCAGCGCCGTATTTAATCGAAGGTTGTCAGTTCGAATCCCGCTCGAGACACTAGCTTTTTTATCTCAACCAACACCTTACATATAAAAAATACTTATTATTTATGATCATTTAGAAATCGTAGGATGCGGTAACGAAGGTTGTAGAAAAACGTTTTCTTTATCGTGCCAACGTTTCGATTTCTATTGTGATCATCTTCAGGGCTCGCAGTGTTTGTTTTCTGTGTAGATGTGTCATTGTTGTGAGTCGTATGGAGAGTGTGCACAATCTCACGATTTGTAAATAATATTTAATTAACAGTCACTAAACACTACACACTTATTATTATTTATAAATTTTCCTCTGAATTTTTCCTTTCAAATAAAGTATATTTACGACTTTTACAACAACCGCTGAATAAAAGGATTGTTAATAAATCCCGGGTGATAAACGTCAGTATGTACTCAAATGCTCAAATAATAGACCAAACTAAGCGACGAACCTGAAAAAGTTTCTAACCTGCTTACAACTTAAACTAAAGTGGAGTTGTTATAAGTTGTATGGCCCGTTGTCATTCTCAAGCACCGATACGTTCAATACTTGAAATAAATCTTGCTTAGAATCTGTAAGAATTTAAATTAAAGTAGTTTAAAAATGTGCAGCGATCTAACACTTTAAGTAGCAATTGTATATTTTTGAGCGGATCCACCCCACATTCCTATTTTTCAACTTGCCGACAAAGTTTAGGGTAGCAAAGTAAAATGTTCGCAAAGTATGTTAATACGGTGTAGATATTGTTATCATTAAGTGGATCGTTCTAAGCTAACTAATTCCTCTTGTAATTAACTTTCGAAAACCTTTGTTCCCCAGTAACACGAAACAAATATTCGTAGCAAATGTTAAGCATGAACATTTATCGATAATTAACATTGTGATTGAATTTAATTAAAAATCCAAAAATGTAACACGGCTTTTTTCATAATTGATTGTTTGAAAAGCATGTTTCATCGCAATTTTATGACAAATTAATAATGTTGTTGTTTATCTGATAACACTAATTTGTCACCTGGAACAATTGTCATTTGTTTGAAGGAATTACGGCTGTTGTCCACATCGTCGCTCATACTGTAAGCAAATCCCTTGACATGTAAAGTCCCATTTTCCAGCTACGAATACCACATTAACAGGAAATGTTCCAACAACATAAAAACTTGTTAGTTCAATATTGTTTTTGTTGGTTGAGGATTTCATAAAAGTATCAAACTTTGCTGGGATATACAACCAAATCGTAAACGCATGGAACACGATATTGACCGTTTTGTGAGAAAGTAATTATTTGTTAAAACGTAAAAACTAAGTATATAATAAATGACAAAATTGGTAAAACTATTAGAATACTGAAAATAATAATATTGATAACTAGTTCGTGTGAGTGTATTTATTAGCGCGAATGATGGCAGGCCCGCAGTATAATATACAATACCCTGAGACGCGCCAAATTTATTTTAAGTTAAGACAATACATGTACGTACGTGTATGTATGAGATGTTTTAAAATTATTCTATAAGTTAGCATTTGGGAAGTAATTTTTTTTCACAAAAATTGATATTAAGGGTTTTTGCGAGAAACGAATATGACTATGTTTCTGGATTTAAAACAATTTATTTTCAACTAATTTTCTACTTCATTCGGTCGCCAATTAGTTTTCCAATGGGTAGATTGTCATGTACTTGTGACCTGAGGTTGATGTGAAAAATCTAAACATTGTTATTAACTTATAGTTTGTATTTAAGACCTTCGGATGGGTTCGAAACCCGCTCATGTCCAAACTTTTTAAGTTGAATCAAGACTTTTCAGATTTATTAATTGAAAGAAGTATTTTTGTCAATCAGACCACTAAATAAAATGGATTGTTATGAACTTTAGCTTTACTGAATCGAGTCAGTGTTTTGTTTTTATTTTTATATATATATAATTTTTCTTACTGGAAGCGGGTTTCGGTTTTTGTAACTCTTTATGCAGGATTTTTACACAATTAATACGATCTCGTTACGATCTTATCCTATCCTTCGTAAAAACATGAATTCACTAATACATAATTTTTTTTTAAATAAATGCCCAACTCAAACCGTATTTTAAACTAATTTAATTTAGCTAAAATTATTTAAATTGCTCAAATATTTTTCTCAGCTCATCGGACCTGTTGATGAGAGCGGTCGGACATGGGTCGAATATTTTTTGACGCACTTATTTTATCGCCAAAACAAGTTTGGTTGAAATCCGTGAAGTGAAAGTACAAAAATATGTGAAAAATGTTTAACCGAAATTAACAAAATTAGTCAGTTCTCTTTACAAACTAAAAAGTTATTAAACATAACTGACAAACAGGCTCCTATTGAACGAGGCCAAGATTTAGACAGGAATTTTAAAAACGGTCAAATGTAGAAAGTGACAACATTATCAAATCGAAGATTTACGTGAATAGCTACCCTGAATCATAAATCACAGGGAAAACAAGCTTTTTTTTTAATTGCTGAAATTAAACTGCCAGAAGTCGTTAAATTTACTTTGAAAAAGCAGTCAATGTTTTATTCAAGTGTAATTTTTATTGATGATTCTAATATTTTATGCCCATTGGTTTAGAAGGTTGTCAACAAGCACTATATTACAATAAGAAAACGCTAAACTTCATTACCTAACTTTACATCTTTGGACAATTCTGAAGATTTTAACCATATTGAACTTGTTTGAAGTTACGCAATTATAAAAAAATTATAATTAAAAGAAATAACTGCGACCGGTAAAAAATGTAAATTAATGAATATTCAAATATTAAAATAAACAGTGAGGACAGGCAGACCATATGATCGGTGGTAACAAACAAACAAAACAAAACAAAATTAATAAATCAGCTAATTTCTCAAATAAAAAGGCAAATTGAATTAAGTATTAATTATATAAAAGATCATAAAAGGAGTACTACTGGTGATTGATTTTAAATTTTGAAAAGCTTCTACTGTTTAATAAGTATTTCTCTGTTGTATTAAGATAGTGCTAGCATACTTAAGTGAACAATGTACTTTGCAAATATTAACACCAAGCCATTGGCCGGATAAGGCAATCTGTACTATTTTGGAAGCTCAAGGATACCTTACTAGCACCGTATTACCTTATCCTAAGATCCTTCCTTAATCGATCGTTATTTCGAAGTGCTCCACAAAACTTCATTTCTCATCCAATCTATTCTAGTAGGTGTCCTACATGGCAGAGTCCTCGTTCCCCTTCTCTACTCAATTTAATATAACTCCTACCTACCTGCACGACCGAACACTATCACGCTCGCCTTTGTCGATTATACCGCTATTGTTTCTCCAGATCAAGATACCGTCACACCTTCCAGTCATCGACAAAACCTTGCATACCCATGGCTCATGGCTCCAAAAGCGGATAATCAAAAATAACAAAACCAAACTAATAAATCAACATATATAACATTCACCCCAAACAAGAAAACGCTCCCATCACTATACATATAATAAATACAACGTTCTCATCCACGTTGAGAACCATGCACGTCGAACCCTTCCTGGACAAAGAGAGTGGATTGGAACCCATGACATAGGCGTACAAAAGCACCAGACGTTCTCACGTCAAAACGATTCCTTTTGACCAATTTAAATTCATTTTTGTATACCTCATTTCGTTTAATAATACCTTAAATGGTATTTTATTATCCATCGTAAAGAAACGGATCGAGGGATACACTTATTTTTGAGGGTAATTAATATAACTCTTGACTAACTAAAAAACTCTTAAATTTGTTTCCTATTTATTTAAATAACAGACAATCAGTTCGGCCTTGTTGTATTTCACTTATATTGTTTTGTATTTAATGATTAATTTTAATGTTTCAGATGGAATACGTACTGCTCGTATCATTGTTTGTCGCCTGCTGCGTCGGCCATAGCCTGCCAGTTAGCCAACCCGCGGACGGAGAGGCCCAAACGAAGTCAGAAAAAACGGTAACAAAACGAAGCATCCCTTGGTACCTTCCAACCATATACCTACCACCTGTCATCCAAGTGCACCACGTAATTTACCTTCAAAAGCCGGACGGAAGGTGTTTTTCCGATTTACCCCGACCGACTCCTCGTCCTTCGGGCAACACAACAAACGCGCTGCCTTCTTTGGAAGATAGACTGGGAGTGAATACCAACGACACGAATCGGGAGCCATCGAAGTGCGTCTGGGCCATTGTTGCCTGCTGTTCGCCTAATTCCCGAGAGATCAGATACTCCTGCTTCGAACTTCTGGGTTGCGAGGGACCTTTCTGGGACGAAAATCCCTGCGAAAGCCGGATCGTCACTGCAGCGGCTAATACAGCATTGAAATTTTACATGAGCAACAGTAGAGAAACTCAGAACAATGATATATAGATTGACCTAAATAACTGAACCAACTTTATTAAGTAAATAACACTAAATTCTTTCTGTGATACCCTCTACCAGCCATATAACTTTCACTATAAACTTTTAAGATACTAAACATTGTATTTTATGAACTTTTCAATTGTTATAACAAGTCTATTGATTCAAGCCTACCATTTGTTTATAAAATATTGAACAACCTACCATTTCCCTAATAATTATCGAGAATGGTGAATCGGTTTTTTTGTTAAGCGTTGTTTTATATTGTGATCTTTTATTATTCTAATGTAATCCAAATATTATTATTTGTAATGAATTTTATCAATAATGTTTTTAATGATTTTATAATCAGTAATATTGTGTTTAATAAAATATTTGTTGCTTTTTATTAAAATTATTTAATGATTGGTGTAAAACCTCATGTTAATAATTTGACAAGTTCAAGTACGCACATAATATCAAAACAATTAGAGACGAATTCATATTCAGGTAAAAGAATCTTAATCTGACAGCTCTAACCGCGCTAAAACAAGCAACGAGAACTTCTTGATCAAAGGTTACGTAGAATGTATACTTTAAAAAAAACCACAAGACACGAAAAGTCAAAGAGGTTGGAAAGAAGTATCTAACAAATTCTAACCATACGAAAATATTCATCTAAATGAAAGCAACTGGCGTGATTTACTAACTAACTTAAAATAATGGACTTAGACTTAAAGAAATTATACAAAAGAGAGCTAAATGGAAAAAACCTTGAAACACAGACTCAATGATAGAAAATAGTATGAGAATGAACCTAAAGGGCCATAACTATAAGCACTACACAACTCGGCGCAACTTTTCACTATCTTTCAAACAGAATTGCCAGCTGTAGAAACGCGTTCAAGAAATAAAGAACGAACATCTCAAGGGCGCAATAATAATACTTTCAGATAGCCAGGCAGCTCTGAAAGCTCTCCAAGTTTACGAGATGTACTCAAGCCTAATTTTAAACTGCCTAAAACCACCCTAGAAAACTGGGATGTACAAATTGTCTAATGCTAACGTGGGTCCCAGGTCAGGAATTTCAGACAACAAACAGAAATACTTGGTCAAACGGAAGCCTTGGAACAACACAAAGCCTTGGAAAGTAGCCGTATACCTTGGAAAGGCATTCTAGAACTATGTAGATCTAAAAGCCGTACCGCTAGGAAGAATTTTTAATTCATTAAAAGAAACGAAAAACTTCCAGGAAATCTATTAGCGAAAATTGGCCAAATAGAGGAAAGTTGCTAAAGTAAGAAATGACTAACACCATTCAAAGGGAAAAAATCTAAATGTTTATTTTGATATGCTGTCACAATACACCAAAATTTTCTATTTGTTTCAGAGGGAACCAAAATAAACTATAATGCGTCGTATATTTTATGTTACATTTTAAGTCTACAAAAATATTATTATCATAAAAAAATATGATCTATAGTATTTTAAAAAATTAAATTATTTATTAATTTACATAAATGAACATTTATTTTGAATGTTGTTCAGAAAAAGATACAAACGTCATTTAGTGCAAAGCTCAATAAATTAATTACACTACAAGTCTAGAAGGGCAACTCTAAAAGGTCACTGGGAAATTTCTACTACAAGTGATTTGAACGATAAATCAGCAGAAATCAATAATAATTATTTAATACAATATTTTTTATTGTAAATAACAAATAAACGTAAAAAAAGATAAACTTTGTAAGTTGGTTTAGAACCCGCACAACTTCCTTGTTATGCAGAAGTGTATAACTCAACGCCGTAATTACTGAAAATGGAATCTGTTTGATATATGTTTCAATAACGAACTTTCGCACTAACAATACAATTTTTTTTTTCAAATTTTAATCAAAACTTTAGATCTCCATTGACCCTTATAAAGTTTACAATGGAGGATCACGAACGGAACGTTTCAGAAAGAGTAAGAACAAACAGGGTTCGGAGAACAAATGAACAAATGAGGGTTCTCCTTCAATGAATGTAGACAATAGGCTTTATACATAAGACACTATTTCCTGCAATTTGTGCACAAAGTGCAATTAGCGAGAGGTCTTCTAAATTTCACAACAGTGGTGTTTAGAAATGTTAAACTATCAGTAAATAAATAGAAAGAGTGTGAAGTTAACGTATTTACATTTTATGAATTTTCATTTTTATTTACATTATTTGAATTTGTTCATTTTTATTAGTGTTTCCCAAAAATTGGAAAATAAGACATAACATACGAAAACCGTAGATAGTTGGAAGAAACATAAAATATTGAATATCTGCAAAAGGGTTAAGAATCTGACTCTGCTTCAAACTTTTTGATTTCTAGTGAAAAACCACTTGGTCATCTTTGTAACACGGGTAGTGATTCACACTGTATAATAATATTTTTAACTGAGTAATCATTAGAAATATTTTCAAAGTCCTCATGCACGGGATATATTCCTCGAAATGTTTACGAAAGGAATGTTTTCCTTTCTTAAAAATTCGCCTAAACAAGGATTTTTCATATACAATTACAATATTACGTAGTTATGGAAGTGGCACAGCTATTGATTGCTCAATATTCTATAGTACGAGCGCTGTAATCAATCACACCAACTTGATGGGAAAAACATTCTATAAGGATCTTTAAAATTTAGATAATTCTGATCTTTTTCCGGTCGAAAGTTTCCTTTTAAGAAAACTGTGGTTTCATAACCATATAAACAAATTATTTTTATACAATTTATTTAATATTATCTAAAACATACTGTTGTGTTAAAATCCGTTCTGAGTAAACATCAGCAATCTGGAAAGTGATCATTGTTGTGGTGGGTAAGTACAAAATCTTACACTAATAGAAATGTTAAATGATGGGATGAGTGTGGTGTTCAATACTTTCCAAAAGGATAGTTCCAACACACAGTAAGACATTAGACCGAATGTTGAAACTTCCGCTAACACCTGATAACTATAAAGAAGAATTAAAAATTATTAAAACCTTAGCAAAAAACAACGGGTATCAAGAAATATTTATTGATAGGTTGCTAGTTAAAAGAATAAAAAAATTAACTTTAAACGAAACAACAATAGGACTCAGTTACCCCACTATAAACGAATCATTAGGTTTCCGTTGTTTGCCATACATTGGGGAATTATCAGAAAAAGTTAGCAAAATTTTTAAACAAGAAGGGTTTAGGATAGCTTTTAGAAGTACGGGTTCACTTAGAAACATCCTTTCAAGACCTAAAGACAGAGTAGACAATTTGGCAAAAAGCGGGGTTTACCAACTCAATTGTAATGATTGTGATATTAAATACATAGGACAAAGCGGTAGAGAAATAAAAACGAGAGTAAAAGAACACTTGCCTAAATCGAGCAAATTTTCGGAATTTAAGGACCATCTAAAAGAAACAAAACATAAATTCAACCCAAATCTAAATACGAGAGCATAGTTTCAACAAAGGGAAAGAACTAGATTGGTTTGAGAAATTTGAAATTAAAAAATGTAAAATTGAACATGGCGATAAACTTACTGTGAGTAGGAACTATCCTTTTGGAAAGTAAATCTTACACTTGTTAAGGTGGGTAATGAAAAGACTTAGTCAATGGAAAAATATTTAATTGGATTTCATGTTTTTTGTAATGTATTTTAATATAGAGACAACCATTCAGTGCTAGGTTTTTGCTCAGGCGTCTAAAATAAAAGACACTCTTATATTTAAATTGATGTGTGTTTTCTAATTATTTCTAAAAAGGTCACACTTTTGTAATTCTAGCCAGAGGTAAACCAGTTGGGTGAATGAGAACCTGATGGAGTAAAGTTTTCACTGAATACGGTCTTAGGGCCTTTTTGTCGAACGTAGAGACTACTCAATAGCGGGTTTTTCAAGTACCCCCCTAATTGCCACCCTTTGTACCGTGGAAACCTCGAAATCCTTTACGACACCTTCACAATTTGCGGCCGACTTTTCAAAGATTACCTTTATCCAGGGGAAATAACACCATTCCCCGATGGGGATGATTCGATTTTCACCAATTTTTTTAAACCGATTGCGAACCGTTAACGATATGCTCACATACGAAATGGATAACTGATGCGTTCCTCGCACGGAGGGCTTGTGATTCGGGCCAATACGCTGCATTCGCTACGGCAATAATTCAACCGAATATCAAACCCGGAGGATTGCCCGATGTTCATGCACACACGCACCGATTACAACACGGGCTGACATGAACATCGATTGCCCAACATTCACTTCATGTTATTGGATTATGTACCAACAAAATTCGCAATATGATACAAATCTACGCTATTCAGACGAAAAATTAAAAACAAATCAATAAACCTGTTTTATGATTAAAGGTAGGCAAATAAATTATGTACAATAATTTAAAAACTAGATCATTCTGATTTCCTGCCATGGAACGGCAAGGCTAAAATATAATCGCCAGTAACAAAGATAAATGACGAAGAGTTTGTATATTTTTCTTACTTATAAAATATCCGTTCTTTAATTGATATCTAAGATGGGATCAGTGTATCAATTCAATATTTGAAAATGATAGTTCTACCCATAAACGTATGTTTCGAGTACTATCCACCTAGCCTCCCATGGCTATTGCCTTTTATGATTCTTGATGGTCCTCCTATACGCCCTTCTATCGCTATTTATTAATCATATTTCATGTAAGAACTGCCGACTTTATGTAAGGACGCAAAGATTTGCTCTTTTTAACCACTATTCAATATGCTGGGAGCGATAGAGACAAGGGGGGAAGAATTGCCAAGCATTTTCTCCTTTCCTGCAGTCCTTCAATTGAGATTGCTGGGTTATGATTGGCGTAGACACTGTCTTTTAGATGCTCCCACAGAAAATCGAGTGTCCGAGGAGGCCAACAGATCGGGCCATGAGGTCCTATCTTTCTATCCCAAAAGTTCAAATATGGTCTCATCTGGAAAGGATCGTGTGTGGGGTATCCATCAGGCGTGACAAACATTCTCCGTCACTGTTGCAGAAGAGCATTATCTAATAGTTCTGGTAAAACCTCCCTCAAAAAATTGAGAAACTGAGCATTTAAATTATATATATTAACAAGGCCCGATTAATTTATTTCCGATAAGTCCACACCAAACGTTGATGCTATGAACCAACTGATGACGACAAAAGTACGAAATTTTCAGATTATCATGCCATTGGATTCGTCAGTCCATAGGGTATCATGGTGTTGCTTCTCTTGGGCTTTCTGTTTAATTCAATTACATTATCTATTACAGACAACAATTTCAGTCGGACAATTCAAAAAGTTTATACAACCCTATTCACTTATTTATACTGTAAAATTTATGTTAGAGTGTAAGGATTAAATGGAGCAATTTTCTTGTAAGGTACGGTACCCTACCATATATTTTATACATAAATATACATCATGTTTCCGCAAGACCACAAAGTGAAATAATTCAGCAATTGATTCGAATAGAAATATTTTGAGGTAATTCATTAATATTTCAACTTAAACTAGAGATAATCCTTTAGCCTTTCATTCCATACAAAAACTATTGTCTATTTACTATAGTTCATTGCAGGCACCGGTTAAACAGGCGAACTATATCGGGGTCTAGCATATTTGTTTATGTGGTTTTCGATAACGTTTAGTTATTTTAATTTAACAAATTTTTATAGGGAATATT
This sequence comes from Cimex hemipterus, assembly GCA_039619505.1. Lineage (NCBI taxonomy): Eukaryota > Metazoa > Arthropoda > Insecta > Hemiptera > Cimicidae > Cimex > Cimex hemipterus. Next base: position 27,627,686 of record CM077102.1, read on the forward strand.
CATTCGTAAATAGATTGATAAAATCTGACGTTATATCCCAATCATTAAGTTAATCGTAAGTCATTTTAGAAAATTGTTTCTTCACTTTGCGAGTAGAACCGTACTTTTCAAGATTTAAACAGCTATTTCTTTTCTAAAATAAAAAATGTATAATATACACCGCAGTTATCGATCAATTTGATTTTGCTTTTCCTTTGTTTTACGCGGGTTCCGGTTATATATGAACCCTCGGGGTGGCGGTGTTTTTGAGAAAAAGGCCATTTGTATATATGTCGGGTTCGAAAACAGGGCCGCTGGATTCGAACGCGGGACCTTTACCTTACCGTCGTAAGAACCAACCGTTGCCGCCACCGGCCCTTTCTTTGATTTTGCTATCTTGCTGTTTCGGTATGGCAGTCGAGCTTTGTCCTCTCGTCACCTTAAGTACAGAATTTAATGATTTGGTTTGTGATACATAATTTAATATTTAATAATAAGTCATAAAAATATGTGATACTGTATGTAAAGATGTGTCTTGGTATGATATTTTAGTTAATACATTACACAAAGCGATAAATGAAGTCATCGCATACAGTGGATGGGTGTGTTGTTTTGTCAGTCATGTCTCTTTTATCAGTATTTACTTAACACTGAACATGACGAGAAGCAGCAATGCGTTTTACATTACAAAATGGCGATAATGGTCCGATCAGAATGAAAGAAATGATGTTTTAAAAATGATTTTGAAAATTTCCAAGCACCGTTTTAGTCATACATGTTCTGATTGACCATTAGTTCTGTGTATATCCTTAAATATGATTTTAAATTTTAGCATTTGTTTAAGATAACAATGAAAATTGGTTATGCCCCTTAACACTTTCAAATTGGTTTCCGTCACGTATTTTATAGGTATTCGGTTTAGTGGTTGCCCTTTAAAATCTCGTTTGTTTGTATTTTACCAATTTAATTAAACCATATATCGTAATTCCATGGTTTGCCGTCGTTGTATTTCCACAGGGAAATGCAGCGATGAAGCGAACCAATTAGTTCGTGCGTTACAAATTAATTTCCGAATATAATCCTCTGTGTGGCACGAGGTCAACGTTTCGATAAGAATAACGATAACAGCGCACAGCCAGTTGCTGGTAATTTGACTTATAGAGCTTGCAGGGGAACAGTTCACCTCAATTACTTCCCTAAATTGGTTGGAGATAATAGCGCAGATAGGAACAAGGTCGCGAACGCAAAGACTTCCTGAAAAGTGCATTCTCTTTTGAGTTTAATAGAATTTTCTATTTCCACCTCACCCTTTGATTCTCTTTTATCTTCCGCAACATGAACTATCTTGAATTAATTAAAAAGGCGCTGAGAAATTAATTACATTCGCAGCTTTCATCAGTCTAATCATTGTAGTCCAGTACTTTTAAATTAAAAGAAATAATGCCCAAATTCGTTTCACACGAAACTTTTTATAAGAATATACCTTTTCGCGTTCTACTTAAAGACTTAAATAAGTCTTCATTAGAATATATTTATTTTTTATTTGAAAACAATGGTTAATTAATCAAGGTGTTATAGTAATCAAACTGTAATTTGTGATGTTTAATGTTACTAACTCAATTATGCACCGTTCACTTGTAATTTTATGATATGCACTGATAAACATAAAACTGTATTTTTTAATAAATCGATTGGAATGTCTGTATTGACGAAGGATACCACCTAAGGAGACAATCAGAGTCCAGAGAAGGGCTCAAGTGAGCGAGTTGCTCGAGGAATCCTTACACCCAAAATAATGTGGCCACCTTCCAGTTTCATCGTTAAGCCTTCCTGGACAGTCTGGATTAATTGTAGTAGGTTCCTCAAGTGTCCAAAACAGTTGTAACTCCAAAGCGAGGTCATTCGGCTGTGAATTAAAAAGGACAGGAGAATCCGCTGAAAGGTCTGTCTGCGAATACGATTCATGGGTTAGCGAATTAATAAGTATAGCGGGATAGAAAAATACACTTTTCAAAATTCAAGATCAATCAGCCATTAACAGTTCATTTTTTCAGGGATAATCAATTAAGTATACTTCCAGATTAGGCCTTTAAATACGGGTGAAGTTTAAGTTTTAGTCTGTCATAAAAGAGCATTGATTTCCGCTGTCTAAGACCCCCACTCGGACAAGTTGGAACTTATTATTTCCAATATGTACCCAATGGCTGTCTGAAACGTCGTGAAACCCCAGAGGCTTAGTAAGTCAATTTTGGACTTGTTAGTTACAAGTCTTGTAGTAGCGGGACCTGTTACACCGTAACCCTCGATTCGTCGGCTCGCGCGTAAGAGACAAATTAATACCGCTACATGGAGGGGGGGAGTGTGTAGTCTCACCATCAAAATTATAAGGCTTCCCGTATAGCTAGAATATGAAATGGGCTACAAAGCTAAGTCGTTCCTAAATTGTGAAAAAAGGTAAGAACGTGAAACTCGCAATTTTCCCCATGTCGAAAATTGCAAAATTGCCCAAGGGCTCGTAAAAATTGAAGTTAAGTGTGGTCGGTCATAATATAGATAGGCTGAGTTTTTTCTTTTTTGAAAGGATGTCTGGAACTTTTGTCTTTTCTTTTGAGTTCCCTCAGGCAATGGACGAAAAAAGAACGGACGTGGTCACAACTTGGCAATTTTTGACAATTAGGTTTTTCGTTGGATGTATTTTACGTCATCGAAGTAGTTGTTGCGCCTATTTTCGAAATTGCAAAATTTTCCAGATTTTTTTTATAAATTAGTATTCAAACTGGTGTAAATTGTTCTTAAACGCTAAAACCCTAATTTTGATAAGAGGCTAAATGTAAATTAACCATTTGCCCTAAATACAAACAAAAACCCAACTAAATACTGCAGTTCTTTTTGGAAAAAGTTCAAAATTCCAGGCGATTGTATTAAAATAAAATCCAAACGAATGGATTTCGACACTGTTTGCAAGTACATAATTGTTGGACGTTTCATTCTCGAGCATGTAGTCACTCTGTAAAAACAGAAAGGATCCTTAAAGAAGGGGATTTCTGGAGGTTAATTAACTGGGCTCCTGTTGGATGGCGGGAGCTAATGCGATTTAGGGCCGGGCCACGAGGATTATACCCTGTTTCTTACGAGGAAAACTCGATCTTCTCTCCTTTTAAAAAACAGTATTACAAAGAAAAATCTTTCGTAATGCCGGATTTTACAAAAGCCACTTTTAGTATTATATCGACGGGTTTTAAGTGCCATGGCTAACGGGTGTGTTGACAAAGTAAAATAAACCTAACAGGCACTAGTTAGCTGAGCGCAATAAAAAATAGAGCATACTCAGTAAATTTTAAAAAAATAGCTAGAAAAGAAGAAAATGTTCATTGGAAACAACTCAAGTATCGGCATTTTAAGCATAGAACATCTGAGGATAAAATTCCTAATTTTCTTACATTAAAATTCCTTTACTTATCTTAGCTTATCGACTATAAACTATTTGAACTGGAAAATTAGAATAATGTTTTGTAAATATGTCCAAAATTAGGATTAGTAATCCAAAAAATTCGCATTCTTTTATCTAAATTTGGAATAATTTATTAAATAATATAATAATAAATTTGTATTACGATCTAATGATATTCTATAGAACAAAAATGTAGCTTAAAATAACTAATAAAATAACATAAAAAACCGAAACAGTTATATAGCTATTGTAGCCTTGCAAAAATTTATCATGAAACAAAACTGTACTTTGTATATAACATCATTGGATCAATTTTTTTTTTATTTAAGATAATGACAATCTTTCGAAGATAATCTCACTTATAAATAATGGAGGAAGGGAAATAATTAAGCCCTAAGTTATCCCTCTTTCATAAGGCTTCAAATTAATATAACGATTACAACCCCGATATCGTTTAATTTACACGATTTTCTCCAGAATTAACAACGATTTTAATTAAACAACAGCTAAAGGGGTTTGATTAATAGGCCATTTTGTTATTTTGCCTAAATTACCAATTAAGGTCGTTTGCAACTGAGACGTTAAACGGTGATTGCTAAAAATCTGTGTACACCAATATTTTTTTTTTGATTATTACAATATTAATTTATCCAATAATATTAATTCTAGAAAAAAAATCGTAGTATTTTTTAACTCCAGTAAATAAACCTACGGCATATAAAGAGGTCTAGCATATAATCAGAATACGTCCTATTAGGAAAAATAATACAAATAATAGTTACAATTAATTAAGGGTTTTAGTTGAGATTAAAAAAATCAATGACACGAGCGGGATTCGAACCCACGATCTTCGGCTTGATACTCCACTGCTCTACCACTTGAGCTACCGTCCGTCACCTCGATCCACTCGGACACCAATTTCTCATCTCAACAGCACCTTTTGAAATTTCCCTCCCTTTTGCAATTTTTCAAATGTCGTGTAATCGGATTGGATTCTCGACGGCAAATGAAATGGCACGGAGGGCCTTCGTGAAGTATACTTCAATTTAATTCATTAAATTCACTAATTCCGTGGTCCGCTTAACCAATTATTACATTACAATTAATTGAGGTTTTTTAGTTGAGAGAGAGAGAGAGAGAGATGGTCTGACTTTTTATACACTCTCTCTCTCTCTCTCTCTCTCTCTCTCTCTCTCTCTCTCTCTCCCTATCTATCTATCTATCTATTTATCTATCTATCTCACTTTATTTCTCGTTCATATGTATGAGAGAGAGGGTAAAAAAACAAGTGAGGGATAGTGAAAGGACAGTTTAAAAAATAATGATTCAATTCAAAGTTTGATTATGCTTCTTGATTTCAAATAGTTTATATCTAAAAATTTACATATTTATACACTTTCATGGTCCACTGGACCAATTAATATCTTTCAATGAATTAATGGAAAAAAGAATGGGAAATTCAAAAGGTGGGGTTGAAATGGGAAGTTAGTGTCCGAGCGGATCAAGGTCACGATAGAAAGTAAAAAAGTATAAAAGTGGTAAAGCAGCGGTGTACCTAGCCGAAGGTCGTGGGTTCGAATCCCGCTCGAGACACTGACTTTTTTATCTCAACTAAAAACCTTAATTAATTGAAAGGTTTTAGAAAAAACATTTTATTTATCATCACAACCTAATTAATTGAAATAATAATAATTTCTAATTTGGGGGTTTTATTTTAAAAATACTGTCCCGTGTGGTTTTTATAAATTGTTTTGGCATTAAACCATCAACCATTTTTGACATTAAACTTTCGGATGTTTCGGAAATCTACTTCCATCAACAGGATCTTATTGTTTAAATTTATCATTATATACAGTTGTTTTAAGAAATTGCATCGATAAGCGGCATGGCCAAGATGGAAGAAAACCATATACATTTTATGAAAAAACGTTTTTTTAATAAGATGCTGGTGATTGGTGTAAATTCCTATCACGTCAAAGTCATATAATGTAAAAATAAAAATAAAAAATTTCTATCACGTGTAAAAGGTTTTTTAATAACACATGCATATTGTAAATATGAAAAATAGAAAAAGAAATAAGCCTATTAAACAATCGTTGTTTCATAATAAACAATTATAATATTAATAAATTTAATCCTATAAAGTAATATACAATAAAACATGTAAGCATTACTAGAGAATGGACAACGGTCCGTCCGTCGATTGATTTGATATGTGTACGTAATGCTGTGTAGCTAAATACGATACATGCTTTTCATTCTTTAGTTTCAATACATGATCACATTATGACGTAATGCATTAGTAACATATTTAATTAAATTAACATATTTTATAAATTAAAAAAGAAGTCAACAAAGAACACGTACGAAAACATTTTGTTTATATATTTTTATCTCGAACCACTATTGGAGACAACCAACAGCAAGCTCATAAAAAGTAGTCTTTATTTTTTAAAACAAGTATTTCGAGTTGCTGAACGCTCACACACTTCAGCTGTTATTACTTAAAAATACGAAAAGCCATCAAATATTTAAAAAAGTTAACAATTAATAAAAGTAACTTACATGCCCAATTTTACGTAACACTAAAAGTTACAATTTACTCATGATTTATTATTATTTAATCATGATCTATTGTGCAAGTGGTGACGTACCGCGTCCCATGCAACTGAAATTTAATTTTAATAACAACCTATGGAATAAAATAAAAATAACAATAATATTAATATAAGATAGTATAGTTTTCATTAATTTATTGTCCAAACAAACTGCAAATTTATTCAGTCATGTAATAAATAATCTCGCTTGTAACATTTGGCATTAGATAAGATCATATATCAGAGCATAAAGTTATGATTTATGTAACGATTGATATATGCCATTAAGTCGAATGACATTACTATGCAATAACGAGTTCCGTACTGCAGTTTAATTAGATAAGTTGAGAATAAGGGTTAACCGATGGTAAGAGTAGAGTGATTAGTTCCAGGTCGTGCCAAGGGTAATACAGGCCATTAGGGAAGACAAGCAAGCAGCTGCACATCTAGATCAGTCTAACTGCTCACACGCCCTTTGTGATCAACCCGTCCGCACAATTTCACAACACCGACGCATTCGCCGTTTTCGATTGATATAGACACAAGGTGGTGTCGGGATTGCAAGTGAAATGTACAGGCACCTTAGCTGGCGGATTCTATTTGGATAGATGTCAATCGTGTACGTTTAAAAGTTATACCCAAAGTGACTGAAATGTGATAAGCTCAATCTATGTTTTTAAAAAATAGAGCGAAATTGTCTTATTTGAATTATAGGTCCATTATGAGATATCGGAATATAAATTAATAATATTTGAAAGAATTTAATTTAAAATCTATCATCCATCGTGGATCCAATCTACCTGTTGGATTCTCCCGTGTAAAGCATATGATAATTAATTTATCCTTTTGTATAAGGTTTTGGTCGAAATGAAAAAGGTAGTCCACGAGCGGGATTCGAACCCACGACCTAAATAAGAAGCTGCTCTACCATTTCAGCGACTTCGATCCACTCGGACACCAACTCCCCTATCCCAACCAACCTTTTCAATTTTCTCGCTGTTTTACCATTTTTCAAATGTCGTGTATCGGAGTGTATCGAAGTAGAGATAGCTCAAGTGCTACAGCCGCGGCGTATTTAGGTCGTGGATTTGAATCCCTTTCGTAGCACTAGCTTTTTCATTTAGACCAAAATTTTTTCCAAAAGTATTAGTTAATTGAAAAAAAGTAATTTGGTCAGTAGACCACTAAATATAATTGATGCTATATTATAGTGTTAGGTCGATTTTGCCTATTCCTAGGTCACCCAATGTAATTGAAAACACAAAATCTAATTGCCGCTATTTTGCAATACTGATGACGTAGATTGAAACGTAAACCAGCGACGATAAACGTTAATAAACGAGTAACATTGCCGAGGAAATGGTCAAAAGCAGGAAAGAAAATTTTAAAATATAAAAAAATTTATGGTGCTTGACTGAATTTAATTTTAATTTTGCTAAATATTTTGTGAGTGCTGTCCCTAGTAAAGCTGATAATCTAAAGACAATTTTATTTAATTCCGAACCGTTTAATGTAATTTACACACTACACTTAAATACTACTGCATTTAGAGGTAAACCAGGCCATTGTTAAAATTATGCACAATGTAAACTTATACATTATACATACGTACAAGACGTATATGCAATGTTTTCAATTCCCAGGCCGTGAAAATGATCTCAATGAAGATCAAAACGTTGGATAAAGAAAATGGTTTTCTGAACCAACGTCATACTAGACCGCATCTCTCAATCTCCAAATAAATTTTATATTATGTATGGAATGAGACGGAAAGTCGAAAAATGGAGAATTTTTTAAAAATATTTTATCAACTAAATTTATTAACATCACTTGTCAATACAGTAGGGGTGCGGTAGATTTAGAAAAACATTGTCTTTATCTTTCCAACGTTTCGATTTTTGTTGAGATCATCTTCAGGGCCTGGGATTTATATATGCCTTGTATGTATGCATCATGTATGTATGTATAACTGTATGTATAACATATCTATTGTATAATTTTGGATTATGGATAATTTAAACGATGTTTATAAATCCCAGGCTCTGAAGATGATTTCAACAAAGATCGAAACGTTGGCACGATAAAGAAAATGTATTTCTAAATCTATTTCAACTCAGACCGCATCTCACAATCTACAAATAATTTATATATTATTCTGTGTATGTATATAATTCAAAAATTTCTCCAGGATAGATAATAGAGTTGTCTTTTACTTTAAACATCATGAACTCTAGAATGATCAATTACACGAATAAGAAAGATTTTGGGGGGAGAAGAATCAGGTTGTGGTTGAGTCCTTTTTATACCCATGATGTCATTGTGAGCATAAATAATAAAGCTTCACAAAAGCAGTTTGTGGATATGGACCATAAAACTATGTAACTACATAATAACAAAGGAAATAGCGAGAATTTTTATTTTGTAGATTATCAAAAAAAATTGCTAAAATATTTTCGAGCACTGTCCCTAATAAAGCTGATAATCTAAAGACAATTTTACCTAATTCCGAACTACCTTACACGATTTAGTGAATAAAAAAATAATTCTTTTTTTTTAATCGATATTTTTGTTTAACTAAGATATCTTGTTATATAATAATGTTATTGATAAACCATTGCAATGGCGAAAGGTAGGCTGGATTTATGAAAAATCTATGCCAATCTTGCTTTCACTGAATTTAAACAATTTATTTTTCATAAACTCATTACCTCTAATCTGGTTCGACTCGGTCGGGGTTTGAATAAATATTAAACGTAAACGCTGCCGGGCGGACATTAAGTTCATTGGATATGTATTTATTCATATGTAGTTTCTCCCTGGTCTAAGGATCCAGTGGACTTCTCTCTGGCGAACTTATAGTTCGAGCAGAAAACATGACCGAGAATAAATTTATGCAGTAATCGAATGGAACCCAGTCCGCATCTACATTTAGGAATGAACGCTTTTTCCGTTTTTAAAATTGCCGTCCGCTCAAAATAAAGCTGAAACGTGCGTTTGTTTAGATTTTGAAACGAAATTTCAATAAAGTGAGGAGAAAATGTTTGAATATTATGTCAAAGTGAAAAATAAAAACAGGAGCAAGAAAGGAAATTAGTTGGGATCTCCGATATTCAGTAGAGAGTAAATGACAGAGGTTAAATATTGAACCTTCCCTCAACTTTGATATTAACTACTCCAGTTGTCCAAACCAAATAGCCTCCGTTTGTTATTCTATAGCCTCCTGTTATTGAATACAAAGGACAACATTATTACCTCCCCATACTTACCTTCAGAATTTTAAGCAAACATAAATCCCTACATACCAAATCAATATCCTCTAGAAAATATTAGATTAAAAAAACTGCATTTTTTAAATATAATATATTAAGGAGCTTGGCAATTTATCGATGTGCCCCCATTGGCTTCATACAGAAAACGCGCAGGAACGCTGCTCGATTTAAAAATTATGCTTGGGCACAGCAGCGTGTATATGAGTAACTTGTCCGATTTTGGAGGAAATGGCGTCATTCTGTCGTATGGAATAATAATTGTTGTGCTCAAAATGAATGTATTCATTAGCGTGAATCTGTGATGTGAGAGGGTCTTTGGCGGAAGATCAAATACCGCATTGACCCTTAATTAGGTCAATTGTAAAATATGTGTAAAGGTTGTGTTTAGAGTGAATGTATTTATTAGCGTGAATCTGTGCTGTAAGAGGGTCGATGACGGAAGATCGAGAACCCCATCGGCCATAAATTGCCCGGGGATTACGAGAAGCGAATAGGCTCAATTCGGCATAGGTTTGTATTCACATGTGCGGATTAGAGTCTATACAAATCCAAATCCAAATTTGTTAGAAGACTTGTTTCGAAGATCAGATGCGCTCGATATGTGGCACTGCACACAAGTAAGTCCAAAGTGGTCGAATCACATACAAAGTATGTATAAATTTAGTTGAGCTTTGTCGGTTAAAACAAAATTTGACCTTAATGGTCTTCGTAGTTGTTCAAGTCACTGTTAAGTTTTTGTCTCTTTAGTCTGTTGTCTCGGTACAGTCCAAAGTATAACTTTTAACTTTTATAACTTTTGTGGAAAATGGTGGCTATGGTTCCTTTTTTCCATTTAAATGTACACTGGGTACATTTTGCTCATTCTATCTCGTCCTATACTTTATGCACTAAACTTTGATAAGTTGAAAGTGTTCTTAGATGTTCTGTGATTAGGCTGGATTCAGTTTAGAAGGAAACAATTATTCAGATAATTGAGATGCGATCTGGTGTGATGTAGGTATCAGAAAAACATTTTCTTTGTGTTTTTCTGAAACCTACATCACACCAGACCGCATCTCACGATATCTGAATAATTATCGATTAACAATCACTAATCTCTACACATTTCTACACGAGAAGTTATAAGGAAACATTGTGATATCCCCATAGTTGATTATAACAGTATATTACTAAGAAAGTCAGCATTATAAATATTTTCAGAATTTCTAATATATTTTTCACCGAGTTTTAACTATATTAATCATCTAAACATCCTTCATGTTGTTATTTAAAGGAAACTTTACGAACCACCTTTAAGGACAAAAAATTAAAATTGGAAGTACACACTTATCAAAATATTTTATAAAAGATTTATGTTTTTTAAAAGTTTTGGAATTTCTATTACAGGAAGCTGTGTTGACCTGTAAATATAAATAAAATTATCATTTCTTATTTTATAATTCATAAAATAAAAATGGTAATTCTGGCTGTTTCCTCTTTATTTTAGGTTTTATTATTTAGGCTCACAATGACATCTTGGGTATAAAAAAAGACTCAACCATAACCTGATTCCTCTCCCCACAAAATCTTTCTTATTCGTGTAATCGATCATTCTAGAGTTCATGATGTCATTTAAAGCAAATGACAACAATATTATCTATCCTGGAGAAATTTTTTTAATTTATGCACATACACAATATAATATAAAATTTATTTGGAGAACGTGAGACGCGGTCTGGGATGAAATAGATTCAGAAAAACATTTTCTTTATCGTACCAACGTTTCAATCTTTATTCAGATCATCTTCAGGGCCAGGGATTTATATATGCCTTGTAATGTATAATTACACATCTATTGTATAATTTTAGATTATGCATAATTTAAACGATGATTATAAATCCCAGGCTCTGAAAATGATTTCAATAAAGATCGAAACGTTGGCATGGTAAAGACAATGTTTTCTAAATCTACCTCATCCCAGACCGCATCTCACGATCTCCAAATTATCATTATGACCCTATAATCATGCTGAGACTGTTGCTAGTCTGACTCCAGTATTATTATTAGCCATACAAGCCTATGGGAAATTTTAAATTATGGAAAAAACTCACAATTTTAATTTTTAAAAAAGAAACAGAAATAAATTTTATAATTTTAATAATGTAATGTTTAATGTAATTTGGCCTTCCGAATTAAGAACTTGAAAAAGAAAATCAAAGCTTGGATGGCAATAGAATAAATTAGATTACGAGTGGATGTTTTGAGTCTTTATAGCACTCAGAAGAGATATAGCTAACCTAAAATAGAATGTTTGGATGTTAGGGCGTGAAATGACCTTAGCCGTTAAAACGCCATTAAAAATTAATAATAATAATTAACGGTCACTAAACACCACACATAATATAAAATAATATCTAACAATATTATTTAAAACAGCATTTTTGGTTAATTTCAACTTAGTTATTTAATTAATTATCGTTTTATTGCTGTATTGACAAGTGAAGTTAATAAATTTAGTTGATAAAATATGTTAAAAAAATTCTCAATTTTTCGACTTTCCGTCTTTTTCCATACACCCTCATTTGGACAGGGTGAGATAAAATTTAAAGATAAAGCAAGTTAGTTAATAATTATAAGGTTGTTCTACGTGTTGTTCAACAACTAGCCCTAACTACACCGAAAGTTTAACCAGTACAAGATTGGGATTTGGGATAAGATGAACGGCTTTGCTACTGCTCGCAATTTATGGCTTTTGACGTCATTTCAATTGGGATAACTAATGAGTGAAAAGAACAAACATTTCGAATAACTGATGTTATTAATTGAAAATAAGAAATGAATATTGGCCCGATGTCCGTTCCACAATCAAATAAATGAATAAGTATCAACATCCATCAGCTAATTGAGAAAGGTTTTCCGGCCCTTTTACTTCCACCTTGTTTGTTGTTATAATCCTGTTATTAGTATAAGTGTGATAATTATATTAATTCGGATGAGTAATCTGGGTGGTCTTCCTGTCCATGTACAGTTGAACTTTGATCCAAATTGATTGTCAGATCCGCCTGTTCTCGCTACTTATTTTAATCAAATTCCACTAGACCGTTCCCCCATTACACATTCATTAAATATAAATATTTCTATGTAGTTTATAAAAACAAATAGAGATTAGGTTTAATAAAATGTATAAAATTATAATAAATCTCAATTTGTATTCCCCCTCGGGATTGACTTCCGTTTAATCCGTTTTAACTGCTGAAATCTATTTACATGGTGGAGAGTTGAGTAATTCAGAATCTGTAAATCAACGGGAGTTCCTGGAATAGGAATTGGAAGCGTGGTACATTGGCATACGGATAGAGCACCGTCAGTTGCTCACTTTATACATTTCCCAAATAAGACTAATTGCTGTCATAAACTACAAGTTATAATCGCTTTCGCAGCAAATAGCACACCTCGGCAAGTCAAAGGACAAAAAGGATGGAGATAAATCAAGAAGTTAGAGATCGAACAGCTTTGCTCTTGAAAATCTCTTAAAACATAGGTGTGATTTTTTTTTCTTTTTAACGATCAAAATCTGTCAGTCTTAATAGCTTTAGGTAAAAGCTGAAACTTTCAAAAATAGATTATAAAAAATAAGTGGTAAAATCCTTTTAAAAAGATAGTTCCTACTAAACTAAAGCGCGGAACAGGGAACTCTGTAAGTCGCTACCATGCCCGAGAGCCCTTCTTAAGTCCGGCGGCATGCTTACACGCTTTCTGTATGGAGCAAAGGCATGACACGTCTCCATTATGTGGGACACGTCGAGCAACCTTTCTGTGCACCAGGGGCACCTGCTCTTGGGCCAAAGTCCATGTGTCAACCGGGTATGGCCAATCCTCAGCAGGGTGAGTACGATCCCTCGTCTCCTCAGGTTTCTGAGGGCCATCTACCGGTCGTTCTCTTGACTCGCAAAAAAAAAATTAGTGATCTAGTGTTTGTCTACTCTCAACACGACACGCAACAATGGCACAAGTGCACAGAAAAACACTTTGAGCCCTGAAGATGATCGCAATAAAGATCGAAACGTTGGTACGATAAAGAAAATGTTTTTCTGAAACCTACATCACACCAGACCGCATCTCACGATATCTGAATAATTATTGTCTTTTAATACAAAATTGTAATGTTGAAAGCTGATAAATAATTAAAAGTAACGGTGAATCCAGCGGTAAAAGTTTACTTCAATATGTGATTAGCTAAGGCAATTTTTAATTTGTTTCCACCACATAAAAGTCTTTTTAAAACAAGTTCCTCGAGAGGAAAAAAGAAATAACGGAGAAAGTTTATTATTTCTTTTAAGAACTTATATTATTGATATTTCTAATACAAAATAATTTATTTTCGAGCATAATATAATAAACAAATATAGTAAAAAATAAGAATTCGTGATGAAAACCTATAAAGGGATTTGTCACAGTAATATGACTGTAGTATTTTCTTTTTATAACACCGTTTATAGCAAGGGAACCTATTTCTTCCCCCCCCCCCTACTATAAGCGGAAATTTGTTTTTAACACGAATTTGTTTTTGTTAAACAATTCTATAAGGAGTAAACGAAATTATTTTATATTGCATAGAAACAGAAAAGTCGAAATATTACATCAACAAGGCAATAAGTGCAAAAGGCTGTAGTAGCTGAATAATTTTCCAAGCTAATTTTCATTGAGAATGTGCTGAAAGGTGCTTCAACACACGCGGGAAAGGGGTGTATCAACTTGTTACTTAGTCCTGTCAGGCCTACTCCTGTTTTTAGACATGCTCCCACTCCTTTTGAAACCCTCTCTATTCATTCCTACAACTATGTGTCCTTTCGGGATCGTTTCATTTATACAGCATACATGCTGTGCGATTCCGGTCTAATCTACACGATCGTTTATTATTCTGCGACAATAAAAAGGGAAATTTTACACTAATTTATACATTTTATTGGATGTTTACATAGATTTTGGATATTTCTGACTACTTTTATGGCTTGTGTAACATAGTATAAAATGGATTGGAATTATTAGAAAATTGGTACCTCGAATGCTCTGAAAAATTAGCCAATAATTATTTTTCAAAGGCTCAAAGCAAACAAACAGTCAAAATGTGAAGAAATTGTAAGAAGTGGGTTACAAAAGTGGATATCTTTTATAATTTAAAAACATAAAACAGTTATGCTAAGAAGAAAATGTTTAAATGTTGAAACTTTGATTTCGGTCCAGATTGAAGAGGTAATGATTGAGTGTCATACTCGCAATTTAAAAGCAAAATAGGTTTTTGTCGTCTTTTTTAAAAAATCATATGTATCAAAACAACGCGAATCCTTAGCGTCTTGTCACAGGAATATCGCAGCGATTGAGTCATCATCTTGACTCTCCCTGCTTATATCCCTGAAGTCCATCATCAACCCACATACGGGACAAAAATAGCTTTCTTTAAACACTACAATAATACTCAATTACAATAATGTACCGTAGATTTCAAAAATTTAACCTTTTCTTCAACTACTCTCGACGGTAACGTTGTACACAAAAGGACCTACTTAGCAAATTATAACACAAATCAGTATTATTAGCTTTAACTTGCTGCTTACAAATGTTGTCGATCAGCAAATCCCTCACAAATCAATGGAGGGGGGACAAGTTTAACCAGGCTGCTGACGTTGATCAGAAACGCTCCAAGGTAAACAATAACTTAGCTTCAGCAGGATTATTATTTATTAAAAACCTTTCGTCTTGTTCATGCCGAAATTAATAGCAAATAATTTATAGTAATTCCGTCAATACGCATAAAAGTAAATTTGCCAAAAAAAATTGGCAAAATTGCGATTCTCACAAATTTACTATATATTTTTTCA
>CM077102.1:27643240-27661875 GCA_039619505.1 Cimex hemipterus
TATCTAGAATGAGACGTAGACGTGTATATATATATATATATATATTTTTTTTTTTTCAATACTATTTATCTTTGTTTTTAAAATATTATAATTAATAATCAGTTAGAAATCTTGAGATACGGTCTGGTGTGATGTAGGTTTCAGAAAAACATTTTCTTCATCGCGCCGACGTTTCGATCTTTATTGAGATCATCATCAGGTCCTGCGATTTACAATATACGTTGGATTTTGAAAGCATGGGGAAGAAACTCGGTATCGAAAAGACATTTTTGTATAAGGCGTCGGCTTATACAACACACGCAAAAACGGCTCAATTACACAGAAAACACTGAGTGAGCAGAAATATTTTGGTTGAATGTATAAAAATATATATTTTGCATTGTATAAATTCACTTTTCCACATCGAAAATGTATTTGATAAATGTAAACAATGTTTCTAAATCCCAGGCCCTGGAGATGATCTCAATAAAGATCGAAACATTGGCACGATAAAGAAAATGTTTTTCTGAAACCTTCATCACACCAGACCGCATCTCACGATTTCTAAATAATTATCGATTAACGTTCACTAATCCCCACACATTATGATTAATAAATCGAATCTTGGCAGTCTTTGTTCATTTATGAGGATAACATCAGAAACTATTAATAATACGATAAATTTTATAGACAAACATGCATTTAATTGGTCAAAATGATAGATTATTAGAAGTTGACGGTATATTACCAAATAGTACCTTTCAGCAGAATAACAAGAAAAAGGTTGAAAACAAATTATTTTAATTTATAACATACATAGCATACATAATTTATAACATATGTGCACGGTTTTAATATTCGTAAATATTAAAGTAGGAGTAAAACAGGACAATGAATTTTAAATAAGGCCATTTTAATTTATTTACAACATTAGAAGTTTGAGAAATTTTCTTAACAAATTTCCACAATATATATATATATATATATATATATATATATGAAATATAAATTTACCTTCTCGTTGTGACCCCGTCCTTTTATCGGATTTTCCCATGGCTCAGCTACATGCACCTGTACAGTAACAAAAAGAAAATACAAAACTATTAGTTAATTGGCACACACATACATTCTTGCGCAAAGTGATTGCAACTAGAATTATCTTTTGCTTTATATTTCGGCTAATCGTGGCACTAAAGTGGAAATGAATGCGAGGAAGGGGAGTACCACCCTAATAAGTATAATTGAGTCTTAATTGAGAGGGTGGAACCATGTCCCTCTTTCAGGGCCTTTCTAATTTTTTTAATTTATTTTCTTGGCATCCTTTAACTTATATTATTACTTAACCGTGCAATTAACTATACGATAATTGAAACAAAAAGTGTCTAATTAAATGGATGGGAGTAGTAATAATTTACGATATGTAAACGAGTCCCCTTCCAAAAGCGTGTAACAATTAAAGAATTGTTCGAATTACTTTGAACTTACGTCCACAGCAATGTGAAGCTCCTTTACATAAGATGTAATGCACTCTAGTTTTAATGTGAGCCCAGGGGAGGTGACCTGAAAGTCTCCTGACAAAAGCTTCTAGTTTAAATACATTCCTTAGAAACACTAGAAGAAACTCTTAGCGCATATAACCAAGACACCCTTTCTTTACAGATTGAAAAAAAAAAAGGGAGAAAGCGATAGAAGGCCAATTTGGTGAAATTTCTTTTGACATTGTTGACATAAAAGCACAAAATGGGTTCAGAACGAGATTTATGTAAATAAAACTGAAAATATTTGACAAAGAGAATATAGGCTCATAGCATCAAACATATGAAAAGGGAAAGTTAGATTTACTAAATCGATATACCTAAGCGCTGTTGGCTTTTATAGAGACCCCCATCCTACTCGTCCACCCCGGCTTAACTTTCCTATCTGTTTTTTTGCTTTGAATTATCAATTCCGAGGGGTTTTAAAGATCCCTTATAAAACGTTAACACTTCCTTGTTTGTCCCTTGGAAAAGCCCTTTTCCCGTTTTATCTCTCAAAACTTTCCTTATAACTTTATGGTGGTTACCAAATTAACATTTCAATATCAAGTAGTTAAGTGACAATTGTTTAAATTTTTGTCGTAAATCATCTTTAAAAATTAAAAGGAAAGTGCATTAAAAAATATTACGCAATGAAACCAAATATTCAATATTAATTATTTATTTTTTAATTATATTTATTCAATGTGCTAGTTAGCTAAAATTGATTTAGAGGAGCACTTATATAAAACCCAATAGAATTTATTATCTGTATTTCAACGTACAATGGAAATTAGTCGAAATAAAAAAAACATACGGATATACAGACTCCTAAAATATCAATTTCCAAATTTTATTGTAAAAATATTCACTCACATCTAACAAAATAGCACTTTCTAATTAATCATTAATGAAACCCGGTCCGCACCTTTCAAAACTACATCTGGAGTGTCCCAAGACTCACTTTTAGCCCTTTACTATTTTCCGTTTAACCTGTAATCTCATAGTCTACCAGAAAACACACGCTCTCTACAGTTCATCATATCGTATCCCTAACCATCCCTCATCAATAAGAAACAAAACACAACCTAGAAGTTAGATTTGCCAAGTCAAGATCCCTCTTGTAATAAATTAAGCATATTATTTATTTATCTATCAAGACCTTACCTACTTAACATATCACTTCTACAGAGGGGAAATTTCAAAACCTCCCCACAAAGTGCTATTCTTTCTGTGTACATTGATATTGATTGCATTTATTAGCGTGAATGCGTAGTGGGAAAGTAGTGCCCTATATGAGTGAATGGTATGTAAGTAGGAAAAATATGTTAAGGAATAAATGGAAGTGTGAACTTGCCTAGCTTTAGCACGATACCGAGTACTCGTCAACAAGACAAGAAGATCTTTAGCGCCCGCACCTAGCCTGTTCGGCCTTATCGGACGTTTTGATTCTGCATACGATGGGGGTTGTGTTACCGGCGCAGCATTGGTGTAGAGACGCTCCAGCCCCTAAGGGTCAAGGACAACCTCGCTCTCCGCCTGTCCTCTCCGAATTAAGCATCGGTTCGTACGCCGCACGCAAAGGGCTAACAGGCCGGAATACAGCCGGCTCTCCCGCGTACTCCCTAGTAGAGAAGGCGACTCTATATTCTTGAGTGTGGGGCTTCCCTAGCGTAGAAACTACCGGATCCGCTCCGGCCTTTTTATTTTTATTTATTTATTTATTTATTTATTTTTTTTTTTTTTAATGGAATTGCTAACAGCCCCCTAGATGTCGAACTCAGCCTACACCTGTCATGCGCATTCGAGGGACGCCATAGGCTTAGCCTAGGTGGTCCGATCCTCCGCTTCCCCTAGGGTACCACACCGGTCATACGCACAACAGCTTTTGAGGGTCTGAAATGACAGCTTCTGAGTCCGAACCAAGTCTGATCCTAGAATCCAAAACCCGAAGTAGGCGATTTACGGATTGCCACAACTCAATTGTGTGTGTGTGTGTGTGTCGATGTATGTATATGTATGCTGTGCAAAGTTGAGATTGTACGTTAAATCAATCAATATTGACTATTTAATGTTTCTTTTGAAGCTTTAATTGTCAAATACATTGGTATATTTTTATTATGGCATATCGCGCAGTTGAATATGTACCTTTTGCGACTTTTACCACAACCAATGTAAAAGTTAAATTAAAAATTATGACTTTAGATAAATTTAAGGATTATTTAGCAGAATCTCCATATTTTATGAACACATTATTTCTTTGGCACACGTTAGTCCAAAATCACAGCTAAAATACTGTACAGATATAGGTGCACAAGGATCAGAATAAAAACGTTAAATTACATATGCTTAGGCTAAAATAAAATGTTACAAAATCAGCTTTTATTATTTCTAGTTTAATTTCCAATTCGTACATAATACACTAAAGTCATTCGAAAAAAAAACGCTTCACGACAAAATTAAAAAAAAAATCTTTTGAAAAGTTTTGAAAATTTCAGTTTTTAACAATTGCAAAGTTTAAAATTTGTTGTTAACAGTAAACAAAACAAATGAGCAATTCCCTGCCGTTAATATTTCGAGGATTCAAGTTTTTCATCCCTTTGTCCAGTATTTGCGTAAACAAAAATTTACATCAAATTGGGATGAAAAGAGATCGTACGGAGAAAGAAAGGAAGTAAGTTTTTTTTTTTAAAGATACCGTAATTAATAGCCTCTTCGCCGCCATTTATCTTTCCTTGGAGAGCGGAAAAAGTCAAAAACGCTTCCAACACTTAACTCTTCAAAAGAAGCCTTTGCAAGCTTATCTCCTTTTCACTTTCATTAGCAAACAAAATCGCCTTACTTTAGATTTATGACAACGCACAAGTGTGTGAAAGCGAAGAGTAAACCAATTTTTGTTCCTTTTCAGTACTGACGAACTTGAAGATAACATTAAATTGGAATAATACCAGTATTTACAAGGATTTAGAAAAAAACTGCTCATTTATAAGGAATTAGCACAAAGAACCACGGATAAAATCTGTTTGTCATATGGTAAATCTCGCTTATTTTTTTAACTTAATTTTAGGCGGAATTTTTGTATGAAATCTGGCACAAAAATTAACATCTACACTTTGGAATGTATTAAAAATATAATTACATTAAAAATACGTTATAAATATAGAAATAAATACTTAATTAATTTTTCCCTGGGGCCTTACTTTAAGATTACGTTAGTCAAATACTAGGTTTGCCCCCTAACATTTTAAATTCCATGCTATTCCTATAATTTTATTAGGTTTTTATTTAATTTTTTCAACGTTATTTTATGAAATTGGTATTACAAATAATTATTATATATAACCATTTATGATTACAAGCATTTATTTTTTACTGATATCTCTGGTATACCAAATTTTTTCCCTCCAATGTTCAGTCAATGTATATACATATTTCCCCTTTAAATCTCAGCAATAAACGGCGAATTGGCCTCCTCCCTCGCCAGGACGATAAGTTCCTTTAGTTCTGGTGATGATTTGGGTCCCACAAAAACATCGTCCAACAGTGCTGACACTCCTTCTATGCCTTCCAGTAGTGTATCGATAATCTTCTAAAAATTCGCAAGCTCTGGAGATATCCTGTATGGCATGGTGTACCTGAACGGACCTTTGAGGTGTTATCGGCAAAAAATTTTGTTGACCTCTCTTCCAGTTCACACTGTTGATATGCACGGGTCAGGTCCATTTTGGCAAATATCCGATTCCCACCAATTCTCTGTAACAGATCTTCAATCCGATGCATACAGAGTTGATCCATTTTTTGGTGAAGGATTTATGGTCAGTTTATAATCTGTACAAATTCTAACAGAACAAGCCTTTTTTTAGCACTGGGACAATTAGTGACAAGTAGGGTTAAACATATTCCATGAGGTCTAGAATTCCTTCCTTGACATTTCACTATTAACATTGGCCTGCCTGCATAGGGCACATTGCGAGGTTTTAGAAATTTGTGTGGTGCATCAGGAATTAACTCCAACTTTATTTTTCCATTATTAGACTTTCCTAGTTTAGTGTTAAACACTTGTGGGTTCAATGAGGCAAGCTACAAATTTCATCGCTATCCTTCTGGAAAGAAGTGCTTGGGCTGAAACGTCCACAATACGGAACCCTGATTTATCAAACCAGTGACGTCCCAATAACGGAGACCCCCTCAGACCATACCACATCCGGTAGCACCTTCCTTTATAATTTACTCCAATTTTTCGGAAACCCTTGGGTGAATACTTTCCTTGGAAATATGACGAACGTCTTTGTGGATAGAGCCAAATGAAAAGGCGGCAATTTCTTGAAGTACAACGAGTGGGGTATAGTTTTGCTATGATATCCCGTATCCAGATCGAATTGAACTAATGTCCTTTAACTTCTTATCCACTTTATATCCTGACTTCTCATCTTCCTGTACCTTAAATCAATTTTCATCAGTCTGACCCTTTTCTCACAAATCGGGTTTCATATTGTTTTTACGTACATTCATGTATAGGATTACATGCGTTTACTTTTTTACTGTTATCTCAGGTAAACCAGATATTTAAACTGAACACAAAACCATTAAAGTATATTAATTGACTTTCCAACAACTATCCATCTAGCCAATATTTAATTTTCAATTTTGGCGTATTAATCAGATTTTGTAGTCACCCATTTGTTCAATTAAAATTTCCCACATTTCGTTGCGCTTAATTGATGTTTAGACGGCCTTCTTGTTTCTATCCAGGAAATACTTATCTTTGAGGCACACCCCCAGTGCGGTCTGATGTATAATAAACGTGTAAATTAATATTCTCTAAGTGATGCCGAAAATCATCTATCGAGCAAAATTAGCAGATTCGAGTAATCGGAGAAGATCAAGCTACAATTTCAAACTAACTGGAACTGAATATATATAACCATGGTCTTGAGTGGTGCTTGGTGTCTAGGAGTTTCAGTACAATTTTGGTCTTTTTTTGAGTAATATCTGTACTCTGAAGGAACTCTAGAAGGTAGATTTTCAGAAGAAAAATTGAGCTGTTCATTTTGGATGTAAAGTAAAACTAAAGCAAAGTAATTTCTGTCGCACAGGAGGGCCTGCCATCCAAAGACCTGTTGAATCAAACATCTTTATAATAACTTCAATTTATTATTATTAAATAAAATTCCATGAGCTGTTTCTAACCTAATACTAGCATGGCAAGTATAATCTCTAATTTCTACGCCACCCCAGTTACTCACTTTAGACCTACATATCAGGATATAATACCCAGCTGATTTCTTAAAGTTAGAATGCATTTTTCCTGTTAAAACTACCTTTGATCTAGCCTGCAATGTCCTATCAAAATGAAGTTCTTGTCACTTATTTTTGAATTGTACTCTCTCTAGTATATAGTGGTGGCATCAGGTTGTGTGCATTGAACAAAAGTAACTTTACTCATCTGAAACTTCAAAAATGTCGCTTTTTGAAATTTGCCCAAATATCACATCAATGGAATTTTTTAGAGAGGTTTAATTCTACCGCTAAGTATAAGGAAAGTAAGACTGCTGTCCAAGGACTGCTTTCTTCATTCTTGAAAGTTCATTGGCAGAAGGAAAAAATATATATATTATAATCTTAATAAAATATAAAATATTAAAACCATCGTGTGAAATATAAGAAAGGCAAAATTTCAGATAAAAGTGGAATGTGATTAAAAACATGTACATAAAAACCAAATATAAAACGTGCAATAGTTGGATTTTGAGATGATTAATCAATCGAAATTTATGGGTAGAACTATTTACTTCATATCGTATTACTTGTCTTTTATACTTATTATATTTATATATCAGTATATTAGAAGGAAAATAATATCTATTGTTACAGGTAATAAAGCATAGAACTTGTTTCCTGCTGTGTGTTGCAACAAAGGATGCTTGTTGGTAAATTATGTAAGCCTATACTCAAGTTTGTCCACGTCATTCAAAAGCTACTTCGCCAAAATTGCATCGATCGTAAATTTCATAATGAACGTCGAATTAATTGCCAAAATACCGCAAAGAAGAAGGGAGATTTTGCTGGTGAAAGACCGACGCCGGATTCCACGGGTAACGCCTCCAACCGGAGACTGATCAGAAGACAAAACAAAGACTTCGTAGTGTCCCACGTCGAAAAGGCCGATTTGAATGCGTCTTTCCGGGCTCCGTTGAGGCACAAAACCGCTAAACCGGCAGTAATTAAAAAGAAAAGTTACACCAAGACGTCAAATGATACGAGCAAGGCGATCCCAGAGCATAACCCGAAAAAGATCACTCGTGAAGTCCAAACGGGCATTAAATCCAGAGACGACAAGAGCAGGAAAAAACTCCGTACTGGTTCGGCTATAAAAAAGAAAAGAAAGTATAAAAAACGCAAACGGGATTCGGAGAGTACGAATAAAAAGACCAAAACGATAAATGTGAATAAAAGGCATAAAATAAACAAGAGTAAAAGAAAGTGCTTTATAGATGATATAAAGTTGAGCCGAATACGTGCTAGAAATTATGACAGAAAGCCCGATCCATCGGACGGCTTAAAAAAGAAAGCAACGAATTACAGTCCACTTTTCGTCTTCAACCAGATATGTATGATCATCGATATAGTGATGCCTCACTTTGTTCTCTCAGCTGTGGAACAGTCCTTCGCAAAAACCGATCTTGCAAATAATCAAGTAAGAAACTACGTCAACGACTATATTCACGACGCCAAAAAAGGCTTCAAGGAAATGATTTTCTATTACTTGTGCAATTCACAGGAAGACGTTTGGAGGGAGAAACTCAACCAGATCTGGCATTGTTTAAAAATGTGCAAATTCTATATTCTACGTCCAGACGGGACGAAAAAGAAATCCACTAACGTGAAAAATTATGTCAAAGTTAACGCCAAGATCCCACCTGCGAAAAAGAAAAAAGCTTACAAATTTGTACCGAAAGCCAGCTACGTCAAATCATGTCTACCTTTGCAAGAAGCCGGACGTTCGACTTCTGATATTACCATGGAAAACGTGTCGTCCTTTGTCCCTAAAGAGTGCCGTGTTGATGCCAAAATAATGTGCGTTAAACCAAAAACCAAATAAATTCAAGCTCCCATATTTACTGTCTGATACAAAAAAAAATTTTCAATATTTAATGAGTAAATATATTAAGTAAGCGCTTGTACAAACTTCAAGTTCGTTTCTATTATTATTTATTTTTGTTACCACGTTCTCAAAACTTTTCCAATCCGAGCCTATTACGTTTAATTTATTTATAAAATTATGTCATACTTAATTTAAAACTAAACATTTAAAATTAACTCCAACTATTGAAACCAAAGAGCAATTTATACAAAAATCACTATACTAAGTTCCCTTAGACCTTAAAAACTCATTAAAATACAAAAGTAAAAATATTTTTTAAAACAAAGCTGTCTTAATTTTACGATTTCAACAATTAACCATTAATATAAAAAAATTCAACTTGATAATTAATTTCCAAAAATGTATAAAGCTTTTGTATGTTAGATTGCAGAACAATAGAAAACTGATTATTTAATTAAAAACTTTTACATTAATTAAGATTTTTGGTTGAGAAGAAAAAGTGTCACAAGCGGGATTCGAACCCAGCCTTTTATTCAAATGTCGTGTAACTATTTGATTCTCGGCGACGAATGAAATGGCCATGGAGAACTTTACTTACGAATAAATCATTTTTCTTACTACATTTTATTAGGTTTCGTTAGTTCAAGTACGATAACTAATTTTACATAACAATAATAAGAAACAAAACAATAACATTTCTTTTTCTTTTTTTAAGGAGCTATTTTTCTTATTTAAATTGCGATATTGGGCATTGTAGTGCATTACCCCGCAATTTTTATCGTCTTCCATTTTATTTTTCCGCTCCGGCAGCCTCAAAAACTTCTGAAAAAAGAAATCATGCACGCACAACTCTTATGCAGACATTAGCAGGCATTCAATGGTAAAATATTTGGGAAAAGGCCTAAATTTCATTGTAAATTCCAATAAATTTGAGAAAACTGAAAAGCGCTCTTCGAAAGAAACACTGGTGACCCAGTAACTCCTGTAAATCTCTCGAAAGGTTGAGCTTTTGCCTAAAGGGTTGTAAAGTGGGGCAGTCGACCAAAATATGTTTTACTGTCAAAATGATGCGTTCTCCACTTCGCGTACATCGAGGACGAGTTGGAAGGTTGTTGCCTATTAAAAGTCTATTATGAGTTAACCTGATATGACCTATTCGCAATCTAGAGAGAATTACAAGTTCTTTTCTCTCAAGTTCTTCAGTTGGCCATTTATGTACAGCTGGGTTAATTTCTTTCATACTATCTCTACAGGCATTCCATATTGCCGCCCACTTTCGTTTGATAATGTTTTTAACATAAGCGACTATATCATCTGGACGGAGAAGAAATTGATCTGTTCTTTGTGGATGGTTTGCAGCGTTTCTTGCCTGTTGATCAGCTTTTTCATTTCCAGAAATGCCGACATGACCAAGAACCCAAACAAATACCACATGTTTGTTGAGTGTTCTGAATTTATAGAGATATTTGTGAATTTCTAAGATGTAAGCGTCAACCGAGAAATTATTTTTGATTGCTTCGAGACCAATTTTCGAATCAGATGGTTATCCTATTATTTATATATTTATAACCCTATTTATTTATTTATTCATCTAGTTATTCCTTTACATAGATAGTTACTTTGATTGTTTTTACTTGAATCTGGCTGAATATCCCTGACAATTTTTTTAAAATTATATTCTGGTTGTAACGTTTCCTTTAAACACCCAGCCATATGGGCAATTTTATTGTATAGGATAATTTTCATATTGATCGGTTTCAATCAAGTAAACTATATCAGCTTTTAACCGTTCTTCACCTTTTAAATCATGGCTATCATTTAGTAATTAAACAAATCAAGTTTTTTTTTTGTTTCTCTGTACTTTTCCTATCTTTTTGTTATTCATATATATAGTTGGTCTTTAAAATATAAGCCTTTCTCAACTCGTATTTTTTTTACTTTATATTATCTATATGTAATTAGTTTAAATATTTAATTAAAAATAAAGTAGCAGTTACAACTATATGTTTGTGTTTATTACTGACCAATTTCGTAGCGACAACAATTTTATGAAGGGATTATATTAAAAAACTCAAAGTTGCCTTGGTTATGCCGTAGACAGGGAGTAATCTGACAAACCTAAATTAATTTTGATCTTTCCTTCCATAAACTAATTAAACACGAATTTGGACTGATAGGGAGAGAGAAAGAAGAACAAATATAATTTAAACATTAAATTATATTCCCTCTCTCACTCTCTCGTATTTCTCTTTCTCACTTTCTCTTCTCTCTCCCTTAATACAAACACACATATACTTCACAGGGAACACACACTGAAAATCCAGCACGCCTACAGTTTGGATAGTAAAAAAATAAATACTTAAGGGACTACAAGTTTTATTAATAAAACGATCGTTCTTAGCAGTTTATTCCATAATTTCAATTAATTAATCCAGGGATCGTGGGTTCGAATCCCTCTCGTGACACTGACTTTTTTCACTAAAAACGTTAATTAATTGAAAGATTGATGAATTGGTCAAGCGGACCACGACAATTAGTGAATTATTCATTAATGTTTTTTTTAAAATGTCTATCTAATTTATTTTATGTATCTTAAGCAATCCTTCCTAGTAAATTAGTGATAGTGCATTAACATCAAATTCAGACGGATTGTATAAATGTTACAATTCACAAAAATGGTTTAAGGGTTACGGAAGATTTTCATGATTAAAAACAGGTGACAAAATCTTTGATCATTAAAGAGAATTCTTAGAGGAGTGTCGGTGGCCGCAATGGTCTCAGTTCCAGCAGCCCTGCATTCCCACCTGACTTACAAATGGGATTGTTTTCAAAAACGTGGTCACCCCGAGGTTTGATATGACCTTTGCTGTTGTGAACCCTAGTAAATTAAAATTCTTAGAGCTAAACTTCTAATAGCTATATAATAAAATATTTGATAAGTTAATTTTCTACAAGTTTTCCCGATTGAAACCGAGACGAACGAGCCGTTTCGTGATTTGGTACAATATTCACCGAGAGAGGAGGGGGTGTTTCTTTTGAAATTGAATAAAAGGCAGTAAAAGAAAAAAAAAATGGGTAATGTCGACCGGGGCATAAATAACACTATCCCAGTCCCGATAACTGTCATATCCTACGGGAGCCCACTGATAAATCCTCGATAGCTCCGCCAAGCACAAGAACATACTAACCGTTATCTTCCACCGCCCGATACGCCGCACAATACACCTTCTACCAAAAGGAAGAACATTCAAATTCTTTCCTTTTTATCTAAAGTCAGTAAAATTGACGTTTTCTTTCATTGTCGTTTTACCGAGGTCGTTACATCATCCGACTTTAGAAATGTAATAAAATCAATTTAATTTATTGTTACCCGAGATAGAAGTGCCATTTATATTGAATTCCTTTCAGTTTAATTTGGAATAAAATATATATATATATTAAGAACCAACTAGGTAAACAAGGAAAACGGACAAAGAGGTCCTTTGAAGAGGCAGACCCAAACCGGTACGACGTGACACATCTGGCAAATCTAGCTAGGAAATGGTTACGCACGTAGCCAGCTAGGTAAGAACGTCCAAATGCGAAGCAGACCCAGTCGGGAAGAACAGGACACTTCCGGCACATCTGGCTGGGAAATGGCTACCCAGGAGCCATTTTAGTAAGGAAAGAGGGTTATCGTAAATTGGGAGTACGTTAAATTTGTACGATACAGCCGTCTTTGTCGGCCCAGCCGCGTCGGGAGAACTCCCCCCGACTTTTGGAGTTTTCTTTTCAACCCTACTCCGGGAGAGACCCGGTATAAAAAGGGATGACTGGAAAACCAAAAGGCAGTCAAGGATAAGAGGCTCGCCCCCAGTCAGTCGGCATCAGATCCCAGGATCGGGGCAGAAGCAGCCACACTCCATCTGGAATACACCAAGGAGACGCAGCCCACCAGAGCCAGCGAGGACCACCTGTGTCTACCCATCGTGCAAAGCCAGAGGTCGAGACAAGAGATGCTGTGGACCTGGATCGTGGCGAGTATCGTGTGGGGTAAGTCCCGTTGTCAATAGACTCATCCCAGATGTAGAGTTGTGGCTGACTAATAGATAAATTAATATTAGCAACTAGAGTATCGTTAAGAGAAGGGGTTTTGTTCAATAAATGTCTCTGAATACTATCTCTGATTTACCTTACCTTCCCCTACACAAAAATAAGTAGCGACGCGCTTACGCCGACTTATCTCTTGTCGCTTATAAACAGAAAGCGAATATTGGGAGATAATTCGGCCTCCGCGACGTCGTCCGCATACATAATGTTTATGTTGTATCACTTTGTTTATGGAAGAAACCAATTGATAAATGTTTATGTTGGATCACTTTGTTTATGGAAGAAACCAAATGATTAATGTTTATGTTGTATCACTTTGTTTATGGAAGAAACCAAATGATTAATGTTTATGTTGTATCACTTTGTTTATGGAAGAAACCAAATGATTAATGTTTATGTTGTATCACTTTGTTTATGGAAGAAACCAAATGATTAATGTTTATGTTGTATCACTTTGTTTATGGAAGAAACCAAATGATTAATGTTTATAATGTTTATGTTGTATCACTTATCAAACTATGAAAGGCAAACACATTGTGTCCTCTTGGACGCTCCCCACTGGTTGGAGAATCTAAATTAACTGCGGAAGTACAGTTTATACAAAAGCCATAGAGTGCGCTCTGTACTCTTACGGGGGCAGAAAGAAAAGATCCTCCAGTAGTAGTAGTAGTAGCAGAGCAGTTGTTTTGGTTAGAGTAACAGACAACAACAGTTTTAAGCGTTCTAGTGGGGAGTGCATCCGTGCCTTAATATTTTACTAAATAAAATTACAATTGTTAAATTGTTGTTTATTATTATGTCCGACCTTGAAGAAGGCCAAGTTCTCCGAAGATGAGTGGGTTCATAGCCCAACGGATGAATCCCCATATGCATATATATAGTATATGCAGTTTTTTTCTCAAGACATATTTCAACACTCATCGAGTTAAAGCCCTGATGATGACGTCCAAAGTTCGGCAAAAACTTAGAAAATTGTCGTTCTGTTGTGACCTCACTGAAGATTTTATTTGCAAGTTGTTCAACAGCAGGTCGATCCATCATCTTATCTTGAATTAGAATTAGAATTGCAAGACCTTCTAGGAAGTCTCTGGCCTCTCCCTGATAGGTCAGGGGGAGTCACCCACCTTGGTGCATAAGCGACTCCTTGGTTGGGCTCTGGTCGGGCGCCATCGACTTCTTTGGTCATTTCGGCGCCCTTACGTTCCCTAAGACTAGTCATTCACACACTCACTCATACAATAAATACATACATACCACTATATACAAATCCAATCACACATGCCTATCCTCTATGTAGAGTCCGGGTCGGAGGGTTCTCGAAATTCCGCCCCGACCCGGTTTAAGGGAGCAGCGGTGGAGCTTTGAAATAATATGCTGCACCGCCGCCAACATACTTCTATTCTACCAGAAACCAAATACAAATGATAACCTATAATCTAAATACCCCTCTATATACAACCCATAATTCCGATGTCTCTAAGAAACCTGAAATGTTTATCCTTGAATTCGCTGCCATGCTCGAGCACTCTCGTATAACCAGGCGGCATTCCACCACGGTCCCTATACAGCGCCAAGCTGCGGCAACCGGAGAAAATTTTTAAATAAACATTTGTGAGAAATGTATACTCAACTGGCAGATCACTGTGATAAATCAAGAATAAGAATGAACAAACAATGAAGTGTATCGAATTGTATAAAAATAATTTCTCTTTTACTATTTCTTTTTGTTAAAAAGTCATTGTAAGTCAAAAAATTGATAAAAGTTCCTTTTTTGTAGACTTCCTTTGTTGGCAAAATTTTTCGTATTATGCCCCATGATAAAGTCAAAAGCGTTAAAGTGATCAAAACCATAACCAGTGAGGTCGTAAATCATGGTAAAACAATGGAAATGTACGTGCTTCAAAGGCAAAGGATTCAGTTGATGTTAGTCGAAATGCAATTGTAGCATTTCGAGCAGAATACCTCTCTAATTAGCGTTCTCGCTCGTTTCTATATTATGTACATTCAAATTACACTTTATCATTAAGCCTCATTAGACGATACGGATTACTCTTAACGGTTAAAAGCTCGTTATGCTAAGTTTAAGCTTTGAACACACAGTGCCAATTAATTAATTATGGATGTTATAATGCTATGTTTTTTTCTGGTTTTTTAATGTTCTATTTCTCGTTTTTTTGTAATTATAGTCTTTACTTTCGTCGTCATTGCATTCCAAATTGAAGAAATTAACGCAATTTTTCGATATTTCGTCTATAGCCGTGAGCAGATATGGAAATGAAGATATTATGGATGGAATGAGATGAAGAGAGGGTATGAAATATAAATCGAGTTGCGAAAGGCAATGGGGTGGGTCGGAGCCCTAATTACAAATACCCATTTCCTTTCATAAACTGCAATTACACTGACGCAGCACCCTGGAAAAATTGGAAATTGTGAATTCGACAGGACAACCTTGAAATCATCCGGCTAACAAGTTGTTCTGGTTTTTTAAACTATTTTTCTACAAGGTGTGTGATCTTTTTCTTTGTGTAGATATACATATTTTCCACATCAAAAACAATTTTTTTTAACTGTTTGAATGCCATATCCTAATTTGAATATATATCTGCCATATTATGACGTGGTGCTGTAACTAGTTCTAGAATTTTGATAAATGGCAACATTTATTGTTACACAAGATATTGTTTTAATCCAAAAAAAATTATTTACGGGTCTGTGGCGGTTTTCTCAAATAAAGGAGAACCAAGGTTCTACTATAACTCTATTCCTATTCCAGCAACCGAAATAGTCCGCCATTTTGGGTCTTTATATCGACTTACTTGACCCCTCCCATTTGACTCAAAATAATATATGATTTGAACTATTCAAAAGGTTAACATTAAATCCCAAAAATATTTTTTTAAAAAGTGCTTGATAACAGATCTGGACAAAGAGAATTGAAGTGTAGGGTACAACCAAATATCCAAATCTTCAAAGAATCCAATCGCTCAGAAAATCGTTAAAACCATTGCGGTCCATATGATCCCCTGAACAAATGTAAACACTCAAAATAATGTTCGACATCATGTCGAAACTTTCATGGACACAATCATTCCAGTCCAAAATCCTTTCATCCTCTAATACTCCGTACAGGGGGGCTGCGGTAGCCGAGTGCTAGCAGAATCCGCGGTCGTCGGTTAGATCCCCACCGTCGCCTCTGGAATTTTTCTGACGCCTAAGAGGACCGGTGGCCGCAATTGAAAGAAATTGAGGCGGCACTCATCAATGGAAGGGGCGGGACTGGATCTCAGTGACCCTGAATCTGGTCCCAACCCCCTTCAAAAATGAGTTTCTTCGATGGAAGAACACTGGTACAACGGGGGCTCAAGTTCACTTTGTGTTGTGAGGCATCCCCCAAAAATGGAGCCAGGGTCTAGTACAATAAGCTGAATAGCTGCGGTGCTCAGGAGGGAACTCCTCCAGTCCCTGGTGACCATTGTATCCATCCAATATGTGGTGTTTAGTGACTGGTTTAGACTGCTGTGAGGTTTTAGAAAACCATTTTCTTTGTCGTGCCAATGTTTCCAACTTTATTGCGATCATCTTCAGGACTTAAAGTGTTTGTTTTCCGTGTAGAGGCAACACGACATAGAAGAATGGTGTGGTAGGAATATAACCAATGGGAATCTTCTCCACTTCAATGACAGTCCATTATAAAGACAACGGAGTACCTTATATCCCTCCTTTATTTTTTATCGCATAACATCGTTTTATGTCATGCTGTGCTGTTTTTTAATGAGATTCAAAAAAGAATTGAATTTATGATAGTAAATCTTAGATGTACAGGGTAGCAATATATAAAATTAAATATAAATTAATTCGAATTTACTCGTGACACTTTTTTAATACAACCAATACTTTGCATAAAAAGATAAAATAATTGAAAGAAGTTATTTGGTCAATCAGACCATGAAATAAAATGGATTTAATAAGTAAAACGAAAATTCCACTTTTTTTGCCACTTCGTATGTCACCGAGAATCTAATACTTAATACAGGCCTTTTGAAAAATGGCAAAAAGGAGGGAAAATTCGAAAAGTAGGTTGGGAAGGGGAGTTGGTGTCCGGACCGAAGTCACCGTTGCTCAAGTGGTTAGAGCAGCGGCGTATTGAGCCGAAGGCCTTCGGTTCGAATCTCACTCGTGACACAAACTTTTTCAATTCAAACAACACTTTACACAAAAAGATTAATTAATTAAAATGGAGTTATTTGGCCAATCGGACCACGAAATATTCATTACATTGTAAAAATTGCAATTAGGTGTTAAGTTGAGTGTTGTCTTTTCATACGATTGTTTAGGGATGGATGGACCCTAACCATCCTAACCATACGATTTATTTAACGCTATTTTAATGATTTGCAACTAGTATTGGCTCGATTTTTGAAAGAGTTTTTTCCGCTAACGTAACTATTTATTATTTCTAAAACGTCGCTGTGCCTAAGAAGAAATGGATCTAATGGAACTTCTCTTAACTTTCCCAATATAACTTTTCATTCGTTTGGAAAAATTTTGTCTGGTCGTGGAGTTTTCCGGTCGAAGTTCCATGACTCTGCGGAGATATTCGAGTGGTTTGTATGTAATGAAGAGGTTTCGATACGAGTGAAAGGTAAGTGGACATCGGATCCCAGGGCCCATTATATTCTATGGGAAATGCCGACGATTTCAAGGCTTTTCATCTACTTATTGGCTGCACGTGACGGCTAAATGTTTCTACTTAAGATGAATTATTGGTGTTTGTATTAGAAAATTTGACAGTATTCCAAGTTTTTAATCAATCAAGAATCAGTTCATGGTGCATCATATTTATAACATGTATATAAAAAAATACATTGATCTGGACCGCCCAGAAGACTTTCAGCAGTGCATACTTTACAGAATCTTTCATACAATTTTCCCTTAAATTATTACTATATTCCGAAGACAATTAATTCGTACAATTAAGCATATTTTGAAAAGGGATTAATTTTAAATCTGATGGATCATATTTTCATACGATAAAACAAAATAGAAATAATAAACTAGTATGTTGTATATGATTGTCCAGTTGTATTGGGTTGTCCGGAAAATAATGCAGGATTTTAAGTTTTCATTAAAAAAAATCTATATAAAATATTCTGTTTACGTTTACAGGATTACTTATTTGTATGAATGTCAACACTTATTAATCCTCTTCCAAATGATATTGTTTTTTACCTCTGTAGCATTCCGCTACTTGGAAATAATTCAGTCATCCTTATAATGTCAAAGCGAGAATTTCGTACGATTTTCTTTTACGAGTTTAAACTCGGCCGAAGCGGAGCCCAAACGGCTAGAAACATTAACCAAGTCTGGGGCGAGGGTTGTGTTAATGAGTGCACTGTGCAAAGGTGGTTTAAAAAATTTCGGGAGGGAGATTTCAGCCTTGAAGATGAAGAAGGTCGTGGAAGGCCTTCCTCTCTTAATGATGATGTTCTGCGATCAGTGGTGGAAGAAAACCCCAAAACAACTGTTCGAGAACTTGCAGAGCAACTCAAAGTCAGTAAAACGACCGTCGCTGACCACCTCTTTGGTCAATCGGAAAGGGCCCATTTTGTTGCATGACAACGCTCGACCACATGTGTCACGTGTAACGTCACAAAAATTATTGGAGCTTGGCTATGAAACTTTGCCTCACCCACCCTACTCTCCGGACCTCTCGCCTACTGACTACCATTTTTTTAGACACCTGGACCACTACTTACAACACATAATATTCAAAAATCAAACGGAACTGGAAAATGCATTTATTGACTTTATCAATTCTAAAAATTCTGAATTCTACTCAGACGGAATTAATAAGTTACCAACACGTTGGGAGAAACGTATTGAGAGTATGGGAAATTATTTTGATTAAAGAACATTGCTTTAAAGTAACTAGTTTCTTTTTTTTT
>CM077102.1:27666875-27686864 GCA_039619505.1 Cimex hemipterus
TACTTAAAAACCTTACAATTAAATGTAATTTAATCTTCTCGACTATATCGTCAAAGGCGCGTTTCGGTTTGTCACCATCTTCATTTCTATAAAGACAGTAGACACTATAAACATTAAACATCACAGGTTTATCTGTGTTTCTAAATCTAAATGAACACACACACACACACACACAACAACAACAACGCAAGAACACTCTAAATCACTTTAACCATTGAGTAAGAAAAAAATGCTTGACATTGATGCATTGACACCTAAGACTGAATATTCTAAAATTAAATGAGCACTTATCACCCTGTTTATATCCTTGCGAGTTTTTAGGGTCAATGTAGAAACTAAACATAATGACATAAAAACGTTACCAAAATTAAATGTAATTTGGTCCTCTCGACTATATCATCAACAGGGACGTTTCGGTTTGTCACCATCTTCATTTGTATAAAGGCAGTAGAAACCATAAACTTCACTGGTTTATCTGTGTTACTAAACGAACACACACACACACACACACACAAACGAGCCACTCGAGATCACACTGTCCATTGAGTATTGTGACCCTGTTTATATCGTTGGGAGGTTTTAGGGTCAATATATATAAAGTTTACATTTAGAAAATACATATAGAATTTGGAAAAGTGAATTTATATAATGCAAAAATTATATACTATACTATTATACTATGTTTGTAAATCCCAGGCCCTGAAGACGATCTCAATAAAAGATCGAAACGTTGGCACGATAAAGAAAATGTTTTTCTGATACCTACATCACACCAGACCGCATCTCACGATATAATTATCCGTCAACGGTCACTAATCTCTACACATATATAAACTACACATAATTACATAAAAACCTTACAATTAAATGTAATTTTGTCTTCTCTATTGCGTGTTTCGGTTTATCACCATCTACATTGGTTTGGTTGTGTTATTTTCCCTTTTATAAATTGGTAAAAGTAAAAGTGAAAAGGTAAAAATGGATCAACTACTCGCGCCTGACAGGTAAAGCTAGCAAAATAGATAGACCAGAATTTTCGGAAATTCTCAAACTAAAGTAGAGATCAAAAATGAAAGAAAAAAGCACCATACAACATAAAAAGAAAATCTTTAAATTATTTCTATTTTATTGAATTCTTCCCAGCCAAGTTAGATTTTATCTACACTGTCCATTAGAAAACCCACCACCTGGTTTTTGGAAGAAAAAATGGACAACTTTGTAAGCGCATATTTTCTCAGCCGTTTAAATCACTGATCATCTATAGGTCTCATTTTTGAGAAAGTTTAACGTTGAACTAGATGGCTTTTTACGAGGGCCCTAGCTTCAGTCATTCATCAGTAAATTCAAAAATTCCGGAAAATGTTAATTCCTGCATTTTTTCTTAAACTTCAAATTGAATTGGAGAGCCTGGAAATCGTCCTCGAGCGGCGCCCTTTAGCAATCGATAGAAAATTTTAATAAGCTTTCAATTGCTTCCACCTTCCCCGATTTCTCGACGTTTCGAGTTATTTGAGATTTTCCGAGGGCCCTTTCAAAAACCTGAATAGGGAACCGATAATTCTTACTTTTTTTGACCTTTTGGGAAACGGAATGATTCTGCTGTCGATAACCTCAACACTTCAATTCAACTTTTCCTTCTCATTTCACAGGTTTTGTGGCAGTTTGGCTTCAAATAACATGAACCAATAGGTTTTATGTTATGATCGGGGTTTTTTCCATGAGCTCGTACAAAACCAAGTTTTTTCCCTAAAAATCGCGAATAAATCGAAAACGGTTAAGAAATCGGGCAAAGTGTAAGGTGACCAATTGCAAAGCTTATTAAAATTTCCTATCGAATGGTAAAGGGCGTCGCTCCAGGAAGATTTACAGATTCCACAGTTTAATTTGAAGTTTTCGTGAAAAGTCCAAAAATTAACAAGTTCAGGAATTTTTTAAATTACAATGACCGAAGCTAGGAAAACATCTAAAAAAGCAATCTGGTTCAGCTTACAATTGTCTAAAAAATGGCATCTAGCGAGGGTCGGTGACTTAAAATGCTGAGAACATGAAAGAAAAGGTGACCTAGTCTAGTAGCTTGCAGTACAATTTTAATCAATTTAAAAAAATAAATAAATTTAAAAATTGCTTTTGTACACCAGTGTCAAGTTTCAATTAAGTTTTAATAACGGCCAAAATTAAAACAAAGGGTGTAAAAGTTGGACAGTTTTTATAATTCGCCTCGAGGAAATAAAAATACGGGCAACTCTACCCCCTGCCGGCTGTAGAATTCAATACTCTTTCCCAGTTTTACGGTAATTATCGCAGACCTAAGATTCCCTTTACTAATTGAAATGCAACCAATCTCCTTGAACGGGTTTTCCAAGGATTTGACGCAGACTACATTGATTCGCGCCCGGAGGAAATTGATGTCCGTTGCGAGCCCTCTGCAATCCCAATGAGCTCCGACCAAAACATGATCGATCTTAATTGTCCAGACACATTCAACCGAATCCATTGATACGCAAAAATAATAACATTTCAAATATTAACGAGAATACCGAAAAGCTCGTGTGTGAAAGTCCTTAACTTCACGCTTCTTTGAAAGTATCCTTACATTACAATTTCTAATCTGTCATAAAAGTTTTAACATCCAAAAAGTATTTTATTGGCTATAGCTTTAGTTACTTTTTACAAATTATAAACCCTAGCTAGAGGTATAAAAATATATAAAAAATAAATAACTGAATTGTACTGAAACAAATTTTTCTATTTTACCTATCTAAAGACGTAACTGGTTTATATGTTTTACGAATAAATCTTTTATGTGTTCCCATGCATCAACTAAATAAGTATGAATAAATCTATGTTTATATTACATGTCACTTGTTATCGACAAAACGTTTCCTCATAAATACAAATTGTTTATGTAAATTTACTTTATAACACTGTAATAAATACTCTCATATTAAAAATATATATATATTTCAAACGGAATGGTTCTCTTCTCCTATTAATTGTTTTATATTATCAATTGATTAGTCTATATTTAATTTTTTACTATTTTTTAGGGATGGTTATTTTCTTTCTTTAAACGGTTAGCTTGACAAAAAATGTTTCTTACAGCCTTTCTCGATTTTCACACATTTAAAAACTCAGCATAATTTATTGAGATATCACTGATTAGAACCAGTTTATATATATAGTTTTTTTAAATGTTTCTTTATGTAATAACCAGTGTGAATTTTTTCTTTTATAAATTTTATTTCTTAGGTCGAACTATTCAAGAGTACAAATACTTTTTTTGTTTTTTCTCCCATTTCTAATATAACATTAGTAGATAATACTGCATATATATTTTTTTTTTTTTTTGGTCGTAGAGTTTATAAAAATAGTTTCTATTTCATTTTATGGTTTAAATTTTCAATTTACCATATTGTGAACATAATTGACGTCTCAATTTTTTTAGGCTCCATGGGATAAAAAATAACAAACATATATTTGGAAGGATGTAATGTTTTGATTTTAATTAGTCACAGTTCGTCACGTATTAATATTAAGAGCACAATATTGCCAAATTTAATGTAATCTATATCTTGAATCGTAAAATAATATATACTGTAATATCTTTTTTTTAAATAAAAAAAGGGTTGTAATCCTATTTTCCGCTCGACGATGTACGTAATCGTCAAATCGTTAAATCCGGATGGAAAAGGGGTAAGACCGAATTCGCGATCCGTCCTAGGCCCCAGAGGGCCGAACTTTAATTTTCACGCATAGATAAAGGAAAAAGGAGCCCATATCGGAGATATGGATGTTGGGGGTGTTCTGAGGGTGAGAAAAATGAGTGAGTGGCCTGTTGCTTGGGTTACTCACCTAGGAATCCAAAGGGGTTGCGGGGTTGACTCGAGCCGGGCAACTGCACGTTGGACGGAGTTGGCGAGAGCGGCAATTTCCGCAAGCAACCCCCGATCATCCCCCATTTCCCACCCTCAACGGATAGCGCCACCGATCCTCCCTGCCAATCAATATTTCTGCTTGAGTTCCATGCTCAAAAGATAGCATCCTCTGCGTTGGGACTATTTACAATTTGTGTTTGCTTTCAATAAATACTGTAATGAGCGATGTATAAATTAAGTTCTACTTGTAATTATAAACTTACAATTCGCCTGTAGGTGTGATACCTAGGCAAGCGTCTGACTTGGAACCTACTAATGAAACTTTACAAGATAGCACAAACTTTTTCAAGGACACTTGCCCAAAAATGATACTTAATAATAACCTTTAATACAAGCCTCCATTACAATTTCCAATTAATGACAGATGTAGTTGTTTGTGTTCAGCAAAGATTTTGAAGTGAACTCTGACGAAGGTAGTGACAAAATGGTTCTTGCCAAAACAGTTTAAAAAAAAGATTGTTCTCAATTCCCAGAAACACTTGACTATAACAATTATTTTCTTTTCTTATATTCTTCATTTGTGGTGAAAAAATTTGGTCTGAGGTTTTTATGCAACTTTTAACGCCGTGGTATATATAAAATATTGTATTGGTTGGGGATGGATGTACAGAGTTTACCCTATTATCTGTCACCGTCCACTGGCAATTCCAGCTTTGCTACTTTACAATGAATTACCGGCAGGTCTTGAGAATACCCTGGGTTTTGGTAGTCCAGGTCAGACCTCAGTCTTATCAGTCCAGCTGCTGAGTTTGTACTTTAGGGGCTGTCAACAACTAGTTCCACAATACACGATCAGTTCCTAAATCCAATCCATCCACTCTCTCCCTCAGTTAGGGTGGTATAGTACTCAATATACTTCTGTCACACTTTAACCTCTTATATAACTAACCTAATTGAGGTAATTCAATATTGCACCGCAAGCCATCTCAAACTGCACATTCCTGTCAATAAATACATTCACCCTCAACACACCCAAAAGAGACAAAACTATCCATATTATATACAATAATACTACTGAGTTTTCTCCGAGGAACAGGGGAAATTCTTGCTACCATATTCAAGCAAAATTCTTATAACAGGAGACAATCCTACATGCTGTAACTAACAAAAGGTTATAAGCGGAACTCAGCCTTAATCCAGCATATGCACTTTACTTCACATGTACAAACACTGCCCTTTCTGTAAACCATAGGTAAGCTCATGTAGCTTAAACCAATCAGACCGTGAAAGCGAACACTACTTGCACATGGAGTAATTTCTTTTTCATTGTGCCTCCTGATCAGGGTTGCTGATAAAATTATGATAAACTTTTGTTAGTAACAGCACGTAGAAATGTTTATTGAAGGAAACTCGGTCATTTTATTGTATGTAATACTGGCAGTTTATCTTCCTTGGGTGTCTTGAGAGTGAGTTGTTTGACGCGAATGTGTAGTTTGAGAGTGCTGATGGTGGAATATTGAATAACCTCAATTAGGTTAGGTATATAATAGGTGTAAAGGTTCAAGGATTGTAAATTACACAAAATAACAGTGTTGATATTTTTCAATTTAGGATGGTATGGTGTGTTTGTCAAAGTGTTATCGTTAACAATATGCATAAAAATCTGAACTGAATGCTGTACATTGGCAAAATAAGGTCCATACTCCAGTAAATTTTTT
This sequence comes from Cimex hemipterus, assembly GCA_039619505.1. Lineage (NCBI taxonomy): Eukaryota > Metazoa > Arthropoda > Insecta > Hemiptera > Cimicidae > Cimex > Cimex hemipterus. The sequence goes on from CM077102.1 coordinate 27,672,469, forward strand.
GGTTGAGAAAGAAACCATTTCCTTTAAAGATAATATGCCTTTTAGACAACCCAATAAGTCAACATTTTCATAAATCTACTTATTTATAACATCAAAAATTTATTTACTAGGACAACATAAAAAAAATTGAATTAAATTAAAAATTTACTCTTCAATTTTGCTCTGTGAATTCCAGCATTAAAATTTATTCCACATTTTTTCACTTTAAAGAAAAAATTTTTTTTCAGTATTACAGAGTAAAGGGAAATAGAAAATTAAATTTGATTATGCAATGGTTTTATTATTTAGATTTATGATGAAAAAATCAACAATTCAAATTGTTTAAACTTCATTTATATAAACAAATCTGATATTAAGTCATATAAAACAGACTTTTTCCTTCAACTGCAAATTATTTGAAAGAATGACTACTTAATAAAAATCATAATCGACAAATTTATTGCTGCAACAGTAATAGAATAATAGCATTGCAATACAGATTATGTATATTTTTATTTGTTTAAAAGCAAATTTTTATTTTTTTTTTATTAGTACTAGTTACAAATTTTCTTTATTTTAATAGATTTTAAGTTATGAAATAGCATTTTGCATAATAAGGCAGAATATATACACCAATTGTTAATTCTAATTATTTTAACTGGATATAGAAATGTTAAATTTTTTTCATACTTCTGCTAAGATTATTTTAAAACTTAGACAATATTGTATTTAAATCAACTATAGAGGAAATAAAAATAAATAAATATAAACTATCCTTTTCTGGATATTCTTAATCATACTGAAAAAATTACTTGATGCTCAGATAGATTGAAAAATACACCACAATAAATAATACAAATGCCAAGGGGAAAACTGATCTTGAAAGTTTGTCTACAGAGTTGACATCAGATACTTTCTCCAACCATTTCTGCAAAGGCATTCTCGATTTAGAGTTGTCAGATCTTGATTTATCTTTGGAATCCAGCGCATTCTAAAAGCATTTAATTTTCAGTTATAAGCTAATTAGTGGTTTGTTTCTAATTATATATAGTGACTTACATCATCGTCCGAACTACTTTTATTGGAGGTTTGAGAATGTTTTGAATATTTATAGCTAACATAAAAAAATTCCATAAACGCAATGAATACAAATATTAAACATGTTCCAGACCATACGTCTATCGCCCTTATGTACGAAACTTTAGGAAGGCCAACATTAAAAGATGTTATCAGGTTTATAGTGATGAAGAACGTCGACATCCCTATTATAGTCCTTGCTACCACTTGGTTCGGCCCAAACCAAAAACTAGTCCAAGAGGTAAAAACAAGCATGGAAGTAGGAATGTACAAATGAAAGAAAAAGTAATTAATTCTTCTCAGTAGGAAAAACCCTACTTCCAGGACACTGAATGTTCCTTAAAAAAAAAATTAATATTAAAACAAATTTAATTTATCATTTTAATTTTATCGCACCTGTGCTCAAGGTAACTTCTTCTGTACTTGGTGTCACTTTGTATAAATCAAATTCTTGTACTCGGAGCTTTGGGTTTAACTGTACAGCCTGGGTTTCATCAAACTTCAACAACAAATCTTTTTTACTCCATCCATCTGAAATAAACCTTATAAAATAACACGTAAAATTCACGAGCTTGAGGTTTAGAACTCACAACTTTCAATCCTTAGAGGACACTTTTGATGGTCAAACGGATAGAGTTGAAACTTCATCGGGCAAGAGAGAATCAGCGTCAGCCTACGACCGTTAGCTATTACTCGTAAATAATTAGCCGTTAAAAATAAATGAACAAAAATCCCACTCACTTTACACTGTAAAGAACGGAACCATTAGATTGTATTTTCGCAAACTGGTTTGTTTTCATCGTCTGATGGTGGTTGCCGTCAATTTCATTGACAAAAAACAAATCGGGAGTCCATATTACATTGACATCATTTATTGAAATGTCTGAAATATTTGCTAAAAAAATCTTTTTATAAAACGAGAACTTTTTTTTTTAATACTCAAGTCCAACCTGATAAATGTTTAAATTGTAGTCTTTCATCAACCCACTTTTGTCGCAAATATAATTGTATTGTGTATTGCTGAAAAAGATCAATAATGATTTACACTATATACATTGTATTCTTTTTATTTTTTACACACAAAAAATAAAGTTTTGGTACAAATTTACTATTGTAAAGATAAAAATAGTAAGGTATAGTTCTACCCACCATTTCATAGTCATCTATTGAATTTATGTCCAATATAAACATATTTGTCGTGATTGTAACATAATCTAAAAAAAAATTTTGTTTATTAAGTTTTGTAAAATACAAATCAGCGTAAAAACCACTCAAATATGTAAAATAGTGTACACACATCTATTAAAAAACTAATTGTCCATACCATTTCCATTTGTTCCTGGAGGACGGATCATATTTGTGTACTTGGATTTGAAAATCTCTTTTTGAATTTTTTCAATTTCTGCTTCTCTTGAAGCATAAATACTGGGTATGTACCTTTAAAAAGCAAAATCATATATGTACATGTATATTTATTTATTGTTTATCATTTCCCATAAAGTCAGAACTGGGGACCCAACAACCAACTTTCATGCCTACTCACTCCCTATAAAGGGCCAGGGCCAAGTACGACAAGCAGGACAAATGAGCAGGGTTCGCCACAAAAGTACCGAGTAACAATCAAGTACAGCCTATCCTCAGACAGGTAAGGACCAAAATGTTTTATTCGTTTCACCCAGTCGGGGGGACCAACTTTCAATAGTGCTCTCGACACACAAGAATTTCTCGGATAATCCACCCCATTGGCTTATTAATGATATTAGAAGTATGAACTCGTATTAAAACAATAAGAGAAAAAATAAATAAAAGAAAGGAAAATTTTACGCCATTCCACATAATTATAAAATCTTTAAAAAATAACTTAAAATTTTCCAGGTATTTGAATTTAATTTACTATATAAATGGTAAAGTCAAATAAATTGGTTATATTTTTTTAGAATATGTAGAACACAGTTAGGTAAACCAAGAATTGTACAAAATTTCAATGGCATCCGATAAATTGTACCATGAACGCTCAAAATCCCAAAAATTTCTATTAATGTATTTTGTGAATATATTATTTTATATTTCAAGCTAAGGATTGCAACTTATATAATTATTTAAAAATAAAATTGTCAAGAAAGAAAATTTTGTACTTGTTAATCATACTTACCAACATAGAGCTAGCATGCAGCTAAGTGATCTTACGATGTTTGAGATTTCCATTATTCTGCGAACAGTTATAATAACTCAAAATGTTTCTATTTATTCATTTCATACCACTGATTTTGTTCACAAAAACAAATTTCACTGTCGAATACAAAATTTATTCGACATAAACCAAACTTTAGCTATTGTTTATTAATGATAATCATTTTTTTTTTTATCTAAACTTTACTCACAAACGATATAAGAGTAAAAGTCAAACAAACTCCGTATTTATTTGCAAATTTACTGCGATTCTGTCGGTTGTTTTGAGATTCTGAACAATCGTTTTATAGATATGAATCCTCACTGGAGACCTATAAAAGACTAGATTTGGACTCCCTTTTATAAGGCGAGTTCGCCTACACAAAAGCTTTATTAAACAGATTACTATCAATTGAGACTACAATGGTACAAAATAAAATAATTACGAATAACCTTTTTTTTATTTTTTATTATTTGTGTGTACTCTTTTCTCTTCTAGATCTACGCCAGTCTTGATTTCTATCAGCTTTAACTGTAAAAAAAAAAAACTGACTTTAAAATATAATCCAAGTTATTTACTTAAAAACGTATACTAACAATTACTTGCAATACCAAAATACATTATAGATCATTTGGAAATAATAGAGAATTGATAAAAGCATTTTTAAGTGCAACACAGTTTTATTATTGTTGTTATTATCAAAATATCAAGGAGTGAACAATTTTTTTTATAAAAATTACCATTATGTAATAAATGTGGGTGTCTAACCGTTTCATTAGAATTGCTAATTGTACAATTTAATTCAGGTAAGGGTGGTGAATAAAATAATTGATTATTTGTACTATTGGTGTAAAATTGTATAAGTAAAAAAAAAAATAACTTTTTTATATTGTCAAATTTTTAGACCTTAAAACAAAGTACAGGGATTTTATCGGCACCAACTTGCGGAAATCAGATTTCAAACATTCCTTGAATAAATAAATGGATAAGATTGAAGCATTCAATGATGTTCAGTAGTTTGTTCTATTATTATTTGAGTGTTCTATTATTTCCAGAAACAAATAATATTCCATGGTTTTATACAGAGTGCCATTGTAAAAACTTTTTTCAGCTTCAACACGTTAAGGACAAATCATGTTGTTTGTAAGCTAGAAAACATAAAACATAAGATAAATGTATACATAAAAACCGGTGAGTGTTTCCAAATTATAATAAATGAAAATTTTGAAAAGTGGTTCCTCTATGCTTCTTCTCAGTAGGTTTCTCTAGTCAGTACTAATGGGTTGGAGCAGGTCATGTATCCAGCAACACATTGCATTAGTAAAAAAAATTCATTTTTATGGCAACTCAATGGTTTCATTCTTAAGTTAAACAACTGTTTGGCCAGATGTAATGTGTGTTTATCTCAGTTTCTGAAAATTGTGCTTACCTATTTTTTTCCACCAGAGGACAGATATTTTGCTCATGAACAAACAGAAGTACAATATTTATGTGGCCAGAACGTATCAAAAAGTTGTTACTATGGGAAACTTTTTAGGTGAAAAGTATTAAAATACAAAGTCCGCGTAGTTTCTACAAACTTTATTTTAAATTCATATTTGTAATGTTTTCTTCACACTAATGTTGTTTTTAATTATTTTTATACAATTTTAAGCATAATATTTTCCAAAACATCAGTTTCAAGGGTTGTAATTAGATCCATGAGGCTTAAAGAGCAGTTTTGAAATATTTCAACGCACTTTCTGTCATCAGCTGCTTCTCTTCCTACCATTTCTGCTCTTTCGTATTCGCTCAATTCACCATCTCGTCTACCGTTGTTATTTGATGTAGTGGAAGGCCTGAAATTTATACACTAAAATGAAAATTGAGAATAATTTTATTAACAATCGGTATCTTACACAAATAGTATCTGGAGGATTTCGCCAAACAAGCCGTTATATTCAAAAGCAGTGAAAGCAGCCTGGCAAATGCTTTTCAGCAAACAGTTTTGCCCATCGAAGGAGAGCCTTATAAAAAAATCAAATATTAAAATGCTATATTAAAATGTGAGCTTTATCCATGTGGTCTGTGGCGTGATGATCCTGTAGTTTGGTTATAAGTCGTTACCAATAATTTCGATCTTTTTATCCTGGCCGGTTCGGTTCGTCAGGTGAATGTCAAAACTTTTGCCACCTTCTCTGGTTGGTTTGTATAGTAGGTGGTCTGTGTGCTTTTTTCACATGTATGTCCTTATTGACTACTGAATATGTTGAAATGCCGGCCGACTGAGACAAAGTAGCAAGACTAAGATGATCAGCCACAACCAAACTACAAACTACAATTTTATTTCAAATGCATTCCAAACCAATGAAATTATGCGGCACAAATGGTCTTCGTTCTTAAAAATGGGCTTTTTTCAAAAACACCAGCACCGTGAGGGTTCATAAAAAAAGCTGCATAGTTATGTGCATCTTTAATGATTAAACTAATAGTAATGAAACAATGTACCTTGTTATGTTATTTGCATATTCAGGCTAGTTTTCAATAATGAATTCTTGCATTGTTTAAGATGGCATTTTTTTAAACAATTATCTGTTATAAAGTGTTTGTATAAAAAAAGTATTGCAAAGTATTAATGGGCGATCTGAAGCAGAAACAAGTTCAATGTGTTTTAAAACAAGGATATATTTTCAAAAAAAAAGTTAACAATTCAACTAACTTATTATTACAAAAGGGATTGATGATAATTTAGAATTTCTCTCCATCCAGGAGTAAAGTAGATGAGCACAATTATATTTTTAACAAAATAATTGTAAAATCTTTAAAAATCACTGATTATGATGATGCAATCCTTAAATGAATCTCTTAGGAAAAGAAAAATCAGAACAAGTTTGAACACGACTAGAAAACCTGCTTACAAATACTGCATGTATTTAATTAAATAATAATCAAATTTCTATAAAATTTGTAGCTAGCTAAGCAAATAGGTGCCTGAAGGTTGAATAAATCAATTTCGACCAACCAGTACATGGAATAAATTTTAACAAATCTGTAACGGTTCTTGTTCGTCAAACAGAAGAAATCGATATTCTTGATTTGAATACTGTTCAAAACCTTACCTATCTAACGCATTTCTAACAATGTCATAAAATGTCCATCGTGTCAATTGTTTGTCGCCAGAGATTCCGAAGGCCTCTTCAGGGCGGGTGAAATGAGCAGAATTCGTCGGCAGCTCGTAATTTGTCTTCATAATCAAGCCAAACGTGACATCGTCATCTTTGAGATCTACCGGTATACCAAAACCTGTAATAATCTGACAAAAATTTGATTTAAAACAATTAATAACAGTTAAAAAAAAAAAAAAAGACTATTTACTTGCAGCTTATTGCCTGAACCCATAGGAAAAGGAAGATATCTTTTGTCCCTATGGATCCACAATTTGTCAGCATTTGAGTCAAATAAATTAAACACAACCGTTAACCACATTATCTGGAACATATTCATAATTAAAGACAGAAGAATTTATTGTTTTGGTTAAAATAAGGATTGTTTGCAATATTAATAATTGTAGAAACCTTCACACACAAAACTGCTTGAAATAGAATCTCTTAAGCGTTACTTACAATATAAACATAAAGTGACTTATTTAAAACCATTTCAATAGCTACAGCCTCCTGTCTTTCTTTTTTCCAACTAAACAACTTCTCGGGGCAATGCCTTTTTTCATATAGGTGATAACTTACTCTAATTTTCTTCAGTGTAAAGCCATGTCTCCCTTCGTAGTTATCTTGTAATATCTGGCTCGTTTTATTTTATTTTAATTTTTTTCATTGAATTTCATAATATTGTTAATTGCAGAATATTTAGTGTAGCTCTATGCTCTGGAAGGACTTTGGACGAACAACTGGCATTATTAACAAGAGATAAACGTTATATTACTTATACATACAACAGTGCTATTGGTGTGAGTAAATCAATTTTAATTCTTTACAAATTTGCTTTTTTAAATCAATTTAAATAAAGGTTTTCTTGTTTAAGAGTGTTTTTTTAATCAGTAAAAATAACAATAAAATTTAATTGCACATACGTGTAAATAATAATAATGCTTTATTAATATTAATAAAAGAACAAACAAGTACAAGTTCTGCCGAAAATCGCTCGAAACTAATATTAAAAAATAAAAAAATTTAATAGAGCCAAACAAACCATAACTACAAAACGTAAGGACATCATACCTAAGAAGCATGAGCATAACTTTATCACAAGAAGTACGAAATGAAATATAAAAGTCAAAGTATATTTTATTACAAATTATGAACAAATCGAAAAAAGGAACTTTATTGTATTAAGTTAAAAAATTAAAATAATAAATGAACTTGTTCATGTATGTACATGTAAACCAAGCAGCACAGTTGAACTCGCAAAGAATTTCATTTTTATCATTTTTTAAATAAAGCAAAAAGAACAGTCTGCTCCAAATTAAAAAAAAAAAAAAAAAACTTAGTTCTTCAGGATCGGACAGGGGACAAAATGAAACGTGATTTTTCCCAGAATTACATAAAGGACAGCGCTGCCGTCCAGCTTCCCTCCAGTGCACACCGTTTAAGCAGAGTTGTTCATATCTCACCTTTAAGGGGTCAGAGATTTAAGGGAATGAACTTTGCCATTACAGGTCACCAGGTTGGGGAATTGGTTTAGGCCCCTATAGATGATAAAACGATCGCATGACCGTGCTTTTCGTAGGCATATTTCCCTGTTATCGCGTTACCCTCTCAAGAATTACCGAAACCATTCAGGTCAGCCGTCCCATGTTTTAAAATAATACATTTGCGAATGGGCCAGCCAGACTAAATTGAATCGAATTATCAAGTGCTGTAATTTTTGAAAAACGAGAATCCGTTAAACTGAAAATTTTAAGGAAATACCGAGAGTGTAGATTCAGTGTATAAATAAAAATGAGTTCTGTTGATGTTTCGGTAAACAGGTAATTGGGAGTTGTATCAGGGAGGCCGAACAATTTTCTCATAAAAAAAAGGTATATGTTCATATTGTCGTAACTTGACATAATTTAACGGAATAAGTATAGCTTAACCGGGCAAGAAACTGAATTATGACAAATAAAATTTCTCCAGATTCTATGTAGACAACCTTTACACTTTTGACTCACAACTGGACGGCCAGGTTGGTGAGTTTCGAATTTGGAAGAAACTTTGTTTTGGTGATTTTACACTCCAAGTTTTTTAAATATTTTTATTTATTTACTCAAATTAACTATGTGAATTTATCATTTTACAGCATTTTTCTTATAGGATTGTAATACAAATATAGTAAAAGCTATCAAAGTCTATCAAAAGAAAAAAATCCAAAAAATTTCCAAAGACAAACTTTTTTTAAGGAAACTAGAACGTAATTTGTTTACATGAAACTAAAATGAAATTTCGTTTTAACACCTCTAGAGAACCCAAAATATTAATTTTTTTAAATTTAAATTTATTGATTCTTTTCACCCTTAAAATTAAAACAAATTTTAATAAGTCGTTCTAGGAATATTTGATTGAAACGGCCATAAATCAAAAATGGTGAAAAGACGAATTTTAACGTCAAACGCACCAGTTGAAAGAAGAGAAACGTACCTTTTTAAAGACATATGTACCATAAAAATACAAAAAAAATTTCCAGAAGAAAATGCGTAAAGAAAATAATTAACATCGCTTTTTTAATGGAAATAATAGTCCGATTTTAATGTTTCATGCGGTTTTAAAATGCAATTTACAACGAATTTCAACCATAAAAATCGGTTACCCGGGTATTGGGAATATACAAGGAATGTCAGTCATGCAGAAAGTCGTCGAAATTATCACTCAAAAAATTAATTTACGCCGATCTACACGAAAGCCGGTATTTAAGGGTTTTATAACGCTAGAATCACGACATAGGTCAAATCCAACTTTTTACCATTTTCAGACTTACTTTACTGAAGGGAGGTCATCTAAAAATTTAGAGAATGAAAGTGGACTTAGAATGCAGCATTGACTTACCCCACTACCTATTTTTAAAAACTAGGAAAATTTTTCTACACCTCCTACTATATATAATTAAATAGTAAGATATCTTTAAGGATGTTAATAAACTTCGAGAAAAATCTTAGATTGTAAAGTTTTAGAATCAGAGCACTTCTGTCTACTTTTTCGGCCGCCTTAAAATCCACCAAAAACTATACAACTTTTTCCCTCGGTGGGAGAAAAAGTTGTATAGTTTTTTTATATGGGAGCCTTGCTTTGTACGAATACGAAAATGTTGCCGGTCGTAGAAAAAACCTCAGCGAAACCCCGTCTGTAAGATTAAATGATTAATTATTATTCGGAGACCGTGAGATGCGGTCTGGTGTGACGTAGGTTTTAGAAAAACATTTTCTTTATGTGCCATCGTTTCGATCTTTATTGAGATCATCTTCAGCGCTCAAAGAGTTCGTTGTCTGCGTAATTGTGCCATTTTTGTGTATCGTGTTGAGACTGCCCTAAATTACTAATTGTGGCAAAAGATTACTCACGGTTCAATAAAATCCCAGAAAATAGTTTTGAAATTGAATATAAACGCAAAGTATCTCTGTAGTTTCCACCAACAAGAATCAGCCTTTTTTTTTTTTTTTTTTCAAAGCGGAAAGATTAGGGCTTTTCTAAAGGAAGTTGGAACGTACTCTGTGTCGTAAATGTTGTTAAAAAGGCCACGAACGAGGAAGGTTGTTTTGGTAAAATCCTAGGAGCTAAATCAGAACTAGGTGCTTGTGACCCAACTCAAAACAGCTTCACCTCGATGAAGGTAATAAGTGCGTGGAGAATCGGGTTTTCGATTAATGGCTCCACATGGTATATTCGTGATGATCTGGACAGGTTTACTAAGTTAGAAAAATGGTTTACAAAATTGTCTAGGTGCACATTTAGACCACCAATATGTTTGTCCCTAAGTCTGAAAAGTTTACCATTCCTTTGAGTGACGAGCTGAAATTAGTCGTTTTGCTGCCCACGAGAAAAAAGTCAAAAAGTAGTTTTGGTCTCTAAATATTTCGTCTTTACTACATTTGAGTTCGTCCTTCTAAATTTCACGTCTCAAACTGAAACAGTCATAAACAAACCAGGGATTTTTCTAAGAGGAAAGCGAGGGAAAGGAAGATTTAAACGATAAGCAGACGATGAAAAAGCAACCAATCGATCCAGATATTTTTTGGTAAAGAGTTTAGGTTATTTGACAATTGATCCTTTGTGGCAATTTGGAAAAAATGAGAATGTGATCAGAAAAGAAAAGAGGATGGACCTTAAAGTATATAACCACGTGCAGGTTCAATATCGTAATCAATGAAGTTCTACTGAGATGTACTGCTAGTTGAAACTATATTTGTGAATTGAATTTATCATTTTTAGATGTTCCTTGCGTTTGCCATCCCTGTCGTTTCTGAATTTGAGGAGATTCCAGACAGGGATGTCCTTTTTTCGTACAACTTCGAAGCCAATTACAATTTACCGACTAACATCTCCTACTACGATTTGACGCCTCCAGAAAGGAGCTTTTTCAATTTTAACCGAAGCACCGTGTACGGAATTTTTGAGAGGCGTTTGAACAAGTGTGTCTACAAAATCTTACAGATAAAACACAAATAACACCAGTGTTGAATTTTTTTTTACTTTGATTTTACAGCTTGAACGTCAACGGGAGACAATGCCTTCTGCGACTCATATGTGATATGGCACGAACTCCTATCTCTCACAATGGCCTCATAGGAAGACTCCTTCACATATTATTTATGTATGAAAATTATCTATAAACATTATTTATTTCATAATTGTAATTCATTTGTGACTTTTTAACAGGCCGTCAACCTCGGAAAATGAATACTTAGTTGAAGAAGAACAAGCTGAACAAGACGGTATAAATGACTTCGACTGTTCGCTTAAATATTTTAAATGTCCTCATAGCATTATTGATACAATATCTTATCTAGCTTAGCTTTTTTATTGATTTAATCTGTAGTAAATAAATATTATTATTACTTTATTTTTTTACGAGGGTAATTCATCTATGAGATTATATGAACCCGGGTCTTTTACCTTCCCGTGATTACCTGTCAACGCCTAAATCGTTGCGGCCAACAATGCCCCCTAAATATTATTATCTCTTGCTCAAAATGGCCTCTTTTTTTAAAACATGCAAATCCGTTTCCCTTCCTTGTTATAATTTGCCAACAATAATTTAACGGATGTCCTCAAAATTGTTTAGGCTAATTCCCGTTTCTATCAGATTAAACTAAAGACAGTCGCTTAACAGGATTATATATGCAGCGCAGGGGGTGAGTCACTTGAAGGCAGAGAGTCTACTGACATATTTTATTAATGAGGGGACATTAAAATTCAAAGAGCCCCTGCATCTTTCAATTTGCATTGATTATTTCTTTAAGAACCACAACATCACTCGGCCAAACTAGAATAAGAGAAAAAATGGTTTTAAAAAACCGTGTAAATTGTTTGTGTAAGATGGTTTACAACTTTGTAGCACTTTGAAGAAGAAATGAAATGATTTTATATTTATTTAGCTTGTTCACCAAGTCAATCGGTAAATTAACAGAAGAAACTGAAATGAATAAACTAGGAAACCGTTTAAAACGAATAATTTAGAAGCATTTAAAATCAATGAATAAACATTATATATTTCAAAGAGTTCATTGAGAATCGTCAATTGATCAAAATCTTCTAAGCTCTTACAGATACACGTTAATATAATAAAATTAGAGCAACCCTAGAAAACTGTTTTTATTTATTGCAATCACTTTACAACCTGAACTAAAGCCATTTTAGGATGCGCCTGACCTCTTCCATCAATTTTTTTTTTTTTTCAAAACTGTAAAGCAATCCATTTATTTCTAAAACTGGGTCTCTTCTTAACAAGTCACTCTCCGTTTCTCCCATGGCTTTTTGCTGAATGTAATTTTTTTTACGAGCAGAGATCATACAACCCTTGGGGTGCCGGAGGTTTTGAAAAAAAAGCCCATTTGTAAGTATGCTGGATTCGAACGCGGGACCTTTACCTTATAGTGATCAGTGCCGAGTCAACCCCTAAACCGTTGCTGCCACCGACTCCCTCAACTGAATGTAATTCTCAGGGCTTTTGTATTTAAGGATGAACAACAAATTTTCTGTGTTTCGAAACAGCCGTTTATGAAGTCAGTGAAGTTGCACCTTTACAACGACCTATAACTCACAGAGCTTGGAAGAATTTAGAACAAGTTTTTGTAGACTCAAAGTACAACTATTATGATCTATTTGTAAGATGAGAATTATTAAAGAGTTTAGACAATTCTTGGTCATTTTTCATCTAATTCTGTACTTTCTGCTTGCAGCCATCTGGGACATATCTGACCTCCTCCGTCAACAATTTTGTTCAGCACCGTGGTCGGATCGGCCGATTTCTAAAAATATTATTTTTTTAACAACATCCCTAGTTTCTTTAATTTGAATGATAATGGCCATACCTTTCATGCAGCACGAATTTCAGAAATTTTGTGTAGAAGATTATTCGGAAATCGTGAGATGCGGTCTAGTGTGATGTGGGTTTCAGAAAAACATTTTCTTTATCTTGCCAACGTTTCGATCTTAATTGAGATTATCTTCATGGCTCAAAGTGTTTCTTTTCTGCGTAAGTTTTTGTAGAAGGATGTACAACGAACGGTACACGCCACATCTTCGATACTACGAGAACTGCGAGAAGGTCTCTCGTAACAACCAATCTTAGGTACATCTAACATACCATTTTTTAAATCAGCAGGATTGACATTTATTTTAAAAAATACGTGTTTAATATTTTTTAGTATTGTTTCAAATCCATTATAGTTCGTGGTCCGATTGACCAATTAATTTTTTTTTCAATTAATTAATATTTATGTAATTTGTTTCAAATGTTTACGTTTATTTGGAGAAAAATTATACAGGGTTCCTCAGGCTGAGGTTGAAGAACTTCAGATTTTCAAATACGACCCTACACAAGCTGACAGACCATTTGAGAGGATATTTTACGGTGAAAACAATGGTGGAATCGGATGTTTAAATCAAAAAATGGCAATGTTATGGTCAAAAGTTCGAGAAAAAAATATTTGGTCATTTGATTTGCTATTTATAAATCACATTTCATTTTAGAACCGTCTGCGTTTGGTAAAGATGCAACGATTTCCTCTTTTTTAACCACCCTTCATCGGCCTCGGAGCGATACAGTCGGGGGAGATGGACTGACAAGTATTTTCTATCCTAGAAGTTCTTCAACTGAGGTTGCTGGTTTCTGAGTGGCGTAGACGATATTTATTAAAAGACCCCACGGAAAATAGTCAAGTAATGTTAAATCGGGTGACCGAGGAGGCCAACAGATCGGTCACAGAGGTCATATCCACCATTCCCGGACGTCTCACTCGCAAAGAATTGGGGCATCCACCAAGCTGGAGAATTATTCTTAGTCGTTGTGGCAGAGGAACACCATCTAATAGTGTTTTAAATTATTCTCACAGAAATAAGGCCAAATTAATTTCTTACTGATAAGTCTACACCAAACGTTGATACCGTGAACCACCTGATGATGGCAAGAGTAGGAAATTCTCGGATTTTCATCTGCTTACGTTCGAAAATTCCAACTGTTTAGTATGCCATTAGAGGTAAATTCGTATTCATCAGTCCATAAAATCTATAGATGAATGTTTACTTCAGCCTCCCAAATCGATTTGAGCAAGGAATGTTAGACGCCTGACATAATAAGGGCCAGAGGCGATGGCGGGAATCGAACCCGCGACCCGGGGTCTACCAGCCGGGAGTCTCTCACGCTAACCACTTGGCTACCACGGCCCCCTTTCCACCATTGTTTTCAGCGTAACCAAATTAAAATGATGTGTCAGGATGTATAGGTTTAGTTGAAATTTTTAAGTTGAACTGTGTCTAAGGTACCCTGTATAATTTTTCCCCAAAAAAGGTAAAAATTTGAAACTAGACTAAAAAAATATTAAACAGTATTTCTAGCTTTATTGGTTCAAGACAATTCAGCCGGGACATTTAAAAATAAAAACACCCTGTATAAATTAAGACTCAACTTATGTCTAATATTTATAGTGTGCGACTATCTTCAAGTCTGTCATACCACTTATATATTCGTATGGCAAAATTGA
>CM077102.1:27686874-27722668 GCA_039619505.1 Cimex hemipterus
CAATCTATCATGATATTTGTTATTTTCACTAAGAATAAACATCTTCAGCAGCCTGTAAAGGTTCTGCAGCTTAGTGGCGTCAGTGCAGAATAAAGTCAGCCTCTGCCTGGGCCCCAGGAGGACACATGGGAGTAGAACGCAACGTGAAAGCCCCTTCTGAGGCATAGGAGCCCATACTATCAACGAATACCTCAGACAGAAGGACAAAAAGAAAATAAAGGAACCATAGCACTCACTCATTGGACATAGACAATCCAATAATTTTCTAACCAATTTTGGCAAGAAAGAAATCACAGAATGTGTCAAAGGAAGTAGGAATAGAATGCGAATCCTAACAGGATTCCTAACAGGACACTGCAGATTAAATGGACATTTAAAGAAGATTGGAACAATCCAAGATTGGCAGATTCTGCAAGGAGGCAGAAGAGACACCAACACATTTATTAACAGATTGCTGAGCTACATTAGTCAGGTATGCAGGTACCATAGAAGAGCTTCAACCACTGAAACCGGGCCAATTAATCAAATTTCTTGATGAAATAGGATTCACCAATGTGCTTTAGGCAGAGAACGGGAGATACAATAGCTCTTAAAGGGTGCAGTACATCACACCCTGGAAAACATACATCGACATCCACATCTAGGCTCGTCAGACCACAGGAAACGCATAAGCTGGTTGCGTCGTTTTTCGATTCTACGAACTCATCGTGGCACCGGAGTGAAAATAATAACTGGGACGAAGGTTATCTAAAATAACGCCTACATTACGTTCGAGATTACCTTCGGATATTGTTACTTCAACATATCTAGAAAACATATGCACCCTTCATAGCTCGTATATAATAATCAGGATCTAAGGTAAAATTTAAAATTATAAAGATCAACAAACAAGTTAAACAGTAAAGGTTTATATATTGATCAATGATCAGAATTATTGAATCAAATAATCTGTTTAAAAAACCCTACTGATATAGGATAGGAATTATGTAAAAAGCATGTACACATTTCAGATATCATCTTTCTAGGAACGTAGGAACGTAAATAATATATATAAACGTCGTTGAATCCTAATTAAACCCGAGAAAAAAAAATAGCAATACAATAAACAAGCATACATATATTTATAGGGTTCCAATCTTCGTAGAAGTCATTAGAAAGGTGGAAAGAAGAAAATTAAATGCTGGGTTCAGCGAGCTTTCGGCACCTTTATAGTGCCATCATCAGGGCTTATTTTATTACCAATTCAAATAAATACACTGTAACATACAATTAACAATTAATATAATAAAATAGGCCCTGATGATGGCTCTAAGGTCACCGAAAGCTCGGTGAACCCAGCATTTCTTCGTTTTCACCTGTCTAATGACATCTATATGAAGATTGGAACCCTACATATATTATCTACAGGTCGATCAACGATCAATAAATCAATATATGTCCATGGCCCATTTATAACTCCCAACAACTATTAATAAATATATCAATTTTGTATACAGTACACAATCTAACGATTATTTGGAGATCGTGAGACTGGAGGGACGAAGGTTTTAGAAAAACATTTTCTTTAAGGTGCCAATGTTTCGACCATTATTGAAATCATCTTCCGAGCCTGGGGTTTATAAACATTGTTCATATTTTACAAATACATGTAGGGTGAGAAAAAAGAATAAAAAAATGAATTTATACAATGCTAGAAATTTTAGGTTTAATCAAATTGTACTCAATCAAAGTATTTGTTTTCTGTTTATACGACACTTTGAGCCAGTATAAATACATTGATTGTATCCAAAATTTTTAGAATTGTATTAATTTCATTTTCTTCATATCCTACATGTATTTGTACAATTTAAACAATGTTTGTAAATCCAGGGCCCTGAAGATGATCTCAATAAAGGTCGAAACGTAGCACGATAAAGAAAATGTTTCCTTAAACCTACGTCACACCAGACCGAATCTCACGACCTCCAAATAATCATTAACTTACGGTAAACACCACACACTCAATTTAACATTCACAAAATAAATAAATTCTAAATACCATTAACAATATCCAGACAACATTAACAAGTTATAGTTACAAGAAGTAAAACACGAGAATAAATAAATGAATCAATAAGTAAATAATTAAATATATTAATTTAATAAATAAATTCTTGTATCAGTTGTAAAAAATGTTTTCCTCTAGATCTCAGATATGGGCAGATACATATAAAATAAGACAGTTTCATCTGATAACATATTGCAGAGAGACGCTTATGTCTCCTCACTTCAAGTCTATGTGCAATTTAAGTTAATCATTTCCCTCCTTGTTTTCATTATTACAGATATACAAAAACCTTCGGGAATTGTCTTTTAAATACATGTTTTCCCCAGTTCCTGTCGATAGTTTTGTATGATGAATGAAAACGTGTCCTCCCAACCAGACCCTGCATGAACTCAAGTTTTAAATCTTGTAGGATGTTATTTACATATGTACCATTTTTTCTTGATATAATTTCATACCATATCCAATTTTTACACATTTGGGAACTAAAGTCGTACCGAAATATTTTTTGTAATTATCTTTTCTATTATTTTCTTCGTTTTGTAGAATTGGGGCAAGTAAAAAGGCACTGTATAAAACAAGACCAACAAGTCAACCAATTTTGAGGTTCCAGTGTTCTTAATTTATAAAGCCTAATCTTTCTCCTCAAATATTTCCCAATTTAAGATCGTTTTTAATGTGTGGCGAATAGTGACCGTTAATCGATAATTATTATCGAAATAATTACTTATGAAATAAATAAGTAATTATTCGGAAATCGTGAGATATGGCCTGGTAGGTTTCAGTAAAACATTTTCTTTATCGTGCAAGGTTTCGAACATTATTGAGATCCTCTTCAGGGCCTGGGATTTAAACATTGTTTACATTTAACAAATGCATGTAGGATGAGGAAAAAAGTGAATTTATACAACTCAAAATACATTTTTATATTCAATCGAAGAAGAAAATGTTTTTCTGTAACCTACATCACACCAGACCGCATCTCACGATTTCTGAATAATTACCGTTTTTAATATTTCATTCACAAAGCATAATATTTTGGTGTCCAATTTTCACCTCATATTTCTTTTTCAGGTAAGAACTGCCAGGTAGTTCTTCTCTACATGTGGAAAGTGCTACAAAACAGATTATACGTTGAAAATTAAATTTTCTGTTGTTCAAAATCCTCAAAAGCCTCTTTTTAAAACGCTAGATTCACGTACAATTGTTTTTGACATCATTTTTTCCACTCTAGAGAACAAAGTCTTTGGTTCCTGGTTGAGGCCCCAGGCGTTTTGTCTGGCACCCAGTCCTCTTTTCCAAGCTTAAACCCGTCCTACCCACTCCTTATTACCTTATCCTGGACTCCTATTTAATTGAACGCTGCTTCAAAGTGACGTGCGTATTACGGATACTCGGATATCAGACCAATAAAAATCTTGGACCCTTTTTTCTTTATAACTCTGATTTTCCTATACATCATTACCAGATAACATTGAAATTTTCGAGCCCATCCATGAAACGTACAATACTCCAGAATACTTCCAGTTTAAAAAATACAGAAATAGAAGACTGAATAGTGAAAAATATGCTCAGTGAATCAAAAACCAGTGAGGGTATGCTAATAAAAATTTTCTCTTATGGCCAAATTACACATATATTATGTCAAGAGAAATCTTAATAAATATTGTATTTTTATAGAATATCTAATATTCTTGAGGTTGAATCACTGTAGACCAATTTTGTTTAGAACTTCCTTTTTTTAAACGAAATCTTTCTTCATTGAATTTTACTGAGTCAATCGTATGTAACCATATTATAAATCTGTTTTTGAAGTTTTTATTTATACTCCAAAAACATTTTAAGCACTACGTGAACTTCAACGCACTAATCGCGGACAACTCTACTTCCGTATCAGTGTTGCTCGCAGTGTTAACCAAACATGGAATGTAGAGTAAGTTTCACAAAACTACCTTCACAATCAGATCCCAAATCATTCAATCAGTTTTTATTTAAAATATTTTAACAAAATTAAAGCTGGTAGCCATAAAATATGACATTTCTTCTAAATTATCTCATAACACAAAATTTCGTGAGACCAACTTTTTTATCTCGAACAAGACTTTACATAAAACGAATACTTAATTGAAAGAAATAATTTGGCTGATTAGATCACTAAATATAACCGGATGAATAAGACTAAAGTTGAATTTTAATTTGGTCGTTTACCGATTATTTCGGTCTGTCAAATTCGTCAATCGCGCACGCAAATCAAAATGATCAGTATCGACCAAATTTCTGGTACATCGCAGACACCTAGAGAAAGTTCACAATTTAAAGTTGAATTATTGTAAAAAAAACCTGCGACAACATTGATTAAGTTTACAAATATTATATATTTAGGTTTGGAAAAAAATAGGAGAACTAGCTGTTTTTACAGGACATTGTAAAAATACCAAATTTGCTTTTTAATTATCTCTTCAAAAAAATATGTTCTTCAATGTTAATGTCATGTCAGTTGAATTTTTTTAAATCCCAAAAGTCCCTATTCAAATATGGAGATACCTCGTGCAAAACAATGTCAAATAAAAATTACATAAAATATTTTGCTATGGAATACAAGTATAACAGATTGCGAACAACACAGCAACGTATACGACATATATGAGCCGGAGATTCTCATTCATATTTTCCTACGCAAATCTTAGGGAGAATTTAATTTGTAAAACCACTTGTTAAGATGTCAACCAATGAAATGTTACGTTTTCTTTCAGATATTAACTTTGCTAGCCGAGCAAACGATATTATTTCTTTTTTCATTAAAGAGTTAAGATTTAGTCCTTTTATATTGACCTTAATTATTCTATAATGTCTGTGTTGTTTAGTGATCAAATTAATGATTATTTGGAGATCGTGAGATATGACGTTGGTTTAGAATCCAGCATTTCACGATCTCCAAATAATCATTCTTTTAATGTAAGGTGATGAAAAAGTTAGTGTCAAGAGCGGGATTCGAACCCACGACCTTCGGGCTAGCCAACTTTTTCATCTCAACCAAGACTTTACATAAGAAGAATAATTAATTCAAATAAATAATTTGGTCAATTAGACATAAATGGATTAATATTTACCTAAATTTGTTCAAACAATGTAACATAATGCAAATATTTAATACCTTATTAGGTATAATTTTAATGTTAAGTTTTTAGCACGATAACGTTAAATGAACTGAACGCTTAGTTACGTTATATGGGAAATGAATTTTTCGATCTAATAGAGAAAATATTTTGAACAAAAAAAATTGAAACAAACAGGAATTTAAAAAAAAATATTTTTCACGATCTAAACACAAAAGAAAATGCTATTTAATAACTGTTCTTATTGTCTGATTCGTGGCTGTTAATAGATATTTATTTAGAAATCGTGAGATGCGGTCCGGTGTGATGTAGGATGATCGTGCCAAGTTTCGATCTTTACTGAGATCATCTTCAGGGCCTGGGAGTTAATAACTACATATAGGATGTGGAAAAAAGTGAATTTATACAACGCCAACTTTTTCATCTCAACCAAGACTACATAAAAAAGAATAAATTCAAATAAGTAATTTGGTCAATTAGACAGATTTGTTTGATCTAATAGTGAAAATATTTTGAAAACAGTTGAAACAAGCAGGAATTTTTTTTAAATTATTTACCACGATCTAAACACAAAAGAAAATGCTATTTAATAACTGTTCTTATTGTCTGATTGACTGTACGTTTGTTTTTATCGATTGATTATTATACAAGAAATTACCTTGTGTGGATAAAAGGACTTTCTTCGCTCTCTACTTTGTTTGAGTAAGAAATTTCAACTAGTACTTCTCCGTTCTGTAAATTATAAATAACTGCTAGGATGGGATCAGGACAAAATAAAACTAGTAAATACGTCAATGTACACAATTTATTAATATACTTCCATATAATACATTTTTACTTACATCTATTTTTGAAGCATCAAATAACAGACTTAGAAACTATATACACATTACTCTATACACAAGTCAGCAAATTACTTCACTAAGCCCTGCCTCTTAATTTTTTTAAAAATATTATGTTTCATAATAAAAAGAAAATTATAACTCTTGCAACCAATTTATAAAAGTGTGTTATAAACTCATTATAAATTAAATAAGCAATCAGTGTGTAATTAATTTTTCAGTTCAGGTCATGAAAAAAAAAAATATCCTTCTAGAAAACAAACTAATATGCCAGATTTGAAATAAAACATCAAACATTAGGCGGGACTACGACTAACACCTGAATTTATAGTCGTAGTGCTATCAGGCGACAACAAAACAAAAATTAATAAAAATGGGAAAAAAAGAAAAATAAACTTATAAAACGAATTAACAACACTGTTTTCCTTTTAATTGGTAAAGAAACAGCCATTCACAATTATGGCACAATGCATCACATTTAATAATTGAGTCAGACATTATATTTTTTCTTATTTTTTTTCAAATAGAAGCTGTGAGATGCCTAAACCCAAAAAAACACTTTCAAGAATTCTTTTGTGCATTTCGTACAACCTCAAAAATGTCTGCAAAAATACATTCAAGTATAATAAACACGCCACCAAAAAGCCATAATCTGATAAATTCAAAAACCTCTTTAATTTATTTTCGTTCGTTTAAATTTGATTTAATTATTAAATATAAAAAAACGTTTAATGTGAGAATGAAGAAATGTTTCAAATACATCAGACAATGACTTACTTGATATCAAAACCTTTTAAGCTTGATTTACACATCTTCTTTTCTTTTTTAAATAAATAACGTAGATTTTTATGCTTGAAAAAATGCACCAAATTTTACCACACTTAATAAGTTTTTAGAAGTACCATGCCATTACAAATAACACATTTAACATTATAATTTTAAAATTGTTTTCATTGTGTTACTCAAAATTACAACCATACATTTACTTATTTCATAAATTTGGATCGTTCAATTTGCCGAATTAATTCTTTATATATTGCCAACTGTAATAAATAACCGTAGCTTTAGATAAACAGAATTAATGAAAGTGCGACGTTTATATATTTTATTTTAGTTTTTTTTGTAAATTCATTTATTTTAAAATGTCAATCGGCGATAATTTGACTACTGCTATTATCGAAATAAGGCACAGATAATGTAATTCTCAAACGGTCTGAAATATAATTCATTTAATTTTAAGAAGAATTGTTATAAAAAATTTATTTTATTCATATACTTTTCTTCTGGAACCCAGTAAAGCGAGTGTGAACATTTTTCCAAATGGTCACACATAAATTGAGCATCGTTATAATAGTCGAACATTTAATTATTTACTTTTTAAATAACAAAATATTCTTTCTTTTTTTAAATTTTTTCTTTAATTTCTCTCTGAGGGGGTAAAGTAACTGAAATAATCGCTACAAAATAACATTTTAAAACCAATAAAAACAGGATTAAGTAAGTTAAAGATTAAGTACAGCGTATTTAATAAACAGTTTTAAAGTACATACGCGCGAATATCGCTTGCAGCGAAACTACGGGCTGTAAAATAAAATTTAACAAGGTCAGGGTACTAATATGAACTCAACAAAATTAACATTATTGGCACTTGCATTATTATATTCACTACTTACACCTAACCAATTTTCGCCTATAATTTTTTTTACGGAATAGGAGCAGCAGTATCACTACTAGAATGCTATCTCGGCAATTTTTTTTTAATTTTAATATTTTTGTTTTACTTTCGTCTATATCAATCTTTATATTTAACTATCACCACCTAACCGCCCACGTGAACGGTATACGAATAACATTCGACTGAGAAAAGATCACAATGTGCTTTTCAAATATACGTATTTTACAAATAAATATAATTCCAAAATTCAACGTTAATTAAACATTTTCCTTTGAAAAGCGATTTCACCGCCTTTTTCCGAACTATTTTCTATCCTAAACACAATTCATTTACTATGTGTTAACATTCAACTAAATGTTCCTAGTAGAAATTGTCACATAACACATTGATCTAATGTTAATTCTACTAGGAAATTGTTCTTTACATCCAAATCTAAATTACATTGACCTAAAGCAATAAAATATAATATTAATCAAAACTATATTCACATCCCGGCCGTATAAGCATTCATTTATAAACGTGTGTTTTTTCCAATTTTAATTGAATCAAATTAATATTATACTTCCCCAAAACGTCACCTAAATTACAATATAATTAATTTGTACAAACATTTCTGATAACTATATTTACAGAACTAAAATGTTTTTAAACAAAACTAAAAAAAATATATATACTTACAAAATTAAATTTAAAAAGTTTGAGCTTTATTTTAGTATAGTAAAAATAAAATCATAATGTATCAACAAAGTAGGCAACATAATATTATTTTGTTTTTGAAAGGACAACAAATGGCTATTCGGACTAATAAAATAATATTTTCTTTTCCAACGATAATTTTATACCCAATCAATTCCCGCGTAGGTAACTATAATTACATTTTCAGTGTATAAAACGGTTCAAAATAAACGGTACTGAGGAAAATAAATAAATTTCAATTTATCTCCTTCTAGAATAAAAGAATATCCACCACTGAATAGATGTAATAGGTTTCATTTTTATCAAAATAATTGACGATATTAATAGTAGAGATTATTGGTACTTACGGTAATCGTTATATTGGCACATAAGTTATCAGTATTGATGGCAATTGACGAATAGCTGTTTTAAATATTTTCTTTAAAATGTTTAAACTTGTACAAAATCAACAATCGACCAACCTTTTCTTTGTAATAAATGATAATTACTTTTGTAAATAACATCCATACGCATACAAAAAATTTCCTACATTATATATGTACTCAACAGAAGACCTTACACATGAACTAATAACGTTAAACAATTGAGGATCCTTCGTTGTCCTAAGGTGTCTGAAGGAGGTTGAACGGCACACCCAGAAATTTGCTCACGTCCTGACAACTCTGGAAAAAAAACTCGTTTGAAATAAAATGCTAATTAAGTGTTATAACATAAATAACATAATCTTGCGGACAACCATGGCTATCAATCAATATAAAAATTTTAATGTTACGCTTTAATTTTAAAAAACTCGCAGAAACGTTCGTTGAACTATTTTTTCGAGTTAAATAAAACCAAGGAAAATAGGAAGTTTTATAACAAAAAAACTTTTTTGAGCGGGTTTTACATTTTTACATAAAATCGCTGTAGGAAGATTACAGACACGCATTCCATTGAGGAGAAATAAATGTTCTATTTCTGGTTGAAAGTATTCCAAGGTAACAATGGACTTCAAACGCCTTAAATTTAAAATATTCCAAGTGATGAATTTTTATTTAAGACCGAAGAATAATTTTACCTCTTCATATTTCAAGTAAGATTAGGGGGTTATCAGCAACAATTATTAACCGATTTTGTCATCGCTATCTGTTATGTAAGTGGGATTTCTTCCCGTACATATTTTTCTCATTTCGGAAGAACATATATGGACAATTCAAACGGATCTATTTTTCCCGTCATTTCGCTTTAGACACAATGCATTTTAACATGGAAAGTAATAAAACAGATTCGGTAGGAAGACGCGGAATATCTAATTATCCAAACAGAAAAAAAATATGTTCCTAGACCATCATTAAATGCTGTTTTGTCTGGCACTACGATGATCAAAAATCAAAACAAAACAAGATAGTGTTTTTACAACAAAAAACACATGTTTCACGAAATTGCACGAAGTCATTTAATTCTAGTTTTAAAGCCCGAAATTTAGTTTTTAAATTTTATGACCATCTGGAAAATATTCAAACTTCAATGCTTTCTTGTAATGTACAAATTTTTATGCAAATGATTTTTTTCCATTAAGCTAAGAAACAATTAAAATTTTGACTGCAAACATAAAACTAATATACTATCCAAAATATTGTTAGGGATGGTTTATATTAAAAAAAAAGCATGATGTTTCTTGAACCAAATGAAACAGTAGACAATATTTCTAGTGACAACAGATTTCTATTTAATCAATGAAATATTGTTGTTTTTTTTGTTTTTTTTTTAAAGAAAAAAATGAAAATGTTATTTTTTTTTTTAATTGATAACATATTAATAAATTAAAAAAGCTATAACAACGTATAATATAAATTGGACCTTTCAGAAAACCAAAGGAGTGGAGTCTGGCTGAAGTTGGTGGAGAAATGGACACAGCAAGGATATGCGGACCAGGGTTGTTTAATAAACTTATCTTTTCTTGTCCCACCCATAATGTTTATTTATTAACTCAAACTGAATATAAAAAAGTCCAAAATCCCAAAAATTAAAATCAATTGGAATGGCACAAGTAAAATTTTACTATATTTATATTTCTGTTCATCCAATTTTAATTTTAATTAAAAAAACCTAATTGCAGATAATTAACTATCAAAAGTGATACCTGAGTGTAGAAAATAGTAAAGTTCCTAGAATTGTACTAACAAGCGAGACTACGCGGGCCGATATTTTGATAACGTCCGCTCCGTGTTTTTTCAGATGAGTCTGAAATTTGGTAGTTAAAGCAAGATATTCTGATAAAAATGTCATGTGTGACTAAATGGTAGAATCTTGGCAACAAAAGCGTTCTAAGTAAAAATGTAAGAGTTTGGCTTATTTTCCGTGGTATTTTGATAATGTTTTTCTGAACATACAAACTAATAAAATAACAATTGAGTATAAAATGTACATTTAATAGATTAAAAATAAAATAAATAAGTTGTGAATTTTGAAATGTAAATTATAGCAAACATCTTAGAAATGTTATTAACCTAACAAAGCAATACTAGGCGGACCAGGTTTTTTTAAAAGAACATGTCGAACAAAAGTGATACAATATATTTTATCTGAATGAAGATTATGGTAGAAAATAAATTCGAGTAGCAAAACGTAATTTTATTATTTTAGATATTTGTGTTAAACATATATTTATTTGATTAGGAACGAACACTAAAATTTAATCAGATGATGATATTATCATCTAATAAATACGGTAGGCTAAATGATACAATTTTGAGTGACAATACTGTTTCATGGAAGAATAAGTTTTTTTTTAGTTTTGTCTTGTAAACTACACAAAGAATTGAAATAATATTTAATCGATAAAAAATTTAAAAATACTACAAAAGAAGCAATAAGGAAGTGGTGATTTCTGAGTGTGGGATAAAGCAAACATCCTAAACAAATACAACTCAGAAAATAAAATTTGCTAACAATATTTTTATATTATTATAGCCCGTGAACTTCCAGCTTGGGGAATTTGCTTACTGAAAATGATCAAAAAATATATCCATTCGGTATAGTTCTAATTATTTTTAGTCAGATTTGGCTGAGAAAAATTAACACTAAAGGGCAATATTTCCGTGCAACTTTTTTTTCAATGTTGAGTTGGTAAATTTTTTAAAAACTTTCTTTTCATATAAAGCATTGAATTCAATATTAAATATACATTTAATTGATTAAAAAGTCGGAATTCTTGGGTAAGGAAGGAAACGATGTGAGAGTCTAGAAGAAATCCCAGTTCAGAGAAATGCTACTGATTGAACCTGCAGCGTGAATAATAATAATAATAATAATTGTGCGTGCATGATTTCTTTTTTCAGAAGCAGTTTGTTATATTTCAACTCATGCCTAGTTGGAAAAGGTCGAAAATTCCCAAAAATAAGGCCGATTGCAACTTAGAATGCAATATTATTTTGGACAATTTCACTAAATCATTTCAAATACTTTTTCTATTTGCAATGTTGGTCCAAGACAATAAATTTCTAAGACGTGAGCTAAGCAAACAGATACTTGCAATATACACCTGAAAAGCAATAGGTCTATTGGGTTAATTTTGATTGTCCTAGTTAATTTTCCAAATTTTGAGCAACAATTTGGAACCCCCGTGGGCGAGAGCATTTACGCAATTACCTGAGCTTTCGGCAACTAACATTATTATGTAAATTATTTGCCGGTAAGACATAATCCGGGTGGTATTTAAACGATGGGACTGCGGGCGTTCCCCTTATTCTAACAATAGCATTAGATAGGCTCATTAATAAACCCCTGATTATTGGCACAACTCGTGCCTTCTATTTATACGGTTACTGCGCTGTACGATTTTACGTCTCTTTAATAGAATATCCTTTTTAATACAATGGTGATATCTTTTCCGATAACGAGTGTAATTATTAAACGGGGAATGTATTGAATTTGAAGGTATTGCAAGCGAATCCGAACACCTAAAGGTATCACAGCTCTCAAGGACGTCAGACCTCGGTTAAATGCGAGTGTTGGTGTGCATTGTACAGAACGGAGAATTGAAGGCTTCCCTTTGTCACGGAATGACGTAGGGTATCAAAATACTAAGTTGAACCCTTAAATTTAGCGTCATTATATCGTGATTTTATCACTACTCGCTACAATTTGACTCAGATCTGTAATTAATTTTAATGAGACAAGTGTCATAATAAAAAGATTATAATATTTATGTATAAGGAATAAAAATGACATTTGTAATTATTGCACAACACTCTTTATATAAATAAAACACGAGACGAATGATACGCATAAACTTTTCAAAGCGAAAAATCGTTTGCCGAGTCTGTACGACAGTAATAAATAACATTAAAGACCCGGGCTTTACCTAGGCGGCTGTCAAAAATTACTTAGTCCGTTGGGGCGGAAACCACTATTAAGTTAGTGGAGGGTAGGATTTATGTGAGGTTTTATTGTGAGGACCCCCAAGTTATAATAGCGTATAGCGTTTTAGCGGTGCGTGGAAGGGGGCGGAGTGAGAGAGGAGGACGAAGGACGGATTAGGGCAGCCCATGTCCAACAGGGAAATCTTTCCAAGAAATCACCTTTTCCTCGAGGCTTACACTTTCCCCTTTTAGGACGGAAGTTAAGGCTAAGGAGGAAAAATGTACAAGATTTAAAAAAGGACATGTCGGCCAAGTTAAACTCGCGAACTCAAATGTCCGTGATTTGCAGGTTGAGTTTAGGTAAGATTGGAAAAAAACTGCTTCGACGTAAATAAATAATTAAAATTTACTCTACAAAAAATAATGAGACTGATTTAGAACAATTTTAAATAAAAAAATCGAATAAACTTTTTTCTTTTATAATTACAACACAAGAACATGCTGGACCAAAACAAGTGATGGAAAAAAATTGGATTTTTCAAAACAACAGACTGGATTTTCTTCTTCTTTTCTTTTTTTTTTTTTTTTTTTTTTTTTTGTATAAAACAATAGAAAAACGCATGAGGTTTTAATTTAGCTGGTCCGCATAGTCAATCAAAACCTTGTTACAATTTAAATTATTATTGAATGTTTGCTGATATACACCCAGAAATGTAGAAAATAAGTTAACAATTTTTAATTTACACTGAAGGTGGCGTGAAGCCGAAACGGCGTAAATATGCAGACCAAAATGACCGGAAACTACTTAACTAAAGTACAAATAAAATTATTATTTTTTATTTTAAAAACAATGAGTTAAGTCCTGTAATGTACTTAATACAATAAATCAGTGTTCGATTTTTTCGGTCTTTATTTATTTTTTAACCGCGAGTTCGCAACAGCAGAGGTTATATCAACCCTTGGGGTGCTGGTGTTTTTGAAAAAAATATTTGTGTGGCGGGTTCGAATGCAGGGCTTTCGAATGAAACATTAGAATATTAATTTTGTGTAAAAGTACATTGCAAAGTACTATAGAGATTAGATCATGGAACACACGGATGTCTGTCAGTCTTTTGAATGTGAACCTTATATAACGTTTATTGAAGTTCATACACGTTTTCCAGTTTTGTCCGGAAAATCTTTTTAAAAAAATTTAAATTTGCATTGAAGATGGCGTGAAGCCGAAACTTGCCTGACAGACAGAAACAACGTGGCAGACGAAAACGATCGGATACGACCGAACAACAGTGAAGAATTAGTCTAAAATTTTTATGTAAAATGTTGAATTAGTATAAATTAATGTTTATGATGGTGGAAGGATAAAATAGTAATAACGGCATTTTTAACTATGTAACTTATCGCCTCCGGTCCTTGTATTATTGTATATTATATATTACTTGTCCCTAATTGTATTATTGTAAAAACCCGCTGCCTGATTTCATAAACTTTTATTGAATCTTTGCTAATACACCCAATATACAGATGTTCTTTTGTAGAATTAAGAGAAAAAATATTAAATTTGATCATTGTTACGCCTCTCCTAACATAAGAATAAAAAAACATCAACTACAGATTCTTTGGAAATATTTTCAGATCTTATCTTTTTGTTCGAATGCTATTTAATAAACAGAACGAGTTTCATGAACTTCCACCCATATTATTCCAATTTATAGTCTACCAAGAAAGCGCAAGAAGTAAGCAACAGATGAAGAACCTGAATATGCTTAATATTTATTTTCAAACTGTCACAGGTGTGTAAATAATCAGTATGCACTTTTATGTTTTGTCTGTGAAGGTTGTGATAAAACAATTTAAAGAACAGCATTTACATTTTCTTTTTTATTGACGTTGAAAACCTGCTGCCAATATTATTTCCAATGTAATTTTATAGATAAAAAAGTCACTAAAAAATAAATTTTCATTGAATTTGTTTTTGTAAATTGAAGAGAAGAATAAAACCTAAAATAAGTCATAGGAAATTTCGTAATAGACCAAAGGAGGGAACAGAATTCTTTTTCAACCTCTAATTTGTGATCGATTTTTTTTTTTTTTTTTTCGAGAGTTCGCATCAGCAGAGGTTCTATCAACCCTCGGGGTGCCAATGTATTTCAAAAAAGCCCATTTGTAAGTAAGCCAGGTTCGAATCCAGCGGCCCTGCATTCGATGGGCAATGCAGGGCCGCTGGATTCGAACCCGGGACCTTTACCGTGATGAGCGTCGAGTCAACGCCTTAACCGTTGCGGCACCGACGCTCCTTGATCAAACTATTCATTTTAGTTAATAGAGTATTCATAACTTTAGTATTGTTACAAAATTCTTAGTTTTACTAAGATTGATTAATTTCCTCGAGATAATCCGTGTTACGAATTTCCCCTTCTGTAGTCCTTCATCGCCCCTTGATACGGTCCGATTCAACTCTGACACTCTCCTAACAAACAAAAGAAAGACTAGGTAAGCACTGTTCTATAAAAGTGAAGGCGATAAATACAAAGCTCTTGGAAAGAAGATGAAGATTTTTCAGCAGTTTATAGGAGACGAGTAAGCCTCACTTAACCCTCCCTCCCACCGGTGACAGAAAACGAAGACTTAGCCGCTACGTGCTCCGCCGACTCAAAGCATGGATTCGCAAGTTTACTTTCGGCCAACAGGTGCGAGCATAAGGGATTACCTCGCCAGATTGCTTACCCACTCTTTCCCAGTACCTGCAGTGTGCTTACACTCGCCCGTATCCTTGATACACTGGAAGGATATAAAACCGATTAAGGAACAACAGGTTTGCTCTTTTCTAGCTAGTTTAAAAAAATAATTTTAGAGATATACCGAATTATATGAAAACAATATATCTTACCTACATGGATAAGGGTGAATTTTTCCACGACCAGGTTATTATCATTCATTTATTTTAAAGTATTTTATTAAATACACAAAATGTTCACAAAAATAAAATAGTATTGAAGTCAATTGAATATAAAAAATCTCCACGCTGTTTCACTTAATTTTCATTATAATCTACTTTAATCTGATCTTCAATTACAACCAAATTCATTCAGTACGATTTAATTTTCGTTTTTCTTTAGAGCCTTTCAAAGCTTTTCATTTATTAGGTTTATTTTAAAAATTAGGAAATTTAATTTAAACCATAATAGAACCACTTTTATGCTTTTTTTTTATTTAACTAGCTTTAAAATTTAAGTTGCCTATTGTTTTAATAAAGGTCTGTTCGCATTTTCCCTAAAATTTTATTCAATACTGATCATGGCCGTTATTGCTATTGTATTTCTGGCGTCGGCCTTCAAGTGCAGATTACAAATTTAAAAGGTAATTGTTTCGATTTAAAGAATAACATCTTATTTCCAAATTAATTAAGGCTTTTAGTTGAGATAAAAAAGCCAATGGCAAGAGCGGGATTCGAACCCACGATCTTCGGCTAGATTTTGTCGACGAGAATCCAATCCGATTACAAGACTTTTGAAAAATGACAAAACAGAAGGAAAATTCAAAAGGTGGGGTTGAGATGGGAAGTTAGTGGATCGAGGTCACGATAGCTCAAGTGGTAGAGCAGCGGCGTATCTAGGCCGAAGATCGTGGGTTCGAATCCCACTCGTGCCACTGACTTTTTATCTCAACTAAAAACCTTAATTAATTATAATATATTAATTGGTCAAGCAGACCACGAAATCAATGAATTTATTTCCAAATATTACAGTGGTAAAAATGTGGACACTCAACCCAAATTAATCGAAAGCAAATTTAAATAAAATCTCGCTCACCTGACTAGAAAATAAAGGTTTCGAGGTCTCAGGTCAATCTATATTGGACATCGATCATAACTCTCGTTTATCCAGGGAATGATATAAAATTAGCATAATTTTCTTTATCAATTGATTTGATTGTCATTATTGCATTTGCCATTATTGATGACTTAAAATGCAAAATATGTACTGATACGAGATAGCAGCATATTTAGCGTATTAGCCTAACGTCAAACTTTTTCGCAAAGCTTTTCTTACATTAGAAAGCTCTAAAAGTACAATCGCAGAGGATTCGACAATAAAAATTAATTAAAGCTGAGCGATTTACCTACGAATTGCAATTCAATTATTCAATAAATGTCATTTCTTCTAAAGTACCAATCATTTCATTAATATAATGCTTGTACGACGCTGGACAATTAAACTGTTTCAATTGTGGGAATAGGGTAAGGCCAAACATGATTAATTCAAGCATCCCAAGTGGGCGAAATACCAAAAAATAGCCATGATGTCTAATATGACAGAAAAAGAAAGATTTTTGAAGAAATTACAAGGGCAGTTTAAAATCCAATCAATTTGCTCATGACTGAGTGTATAAGACAATATCAGACGCATATATACAATTCTAGGATCAATAGACATAAAGTTCTAATAACAAGAATAAATGTAGATGTAGATGTAATCAGTATAAGAAAATTTAAAGCACCTGGCTCAGCTGATACAAAAAACAAAAAAAAATTCTAAAAAAGTTGTTAAGTAAGAAAGTAAAAGATCACCACCCTTCCATTTTTTCAGATAATTTACAATAGAAAACATCTAATTTAGTAATGTTAATCCTGTGTAATAAAAATTTATAATTAATAAATTACGTCCTATGATTAGGAGTGGTTTAGTTCTATAGAATAATGAGAAAAAACTGACCGTTCTATAATTAAAACAAAACATCCTATTTTAATACCTCTGAAACAATTTAGTCCAAATTAATGATTAATTTGTTGAAGCGTTTGAAAATCAGAAAATTCAGAAAAAGCAAGAGAAGACAAAAACACCTGCTGAAAAGATACTTTATCGATTTCGTATAGGTAAATGGCGCTAAATATGTAAATATAAATATAATTTTATATTAAAAAAAAAAAAAAAAAAAAAACATGCACAAAACCATCAAACTGTTACATTTTGACTTCGCCAATTTGTGTAAAATTTAAAAGGCACAAATTAAAATTAAATATTCAACTGAAATAATCTCGGAACAATTAAAAATGGAAGACTTATCAGAATACAGCTGTTAAACAACGTGATGAGGATATTAATTATTATTTATAGCTTATTTTAATATCGGATAAACAAGCTGGTGACAATAAATAATTCATTTGCTGTAATGTATGAACCCAGTTAAAGGACAAAAAAGCAGGAAATAGCCGAAACAGGCCATCTAAAAAGATAGTTTTTGTATGGGTAAAAGACACTATATATTACCATTTTTGCTCCACGGATTAATTTTCTTGGTTTGATAACGTTATAAAAAATTATTACGCCTGAAACATACTTTTAATCTCTACACTTAGATTTAGAACAATCCATAAATAGTGAAACTGTCACATTTTCTATTTCATTAATTTGAGAAACACTAAAAAGAAACAAATTAACACATGTTAATAATAAATAAGATAATGTTATAAATAACTGACTTGCCAGGATATGGTAAATAAACTTTAATGATTAAGAAATTGTTATTTCTCGCCTAAAAATAAGGAACAATGAAAAATGCTGTAAGTCCTGTTAATAAAACCGAACAAGGGCCTTTTTTTTAATCAAAATTAAACAAATTTGTACCAATGAAGTATTAATTGTCTTTGTAAACTCCGCCTCGCCTCCTCGCATCTCCTGACGCGTGGCTCGTCATCCTCATTCGGTCTGATATGAAAAATTATCTGAAAACAACAAGAAACCGAGTTGCAACCCTTAATTAATTTTTATTATGTTTAATTTTTTCAAACGTTTGAAACCAGTTTAATCCATGAAAGGAGGAAAAGGGTGAAAAACGGCTAAAGAGAGTAAAATACAATAAATGTTAGGTATGACTATATTACGATATTTATAATATTCCTTGCATAGAGTAATGGCTCTGTTTCATTTTTTGTACTCTCGTATTAATTTTCTTGGTGTAGTAGTGTAATAAACGAATTCTAACAGAATAATAGCAATACTGCAAAGATAAAACAATAGATTTTAGTTTTTGTATAAATTGAGAGGCAGTAAATGTCAATCCTCATCGGCAAAAGACCGAAGCAGTGCCTAGTAGGTGGTGAAAGGCCACTACAAAATATAATCTGATTGCGAACTATTGCAAAAATACCGGAAAAAGTGCAACATATCCTCCTCCGACAGAAAAACATTATGACGGCACTCCCAACACGACAGGCAAGAATGGCACAAGTACTCAGAAGACAAACACTTTGAGCCCTGAAGATGATCTCAATAAAGATCGAAACGTTGGAACGATAAAGGAAATGTTTTTGTGAAACCTACATCACATCAGACCGCATCTCACGGTATGTGAATAATTATGACAGCAGAGTAAATTATTTGTATACCTCAAGTTTATAGTACCATAGAGGAACTCGTTCAAACTTGGCTTTCACCTGGGATGTGACTGTATTGAAGCGAAAGTCGTTTGTGTGTATGTGTCGCGCGCGGACGAATGGAGGAAGGAATATAGAGTATCCCATGTACATGCCGAAGGTATTGATTGAAAGTTTCCAGAGTATGTATACTGCGCCCTTAAAGAGCTATTGTATCCCCGTTCTCAGCCTAAAGCACATCGGTGAGTCCTAGTTCATCAAGGAACTTGATTAATAGGCCCGGTTTTATTGGTTGGAGCTCTTCTATGGTCACATTGTACATTCCAAAACAATTCCTCCTGCGGGCTAATGTTGCTCCGCAGTTTATTAGTCGAAGTGTTGGTGTTTCTTCTGCTTCTTTGCAGAATCTGCATGTGCCATCTTGGTTTACTCCGATTTTCTTTAAATGTCCATTTAGTCTGCAGTGCCCTGTTAGGAATCCTGTTAGGATTCGCAGTCTATTCCTGCTTCCTTTGACACATTCCGTGATTTCTTTCTTTCCGAAATTGGTTAGAAGATTCTTGGATTGTTTATGTCCAATAAGTGAATTCCAGAGTTCCCTTATTTTCTTTTTGTCCTTCTGTCTGAGATAATCGTTAATAGTGTGGATTCCTATTCCACAGAAGGGTTCGGGTCCTGATGCCGAAGGTAAGTTAGTGTGAAGTATGAATGAACGTAGATAGCAGGTGATTCACCAGATAATATTACATCCACGGCGCCTATCCAACTTTTATTTGTACAAATGGCTAGATAATATTTTGTATGAATGTACTTATTAGCGTGAAAGATGGGAAGACGTCGAGCTCTCAACACCCTGCCGGCTTCCCTACAGTAGTGCTGTAAATAATGTACTGTCCATTTTAGATTAGTTTGAGGATTAGGCCAGTGTTTGCAACAACATGAATGTGTAAACTTAGTCATGTATATAACACTGAATTAGAACCATAAAGCCAAATGTGGAAAGATGGATATAAAGGGCAGCACTTCCATTTTTTATAGTAGAGAGTAAAAAACGCGATATGGATGATATATGGCAAATCGGCAATGTCCTCAACCTAAGCCGGTCAAATAATCAAATACAATAAAAACTGAATGTTATACACTATATATTTAATCAAATTTTTACATTATATGGTTGTAATATTTTTGTAATATTGAGTGTTATGTAAAAATTATTTTCGGTACTATTATAAGTGAAAGATATTCTATTACATAGTGTAATCAAGATTTTTGACTTATGAATTTTTTTTTTAATTAAAGAATGAGAAAAATGACGGATGTAGATTCTAATGAAATAGAAAAGAACCTATTTTAATGTAGAAAAAACAATTTAATGCCAATAAATAATTCATTGCTGTAACGTCCGCATCCAGCTGTACGGCACAAAGGCCGGAAAAGGGCGAAAACTATCCAGCTAAAGTGATAGTTTTTCGTTGTCGGATGGGTAAAAAGGTCCTAACTACAGAGAACGGGTGACTATTAATGTGTCAAATAAAACAATGGTGTTGGTGATGGTAGCCTATGGGGGTTGAAATGGGATGGGGAAGGGTGGATGTATTAGGTGTAGCCGCCCTCGGTGGCGCCTCCATCCCACCCCCACCAGTCTGGCGCCGTCTCTCCAAATCTGAATCACAGCGAAACTTTCTCCCACCCCCGTTTTCCTATCCAAGATCCACCCCCTGCCATCACAATAAAACCTAGGCCACTTCATGCTAATTAGCATGCTGATTTCCGCTAGGGCCATCTTTTTGAGTAGGCATTTCGATTCATGGACATTATCTTCCGCAGTTTTGTAATCTCTGGAATAACGGCCAATCGCCGCCCCTTCGGCGTCCGTTACACCGAAAATCGTTAACATAAGTCATACTTATATATACGCTTTACTTTCTCCCATTTAATTACTTATTTCAACAATTTAGAAAAAATTCTTTTAAAAAAATGTATAGTTCACTTTATATAGATTTGATAGTATATTTGACTTTTTTGTTTAAAGCCGAAATTGAAAATTCAAATTAAGACGAATCAAGCCTGAATGAAAGAAATTCTGCAATTAAACGGCGCCCGGCGACCGTGCACGTACATATTTGATCCCTGTGTCAAGGTTACGATTAATACGCCTGCTTAAATGGTCATAAGTTATTCGACGTGTTATGCAAACGGAGAACTTGTTCCGTGTACAAAAACTAAGGGGGGGGGGAGTTTCATTGTGAAAATTTAAGTTTGCCCTGGCGTGAAAACGAAATCAATAATTACTTACGACGATCCACTTACAAACTGCCGGTTAACTTCAATCAAACCACTTGATTAGAAATTAAATTAAATAAATCGCAATAAGCACAGCTTCACACAGCATATTTTTCATGTTGTTACACCTTTAATTAAAAAAATTACAAATTTTTATTCAGAGGAAGTTGCCAAGAGAAAAATATTTTAATCCATAAAATCATATAACATATATTGTAAAGCTTAGCATTAGTTCTTGCAATTAGCAACCGTTTTCTTCCACGTTTAATTTAATGATACTAATCATAGCATCCGCTAGACATATAGTAAATTTTATCTCCCTTTACCAATTTTTATATTATGTTAAAAAGGAGGGAAATATCCGCTTCATTTGGGAAAATAAAATTCTTTCGCCGAGCTTTCAATAATAATACATTCAATATAATACATTGATACTACAATAATTCTCCTGTTTAACAAATATCTATTGACGATGTAGAAACATACGGTTAATTGTTTTTAAAGAAACATCTAGGAAAATGAATGATTTTATTTGGGTGAAAAAGACATAAAAATGAAATAACTATCCGCCAGAACCCTTTTGAATAAAACAATATTAAGTCATACTATATGAATATTATTCGTTTTTAAAAATAGAATATTTATGTCAACGATTATTTTAACTGCGTAGCATGACTAATTAAATAAGTAGAAATGTGTTAACCTCGTAACTAACTTAAATTCAAATTTTATGAATTCAAAGAAAACATTATAGAGAAGCCCTGTAGTACGCATAAATAAATTAAAGCTTATATTTAAACCGTAGTAAAACAACATAAATAGAAGTATATGTTATGTTAAGATTTTGAACTTGTTTAAAATATTTGTACAACGAAAAATGGAAAATGAAACGTTTTACCGTCAAAGGATTTTTCGATCTCAACCCTACAATTCTTCAGAGATTGGAAAATAAAATTTAAAAATACTACATTATCAATTTTTATAACAATAGGTAAAATTGTGGGGGGTGGAAATGAATGGTAATAAAAAAAGACAAATGTCCGATTTTGAAAAACATACTGCTATACTGCAGGAATATACAACAATTTCTAATAATTCTGATGGTTAAGTTTTACATTTAATTCAAACTACTCCCCGGCAAAGTATTTGTACGAAAATCATATTTCAGCATGCACAGACAATATTTATTTAGATTGAATATTTAGGAATTTACTCAAATCATGTTTGTATATTAAAATATGCACTGTCCACATGATGGTGTAAAAAAAAAATTGGCTGCGATTTTAATAAAGAATTCATTCACTACCGTGAAAGGTAAAGTCCATGGGTAGTATATACCCATTGTATAATAGTGTCATTTGGTCGTTACCAATTATTTTGATGTGCCTATCTTCGCTAGATTGGTCTTCAGGCGGTGTTTCGGTACATTGTATAGTAAGACCAAATTGATCGTTACCAACCAAATTTCGGGTCCTTACTCTGGAGAAAACCCGGAGGAATTTGACAATTAATTATTATATGGTTCACTTGTATACAGGAGAGAATACGCAGTTCTATATTTGGTACTATTTGGAAAAAGATACCTCCAATATAAAACTTTTCCACACCGACCTGATGTTATTTTAGTTAAAGATTTAGTTTAAAAATGCAATATTTTTAAATACTGTGATATACTAGTTCGTCTGCGTCTCTTAACTCTTGCAGTGACGTCATAATAATACGTCTATTGACGTTTATCGGTTCATAATTGTTATACGATGACGTGTGTCTTATCAGAGTCCGGTTCATTTAAAATTTTAAAAAGGTTCAAAACCTTGCTACAATTTTTTTAAATAAATATTATGACGTATTATCTGAAGTTTGTACAGTACCGACGATAATAACAATCGCATGAAGCATAGCGTCAAAACAGTTGGCTGCTGTTTGACCACAGTGTCCCTCCATTTTTACTGCATAAGAAAAATAAACCTGGTCAATCATGTGTAAGAAAAAATTGTAAAGTAGGTTATCTGGATGTAGAAGTATAATAAGTAGAAGATAATACGCAATTATATTTAGATATTGCGTATCTTTGGGACAAATATGATTATATATC
The DNA here is from genome assembly GCA_039619505.1 of Cimex hemipterus. NCBI lineage: Eukaryota > Metazoa > Arthropoda > Insecta > Hemiptera > Cimicidae > Cimex > Cimex hemipterus. The sequence goes on from CM077102.1 coordinate 27,710,342, forward strand.
AACAATTTATAACCAAATTTGCAGCTAAATTTTTGAAATTGTATGTCAAAAAGTACATATTTTATAACTTTTTTTATTGAGTTCTGTTGGATTTTGCTTTAAATGTAAACCAGAGATTGTGCTTAAAAATATATAAATTCTAGGTCTAAACAAATATTTAATAGTAGTGCCAAAATTTTAGTGTTTATTTATCAGGGAGTTATACAGTACATCAGATCTCCTGCGTCTCTAACTCTTGTAATTTCGTCGTAATAATACGTCTCTTGACGTTTATGGGTTCTTAATTGTAATTCAATGACGCACGTCTTCTCAGAACTAGTTTGTTTAAAATTTTAAAAAGAGAAAAATACGGGCTTTGCCCACTGCGCATAAAATATATTTCGCCTCATGTCCGGTCCAGGACGGACGGAAGAATTCGAACCAGAAGAAGACCCGTCTTTTTAGGTGCCCGTCCTTGGAAATTTCAATTAATGCAACAAACGTGATTCATCGCCCGTGAATCTTGCATAAGATCGACGCCTCCAGTCTTAGGGGTATTATTTCCAGAGATTTTGAACGCGATCGACTACCCGACATAATGTAAATTGTACAGTGCGGATCGAAAAAAAAAACGATTAATTACACCTCGGAGCATTAATTTCACACTCTCCATTGAGCACAGCCCTCCTACTTCTTCATAACTACCTTCCAACACCGTTAGTCTGACAGTAAAATCTACAGCCTCACATCGATTCTACTTGAATAACATTAATTTATCATATACATGAGAGAACGTACATTCAAAAGGGACGCATACATTAAGTATTATAACTAATTCAAAGAACTGGAATTCTGCCAGTAACCTTGCACAATTGCGTCTATTGGAATCCGTTGATGTACGTCACAAACGAAAAGAGTTACCTAATTGTACATATGACCTTTATAAACGTGTCGGTTTATTAAAAATCGCACAGTGTAGGTTTCATGTCCGAAGTCGCTTTTGGTGTTACGGACTAATCAATAAGGTCATCATTAGATGAAAGATTTTTTAAATGGTAAAGCATCAAACCATTGGGAAAATGTCTGTGACAACACACTTCGCTAATTAGTGAGGACATACACCCGCCCAACGGTTTCCGCTACTTCGCCAACGTTACACTTAAATAATGAAAAACATGGAGTGGAAAGATTATTCAACCTTTAACCTTAAATGTATTGTACAACAGAAAAATTACAGGCAATAGGAATTGATTTAACATGACATCATAAAAAAAATAAAAACACAATCGAAATATGAGAAAACAATCTACACTTAAGCAAAAATGTTTCAAGATTTTATGATCATTATTAAAGCTTTATCGTGTATTGCTACCGCTAAACTCTCACCATATTGAAAGAAATGTATTACTATATATAAATATGTTTTTCACTACACAAATTCACTTTATTCCACATCCTACATGTATTTGTTAAATTTAAATACAGTTTGTAAATCCCAGGACCTGATGATGAACTCAATAAAGATTAGCACGATAAAGAATAATTTGTTCTGAAACCTACAAAGCCATACCTCCCGATTTCCGAAAAATTACTTATTTATTTCATAAGTAATTATTACGTTTTATTTTTATATAAAACTCCAGGATATGACCTTATCACTGGATAAATATTTTTTTAAATGCCAAAAAAGAGATAGTTAAACCAACGACCTATTTAATGCCGCAATCAGACTGAATTATGTTACCAGCATGTGGAAATTTTCAGAAGTCATAATGACAAAAAACTGGGAAAACCGGCGAACGAGGTCAAATCATATAGACCAATACCAACAGTCTCTAAGCTATTCGAAAAGTTATACTAAAAAGAATAAAACCCACTGTAGAAAAAAAAAGAAAATCATCCTTGACCACCTATTTTGAGTCCGGACAAGACATTCAACAATAAATCAAATTCACCGAATAGCCGACGTAATAGAAAAATCAATTGAAGACAAATTTGTTCTGTTACTTCCGTGATGTCTCAAAAGCATTTGACAAGGTCGTGAAGGACTCATCAATAAACTAAAAGGGAAGCTAATATTGCAGTACGTATTGTCAATGGCGACCAAACTGACAGATATTTTATTATAAATGAAAAAGAAGATGAGAAGGTAGCAGATTAGGCCCACTGCTTTTCTTGTTTACACTGGTAATTTTCCGAAAAATTGATGGAGTAAAAATGCCCAATGGACCGACCATCTACCATTCAACCAAAACCCTTCAAAAGGTTTGAATTAAAATAAATGATTGGACAAAAAAAAGAGGATCAAACACATCAGCATAAATCAGTTTATATAAACTTTACAACAAAAAAGGTTGACCATGTTTCGACTTTCACAATCAATTAAACTAATTATTACAATAAAGTTTTTATATACACGGAATAACTAAATATTTGAGATGATAAGCTGACAAGTAAAGAACACGTGAATAAACAAAATGACAGAAATAGGTATAAGTATGCAACTATACTTGTTCTCTGACTCGTATTTACCACGCTAGTTGTTCTGGGTTCGAATCCCCCTTTATATGAGATTAATTTAGAAAATGCATTTCAAAGTCGATCATATCGCCCGTGACACCGAAATGGTACGACGTAAGCCATCCGGTATGGCCGGAATTACTTTAAATATGTTAAGGACGACTTAAAACCGTCAAAATTGAACAACGAAACCGAGACACAGATTACACTTAAATGCATGTCATTCAATTCCGTTTCTAAGCACGAGAAATGTAAAGATAGGAATACAGTTTGGTCGCCGTCATGGTACATTAACCGCCAAGTGCACTTCCACTTTTAACCATTGCAGTACATTTAGGATATTTTACTATGAAATGATTTAGATACAGCTGGAAAATACTCTCTGAGTAAAGTTTCCATATACAGTAACATGGTTGTTAGCTTAAGAGGAAAACTTACTACCTGTCAGTATAGAATATTACAGCATTTGACAAAATTTTACTTCTTCTAAGGGAATTGTGCTATGGTACTCTTTGCAAAATGGTGGAAAACAGGATAATCGGATAATAGGAAAATAGGATAATAAAATACGATCGACTGAGCTAAAAAGTGCTATATAATCAAAAAACAAATTGTTGTTGTGTAATGTTGAACTAATGAAAAGTGTAAATTAATACTTGAATAAATAAATGTATATTGACTAAAGAAATAATTGAAATCTATAGTGTAAGGCATATCAAAATTGTATGAATATCAAATCAAAAGTGTTAGAATATATATGTCATCAGAAACAGAAAACAGCAAAGCATGTTTACAGAAAAAAAATTCTTGGAGAAATGTATAAACAGTGAATTTTTGTAGGTGTATAAATCGGGGGTCCTTTTAGTCAAGAATTTTTCGATTTAAAAACGAAAATCTTTTAGTGGACAGCACAGTAAAAAATATTATATTTTATTATTTTTGACCAGGGTCCAACAACTATAAAACATGGCTGTCTATATCCTCAATAAAAATCGACAGTTGGAGGAGATATTCAGAAGGAATCCGTTTAAATTTATAACTGGAAAAACCTGATCATGAAAGAGGAGTTGTAGTAGGTATATGAGTATTGAAACTAAATTTACAGTTGTATAAGAATGTGGCACCGAGGGACTGTGGTTTGGTTGGTTTTTTTAAGAATGCGAAAGTTGAAGAGCGGACATGTGCAGTAGGTGGCTGAGGGAGTATATTGTCATACACTAACGGTCCCTAATCACCACACATTTCTATATGGTACACTGAGATTTCAAAAACGGGCACGGAAGCCTAAGGTCTAGGCATAAATCAACGACGGAACTACCTACAAATCAGGCTAGATATTCTTACGTTTTTCAGTTGGAAATTGTAACAATTGAACACAGCGCCAAAAATAAATAAATAAATAAAAATAAAAAAGACTTGGAGGATTGGCAATGCTCTTGAAAGTGATGTAAGGTGGAGTCCAAATGTGTCTGGAGTTGCATAGAAGATTCAATAATGTCCTGACACTCGCCTCGGTTCTCGGGACGCACGACACACAAGGAGTTAGCGATTAATGAGCTGTTCATTGAGTGGTCGCAATATGAATATGTCTGGCCCCGAGCTCTTCTTTGGGCTCGCGATTTTCCGCAAAACAGGTCACATTTAAAAAAGTAGGTACTTAATGAGTCCGAATCTAGGTGGATCAACACCCCAGGGATTTGATATGCGAAGAGATAAATCTTAGTTTCTGGTGAGTTTTCCGACTGGGCACTGTTTACCAAAAAGGCATAATTGCCAGATATTAGTACTGGCATAAGTGCAGATGCCATTAAGAGACGGCAAAACACATTCTGTGCTACTATGAAAATCCGTCCAGGCGTACGTTTATACGATTTGGTGATTAAAAACTGCTAAAAGCTCCTACATCTTAAAGAACACTAACCATGATCTGAAACCTGATTATCAGCCCAAAGCTGGCAAGTGAAATCCAGCAAAAAATAGAGGAGGTATAGGTGTATTAAGATCGAAGTATAAGTTCAGTGGCTGCACATGTATCCCCTATCAATATCCCCTATGTATGCCTACGTAGCTAGGTATGAAATATTTTATTAAAAACAAATTTTGTTGTAAAATATAGAATGAAATGTTATAAGCTATGAATTTTACTATGCATACCATAAATAATATTTAAAATGGAACTGAGGGTAATTAATTCATAAATTCCCTTTCTCTAAGATATAAAAAATAGAAAAAATGTGTATATCATATGGTGATTAAATTTTAATTTGGTCAGTTTAACTAAAGTTACTTAATTAGAACAGTTAAAAATTGTAACATATGAAACTATTAAGGCGCATACAAATAGATTTAAAACCAACAATATACACTATTTAAAAAATAGAAAAACGATCGAAATATCTTTATAAAACTTAAAAAAATCCTCAAATACGTAACATTTCTATTCACTCAGCAAGGATTTTTCGATCCTTAATAATAAAAATAACTACTAATAAATAGGTAACTAATTTCAACCTGGATTGAGATTAAAATTTTAAAATAATCAGATCGACAATAAATGTATACGTTTTTATCCACATAATACATTCTAAATCCGAATATCATTATATATCGAACACCCTGAGTACTTTATTACATTCGAAATTTCTCGTCTATCGGGATAAAAACATTCAACAAAAACACAACAACCGGGCGGCAAATGGGGGGGTCATGATGTTTTGCACACATTGGTACACACTCAGGAAAACAGAACGGTAGGGTCAGTCACTTGTTGCTCACGACTCTAAAACACTCCTTTCCACATTCCATCAACCCGGAACGCAACAAATACGGGTTTATTTGTAAATGTTACAAGTCGGTAATCGATAACTTTCGTTCCGTTTTTTGTTAGGTTGGTTCTTACGGTAATCAAGCGTACGTTGAATTTTTCAACAATTATTGTAATTCATATATTCATAGAAACTATGTACTTTCAAGCTGAAAATGTTTGATATTACGGCAAGCTAACCCTTATTTTTAACACATTCCCGGTCATATATCCAAGGTGATTGGCGATAAGTGTCGAAAATCTTAGGTGTATCTCTACTCACCATATACAGCAAAAAACTTCCTATAAACCCATGTCTACATCTCAACGGTAAAGAAGAAATTTTAGGTTTCGGCTTTTTTTCGTCATAGGACCGCTAAATTGCTTATAAACTTCACAATTACTGTCTAGAAAAATCTGGTTTGTGCCACCTGAAAAAACGTTAAATTTGCAGTAAGAAAACTTATTTACGAAAAAAATTCACAAAAAAGTCAGAAAAAATCAAAAATGTGGAAATTAGGAATTTTTTGAAAATGTTGAATTAGTACAAAATCCTGGAGCTTTTCAAATTATCTAAAAAGTTCCCCCATTCAACTAGCGGTGTACCCGCTGTAACTTTTTGGATTTCGCTTCTGTATGACCCAAAAATTTTACTTTACGTTGGGGAAAAAAAACTTCCCCTTTTCCAGGCAATCCGATCGTTTGCTTTATGTTACCAGCTGACATTACCTAAGGATGAGTGTGTCACGCCCGGAGAGTAAAAGTAAGTTATTAGCGGGATTGGAGTGGATTCGACCCTACCTTGCGGCGGGAGTGAATGTGAGCAGATATCCCGTTGGTATCGGTTTGACCACCTTTTAGATTAAAAACAAATTATGCACGTTTTTGTTTAAGAAACCAATTAAAGTTAGTTAGATTTCCCTGAAGAATTTTGTGTTTTTGAAAATCTACTACTCGAGCGGCTGTTATCATGATCTGATAATTGTTAATGTAATATATAGGCCAAGCAGAGACACTGAAACTTGCCAAAGCTGCATAGATGTCCGGTTGAGAATAGTTGCTCAATATTTCCGCCATATGTGTAGAGATTAGTGACCGTTAATCGATAATTATTCAGATATCGTGAGATGCGGTCTGGTGTGATGTAGGCACTCTCAACACGACACGCAAGAACGGTGCAAGTACACAGAAGACAAACACTTTGAGCCCTGAAGATGATCTCAACAAAAGATCGAAACGTTGACACGATAAAGAAGATGTTTTTCTGAAACCTACATCACACCAGGCATCTCACGATATCTGAATAATTTCCCACATAATTGAAGGATCTCAATCCTTGATTCCATATAGAGAGCGAGTAGGAATGCCATCCAGTATTTAAATTGTGCTTAATCGTCAGCAAATATTTGGTCCGATTTCTGATATATCGGAAACGTCTGTTTTATTGTATAAAGTTCTTGACAGATATCTCGTCTTGTGTTTCTTTTATGATTATCTTGAAAGTGAATGTATTTAAAGTGTGTCGTGAGACAACCTACGGCGGAATATTGAATTCTCCAGACTCTCAGTTAAATTACAGATAGTAAGTGTAAAAGTTGATAACAAGTACTACACCGTCTAAATTAAGTAAATAGTTTGTATGTACGGACAGGGGACCAGAAGAGATTTTCTGCACCTCGACCATCAATTGTTACTGTTAACTCACTGGCCACCTTCAGATTGTTAATCAGCCTAATAGCTTTGCCAGCGGTTCCTTAAGTGTAGGATCTTACTTGCGGTTTTTCTTGCAAACCAACTGATGCAAGAACCTACACCTACTTAGACGTAGTTAGATGTGGACAATAAGTGCAAAGGTTGTCGCAGGAATAACAAGTACTACACCATATAAAATAACTAAATGTCATGTACGTAAGTGGAAGGGAATATGAGAATGAGTTGGTTTAAGTTGAAAAAGTGTTTGCCACGATTACATGGCACAAGTACGATTCAGTAGACGTGCGCATGTGCATACGTGTGCAGCGTTAAGTTTGTATAAATCAGTACTTAGTCAAGATGTTGGCTTGCTGATACGACTTTCAGTCGTCTTAGATGAGCAACGTTTTTAATTATGTATTTAAAAAGAAAAATAGATCGGCATATACAAGTAGTTCCGATACGATTTAATCCAAAGATGTTGTCAGCATAGAAAGAAATTAGATACTCTCAAAACGTCCTCCTTGTTAATAGGGCAAAAACCTTTTAATAATGTATTTTTAGGAAGTGACAATTGTAAAAAAAAAAAAAAAAAAAAAAAAAAAAGCATATCTGGACCGGCGTATAATAAGTTAGTTGAATAACTGTGGGTTCGTATTCAGACAACCTCGTTAAAAACGAACAAATTGCCTTGAGGGATCTCTTCACATGAGAACAGTTGTATCAATCATTACTGACTTTCCTAATTGACGTTCCTTTCCATGAACATCGCACACCTCCATGGATTTATATGTTACCTCCTTTTTTTTATTGTTATACCGTATATTTTTATGTCTTCGAATGAAAATGAAACGACGAATTCAAACAACTCTTTCCTCAATGGACAAAAATACGAGTGTATAATTCGAAAGAAATTCCCTTCAACCACCCAGCCCCTTTCAGACAGACGGTTTTCACCCCGTTTGCTCTTTATCCCCGAACCGGGAACGATTTTGTATAATGTTTGACGAGAATGACGTCCTGTCACTTGGTGCCAATATAACAAAAAATTATTCCATGCATAATTACAAGGACAGGATTTAGCCTATGGTATTTTAATTATACAATGCAAATAGGGGGAAAAAATGACGCCGGGGAGCCCCTTTTGAAGTTAGTATTGTTTTAATATCTCGGCGATCAAGGGTTTACAGCAGACATAACCCAAATTATTATGAATAGCCACGAAAGGCTGACTTGCAAATTTAACGGATTTTCCCACTTTGTCGTCCTTTGTGGGGGGATACTTTTTCGCCAGGTCGTTAGGGCACCTTTTTTACGTCATCACCTGTTATACGGCGCCACGGTTATGTGGGGTGGAAGACCTGCAAAACCTAAATGTGCAGGGGTTATTCACAATGTATACACTACCCCTTAACCCTAACACTCAATTTAATGATAAAAGGAAACTATAAAAATTAAAATAAAATCCCTAAACCTTAACAAAAGCCTAGAAGAATACATAAACTTTTATTTCATAAATAAAATATATTGAATAATATACTGAAAGATTGAATTTTTCCTGCTTATTTCTAAAATGACATCACAATAATATGTAATAGAAAGAAAATAATTGCTACTATAAGGTACTGAGAGAAGGAACGGTTTGTCATAAGGTAAATATCCGTCATTGAGGCTGAAAAGCTTACTTAACTTAAACAAAAACGTTTGGAAATGAAGCATGATTTAATGCGAAAGAAATTTGCGATCCAAATGTAAAAGTATTTTTTTCACAATGACAAAACCGTTGCATGGTAGAATTATAATGAATTTCATTATTGACTGTTCCATCAAACAAGACAATGAGAAGTTTTGTATAAAAAGTTTTCATTTTTATTATATTTATTTGGAGGGAAGCGAACTAAACGTAATATCTCAAGACAATTACACAAGCATTACAATGGACAAAGAAATCTTTTATTCTCGTTAAAATAGTTTTGATTTAGAAAATTTCTTTTTAAGTTGTAATCATGCAAAAAATGTCTTTATTTGCCGTAAAAACAAAACTTATCACAGCATAAGGAAACGTAGTTTTATAAAGAATAGAAAAACGAAATTGTTTTTTGGTATAGTAACTTTTTGGGGCGAAGAGCTTTCCCATCCGAATCTTTTTAACTCTCGACATAACATCGTACATTTAATTCTAACAGTGGTTAAAATTAATATTTTAATTAAGATCAGAGCCAGACAAAATCCATTTATTTTTCACATACCCAATATTTAAAGAAAATTAAAATTAACTCTACTATTACGAGAGAAAAAAGTGTCTTATACTCTAATATTTTTATAGAAAAATAAATTTGTTAGAACAAAAGCAATCTTTTTTTATACTGCAAACTCAAATAATAATAATATATATTACACTTAAATAAAGCTAAAACTGTTCCTCTTGTGTGTATTTGTATTTCCGTTTTTTAAATAATTATCTAAGTTTACTTCATATAAATATAATGGTCATAAATGGGAATTTGGGAATTTTTAAAAGATGTTTCTTCTTTAAAAAAAAAAAAAAGTAAGGAAGAAGATGCAATTTAAATGTAACGGCGAAACAATCGCTAACACCTCAAATCTGAGAAAGTTAAAGCCAAGGATATCACATCAAACACTTTATACACTAGCACAAATCACAATAAAACTAAAATCTCAAAAAAATATGACTCGAGTAACTATAGAAAACCTTTGTTTAAAATAGATATTTAAAAAAATAAATTGCCGATGAGTTAATAGTAAATACTGAACCCTTTAGTAGCATTTAGAGTTTCTAGATTTTTAATAGATTCAACACACGAGAAATCATTTTGTGATAATTCATTAATTATTACCGATCTCAAAATTTAAAAATAATTGAATATTACTTTTGTCAGTTTAACTTTGGTTAAAGTTGGTAGTATTGATCTGGGGGTGCAAGAACATTGATCCCACTATGGGTCCGGCTATGCTCACTGGTATCACTAATACGTGTTTTGGCCTTACGCCTTCTTCAGAGTAGATGATAATTATATATAATATGATAATTTTTTTATTATACCCATGGTATTGTTTAACAAAGGATGTTCTTCTTACATCCGGAATCGACATTCTTTGTCAGATCACTTATTTATCCCATATCTATATCACAATGATAGCCATAGTCAGAGGGAAAGCGGAGGCAAGCGTTCTTAACAATTCGTATTAATATGCAGCGATGGAAACTAAGAGCTACGATTAGTATTGTTGTAATTGTTTACCACTAGTGTACCCACGAGTGTCCTGAGAAGGGCGGTTGATCGGGGTTAGGGGGCGCCTGCTGGCCGGAGAAGTTAAAGTCCAAAGTTCCGTCGAGGGAAAGTTCATGCTTTATCACTTCGTCGACGTTGCAGTCGAAGCCGCCGTGTATCGGCACCGTCTCGATGTTCAGGTTCAGGTCGTCCAACATTGTCGGATTCAGGGCACCCATCAGCTGACCCATCATAGTCGTTGCGCTTTCACCTTCCCCATAGCCCATTCTCTGAAATAAAATCAAGTCAAATTAATATTAATTAACAACAGTGACAAAAAAACAAAAACAATTTTATCGATTGTAGAACAAACAAATATTGCATCAGATGTAGAAATATTCTCTTTTATCGTCTCAGCTTTCTGACCAAATTAAAAGAATGTGTAAAACTTTATTAGTACGTTTTTGTTTGATTGTCAGAAATTCATTAACTATTTGTTAATCAGATGTGTTTCGCTATTTTGTCACGTTCACTTACTCAATGTTTGAATGTTTGTTTACTGTTAAAATCAGATATTTGAATAATAAAATATCAACTTTGGACAATATTTATCGAATTTTAACTAATCTGAAAAAAATCTGCTGTAAAAAAATTAAAAATAGATCAGCGTAATCTGAGTTCGCTTATTTCTGACCCTAAAGGGCATTCATGCATCTTTCACTCTAAACAACTTGTTTTTTCAATTATTCGGGATTTTTAACCATGACAGCAATTTAAATAGAAAAGTAAATTTCAAAATATAAAGAATTCGGAGAAGTTAAAATTATTATTTTTCGCAGGTAAGACCTGACAGGGAAATCAACCACTTTTCGGACCGAAAAATGCATTTTTTAAATAATGCTTTATATTAAACTACAACCTTTTTTGCAGTGAACCGGAACCTATTCTGAGATTCAAATGATTTTTGAAAGTTGCAAATCAAGTTCTGGTATATCCTGCCTCGATTAACTTACAAATCGTCTTCCTTCCTGTTAAAAACTCTCATCGTTTGTCTCTGGGTCAAAAACTAATTTTACGACTAAAAAATCGTATATTAACTCTGTAAGAGAAATCGGTGTGTAAAGTTTTTATGTAACCGGAAAAATTTGAGCTCTTTTCTGTAAAACTTCCTTTCTCGCTTCCCTTGTCAAGTTGAATTTTTTCAGTTTTCAGTGCACTTTTCTCCAAATACTTTTATTATTCTGAATCGTCTTTTATTTCATTTTATAGGATAATAATGGGCAACCAGTTGTAGTGAGCAATCGTTTAAAAAACAAGAAAAAAAGAAATGTTTGTATTGAAAATGTTGGGTCAAATTTTGCCACGACTTACATTCAATATTTTTCAAAATCCTAAGGTCAAATTAGTAAAATAATAACAGAAATAAAATAAAAATATTAATTGTAATTGTCTAAATTGATTTTGAGAAAATGGTATCGAAATGTGAGGACCTTTCTGGCATCTCTTTAAATTCCTAAAATGAAGAATTACTGAACAATAAAGCGGTAATGTTGTCGAGTTTGATGCTTAATCAGAACGTACAGACTCTTCTGAAAAATAAATACGTATCAAATTAGTTAAAAAATAAAATTTAAAAAACCATCCGTCTGAAACACGCTGCCCCCTCAGCCTATATTTCCAACAAAAATATTTGCCATAAGATAAGTAACAATTGCTAGTTTTAGTAAATGATGGGGACATTTATTTTATTTTCATTGAGACTATTAAAATAGACGAGCGAGACGAAAGACTCGCAGACATCCACTTAAGATGTTTAAGTTTAAACACATCTGACTAAAAATTGAGCGATGATCAGATACGATCGAAAGATTGACAACTTTACACTGCCTGTATTTTAACATCTTGATTATTGGACGAGTCTAACCTTCATTTACATCACAAATATTTATCATAAAATAACAAACAATCGCTAAATTTAGTAAAATATGTGGAGTGCCCAACTCACTGTATTTCGCTCGACTTTAAGCAATGACGGCACGCAGGCACGCAGACACTCACTGAAGATGTGTTGGTACACTAATATATATATATATATATATA
>CM077102.1:27723068-27891502 GCA_039619505.1 Cimex hemipterus
AGAGAGAGAGAGAGAGAGAGAGAGAGAGAGAGAGAATGAGCCAGGACGATCGGTAGCGATCAAACGGATAATTGGATAGTACCCTTAAGGATTTTAGAGTTTTCATAGATAACCTAATAAATTATATCTAATTTTATTTAATGACTAGAGAAAAAAAGCGTAAAACTATATATAGGTGGATGCATTCTTGGTAGCAAAAGATTAACGATTTTGAGATAAATCGAAATTTCTTTGGCTGTAAAGAAAAGCCGGCTACTTTGGAAAATTCTGAATTCTAGGAAATCGTAAATTCAGTTTTTCCTCCGCGGCCCCAAGAACGGTGTGACATTTGGTATAAAAACCCGTTGGCAAACACTGTAAAATACTAGGAAGAAACGGAAACTTACACGGCCTTGAGTGGTTACCGACCGGTGAGGCACATATTTTCTAATCATATCTGATCGCGATTCCTATTAATTATCTCAACACGGATTTTTTTTATTTTATTTGAACGTGAATTTGTCCTTCCTTAATAAATCTCGGTTAAAGGTTTGTTTATGCTATTAGTTTTTACCATTCAATTTATGTAATACTGTGAACTACATTGAGGTGGGGCGTCAAAAATAGTTTGTTCCCTTTAGCAAGGATAATCCTAACGAGCCTGTGGTTAACAAAAAGCAAAACGAAAGATTATTTTATTAACCATCGAGGGATAAGTATCGATTTCTTCAAAATTATTGAATATTCAATTTCTAAAGGTTTCCAAAAGATCCATTGATCGTCGCATTATGAAACTAAATAAGGTGAAGTTACAGGTCCTCTTTGTTCTCCCTTGTTAAATATTCATACAGATTACAACTTGAATTGTCTTTCAACAGGTCCGTCTTAATTTCGATGTTCTGTACATCAACGCGCAGGTTTTCGGTTACTTTAAAAGATGGCATTACGAAACAGTTGACAAGGACTTCTATACATTGGAAGAGTAATTAAGCAACTTGACAACAAAGTGCAATTAGTAATAAATTGACGAAAAAACTGAGTGAACTCCTAACCAAATTTAAGTTCCAACAAAATGTTTTCTTTTTCAAATATTACTTTATTCGTAAACTGCACATATTTGAACTACTAGTTTAAAAAGTAAAACTACTAGTCGCACTGTTTTTACCAGGTAACAGCACTACACCATGGTCAGATTGCGCATGGAGGGGACTTGTGAGAATCCGGACAACACTGACAATCGACGTCAAGTTACGAGGGTATCGTCTTTCTCGGTATTGTTTGGGCATATCTTCAGCAGCAGGATTGGGATGATCGAAAGGTGGAAATGGTTCATCAGGAAGAGGTAACAGATCTATTGGCGCAAGAAGTCTGCAGTACCAGTCTTGAGAAGGTAGGTTTAAACCGAATACATTCGAACACCTCACAGGCATATAGTGAATCGGACGATGCAAAGGAGAATGCGAGACTACGCCTTCTGCGTCCCATTAATGGTGCTCATCAGTCGGTGAATAACCTCTCCGTTCTTATGCGACCTCTGCCTTCCTGTGGCGACTCTTGTAGGATACCTTATTAAAACTGGCATTGCGCCTGTTTATCAGAAAAGTAGCAAATACGGACCGGGACGATTTGATATATAACGAGGAGTGTGCGCAAGGCGAAAGGGTGAACTCGCAATCCGTCGGGCCTATCCGAATTACAACAAGGGGGAGGCAGATAACCTCTTCCCTGAATATTCAATGTGGCGAAGGGTACCTGAATGTAAACAGACTTGATGCGGGATGTGTTGCTCAACCTGAAAAGGTGAGTTCACGTTCTTGGAATTATTCCTCAAGGGGGATAAGGCTGTCGATAGGTTCGAAGCAGGAAAGGGACTCTCCTTATCCACTCAGAGGATCGTACCCCTTTTCATTTTGGGGATCACGGAGATATTGACTACATATAACCCACGATGTGGGGGCGCAATCTGAAAAGATGAACTTCATGTTCGCGGGCAATATTTTTCACAAGCTTTTGCGTCCTAAAATTACTCCTGAAATACTGCTCCTAATCCTTGGATACAGGGAGCATTTCCCCGGCGCATATGCAGCCCAGAGAGTGTGGTGCACTCTCTAAAGCACAAGCTGAATGCTTATACTGGTGGTAGAAACTGTCGATTTTGCGATCAGTGTCACAGATGGGTTGTGTAACCATCTCTAACTGGTATTGCTGTAACGTCTTCGTTGCGTAGGTAAGCAAGCAGTGTAAATGAAATTCAATATGGGACTAAGAATGTTCCGTTGAGAAACGCCGCGTCAAAATATAAACGCAAAATGTAGTAACAGGGAAAGACATGTGGTTGTCTTAATGTAAGAATCAAAATATCAAATAAATTGGAAGTTTTACCTGTTTAGGTGCGACGGCACATGATGGACAAGGTAAATGCTGCCTGTGCACTGGACAAGGTGCCATGTAAGGTGGTGCAGGACGATATGGCGGTGGAGGTGGATAGGCGAAACCACTCGACGGTATATCTTGCGGTGTCGGAGTGGTGCCGTTCCCTGCCGCCTGCTGCTGCTGCTGCTGTCCCAGCCTCATGGTCTGTTCCAGGTTTCCAGCCAGCTGTTCTGGGCTGTAGTAGCCCCAGTCGGTGTCAGCCGCCGGGATCGGCGACAGCCGGCCGCATGAGGATGCGTTCGAGGAGGCCCTCGGCCGAAAATCAGGGCTGCGAAAAAAATTAAATTAATACCAGTATTACACATGTGTGAAACATCAAAGAAAAAATAATATAATAATCTAGTTCAAGATGGCTGGTTAATCATCCTTCTATAGGTTTAATCAAAAATTATATTTAAGAATTCATCTTACAATAGAAATTATATTCAATTTATGTAATATTTTTACGGCCAATCTTAAAACTTGAACCATGAATTTTGGTGGAACAATATAATAACTAGGGCGCCTTTTAGTTGATGCTTCTGTAAATTTAATAAGGTGTTCACGCCAATAACGTTGGTGAGTACTTAATTTTTAATTAATGCCATTTTTCTGTTAGATATTTCAGTTAGTTTTTTTCACTGACCAGCGCACGTAAACAGATAGGTAGTTTGCATGTTTTTGATATTTTTAAGTCTGCCATCGATTGATTCTGGTAATATAGAAGGCTGTAAGCCTTTAGCCAAATAAACCTTTATCCTTTTACATATCATTTATATATTCTACATCCAATTTAATTTTTTAAGGTTACTTGTGAATTTTTGGGCAAATTTTGATCAACGTATCAACTTTTTAATCATGAAAAGTGTGTGTGTGTGTGTGTTATTCTTGACACCAGATGCTCCATTTGCCAAATATCGAAGAAAATATGTTAAAATTAATAAAGGGTTCAATATAGATGACATGGTTCGATCTCCACACATATATTGCGTTGAAACAAAATTAATTCGGGTTTTTAAATTTTGTTTTATTTTCTCGGTTGCTTGTTATGTTGACAAAGCTAAATCTTCTAATCTTATTTACAGATTAAAATAAATACTTTTGAATGTTATCTTTTATATAAAGCATTCTCATTTACCCATTACAGTTCGTGGCCAGATTGACCAATTCACATTTTTCAATTATAGTTTACATTGAATTTTATAAGTGTGAGGGCCTATGATATTAAGTATGTCCAAACTAGATTTTCGTCAAATTTATTTGTACGAATTTAAACGCGAAATGCAATCCAAATCGCGAATAACATCAATACAGTTTGGGGAGGAGGGAAGCATTAGCGAATGAACGGTGCAGCAATGGTTTCAGAGATTTCGTCTTGAGGATTTCTTCTCGAAGACAGAGATGGTCACAATAGACCTTCCGTTGTGGGCGGCGACCAACTCAAAACGTTGACAGAAGAAAGCTACGTACAGCATGGAAAATTGCGGAAACGCATAGTGTTGACCACTCAACCGTTGTTCGCCATCTGGAGCAAATTGGTAAAGTAAAGTAGCGACAAGTTTTGCGCGATGATCCATTTATCTATCGAATATCATGTGAGATGAGAAATGGATTCTGTACGATAATAGGAGGAACACAGGTCAATGGTTGGATAAGGATCTCCTCTCAAAAAATGTTATGGTGACTGTTTGGAGGTGTACTGCTAGGGTTGTTCACTATAGTTTCCTGTATTATGGTAGTTTTAGCAAAGAAATATTGCCTAGAGATTGACAACCTGCACGAAAATTGTATCTTCTTTGTCCAGCTTTGGTTAACTGTAAAACTTCTTAACGATAACGCCAGGCCACACCTAATGCCGATCCTGCGGGAACTTAAGGACTAGGATAAGAAGACTTAACGCACCCTCCATCACTCGACCTCTCGCCTACAGATTTCACTTTTTTAAGCATTTTCAACACTTTCTGAGGGATAAAATATTTAGAGGATGCAGCGAAACAGAAAACGCCTTCCATGGTTTTATTGTAAACACAAAGAGTTTTATGACAGTGGAACAAAAGCGCTTATTGCACGTTGGCAAAGATGCATAGATTTAAAAAAATTTAAAAATCTTAATTATTTTTTCACCAGTCCATTAGTTTTGCTTATGTTTTTCCATATTAAACCAACTTTTCTGTGGTATTAGTTCATAAAACGACTTTGTACGTTCTTGCTATTCCACTATTCGATAATTCTTTTTGTGATAATTTAAATAATGAACGAAGACATGCTCACTGTTCAAATAGTATGAAATTATCTGAAGGAACTTGGTTGTGTTCAAACTTTTGTTTGACTGTTTTTAACAAATAGATTTCAGATAAAGATTTATTTTATAGTGTGGGTAATTTAGTTGGTAGTTTGAATACCATGTTAAAGAAAGAGATTAGTCATGTTACAGCAAATTGGGTAAGTAGTTTTAGAAAGAACATATATATAGTGGAGAAACTCAGTTCGATTGCTTCAGCTGATTAGTGAAAATTCGTAGCTTGCCCGATGAAAAACGCCGACGGGTAGAAACTACAGTAGGAATTTTCCCAAAGGCGAAAAGCCAGGGTTTGCCCAGTCGTTTGTCTAATTCGGGACTACCCTCCCTTTCACTTTCGAGCGGACAAACAAGCCTAGAGCCTCCCTTATCGGAGTTGCTCTCCTTATTAAGGTCGGAGCAAGGTCAAACTCCGGGGTCATGTGACGTCAACTATGTTGATAACCCCCATAGTTATCCAAAGAAAAAAAACGCATCCTTCCCCATTCCTTCTACTGCTTACCATAAGAGATAACAACAGGCTAGTTGACATACACATTTATTGAAAAACTTAGCAAGGGTAGAGTCAAAGATCTACATGAGAAAAGATATTTGTGTAATGACATACTATGCTGATCCGTTTCTTAAGAATTTGGTTAAAATAACTACTGATATTTCATAACCTGTTTTATATACCGCCTGTCAAAAAACAGAGGTTTAAATATAAGTTTGAAATGCATAACGTACCATTTTCATTTCCGCCTGATCTGGTAGAGATCTCGGCTACTTAGGTCTCATTGCCCAAATAAAAATCTTACAACGACCTGCAGGAGGTAGTAAATTCCGATTTCTTCGGGACTGGTTTTCACCACAGTCTTCAATTTTACACGGCAGAGCTCATAGGATTTCAGGTTGCGGGCCAATAAACGGTATTTCCGCAAAACGTTCTACACCCTAATTTTCAAAGTGTCCCTTATTGCCCGCGCATAAACTGTTCTTAGCAACGATATCGCTGGTTCATCTAAAAGTACTCTCTGCCAATTTACAATTGAAAATTTCATCGGTCACCTCCTCTAGCCTACAGTCCTAGTCCTACAGAAATTACAAACTAGACGGCATTTAAAAACAAACGAGAGAAAAATCCAACAGATCAACATGTCTGAATAATTCTTCACATGTACATATAAAAAATGGCTTAAAAAGCAGAAAATTATCAGCAGCAATAAAAAAATAATGAGGTCTTGATTAAATCGTCTCATTATCTGCTAGTTGTAAAATATTGAATTGGAGTGTCCATGATGAAATTATTTCAGAAACCCTAAGCTTGTCCACATTCAAATACAAAGAATATTGTCTTCAAAATGTGTATTTGGTGACTCTTAGTTAATGATTATTTCAAGATCGTGAGATGCGGTCTGGTGTGATATAGTTTTCAGAACAAACATTTTCTTTATCGTGCCAACGTTTTGTCGTTATTGTGATCATCTTCAGGGTTCAAAAGTTTGTTTTGTGTATAATCGTGTCATTCTTATGTGTCGTGTTGGGAGTGCCTTGTCTTCAAAATGTTTTGGTTTTTCTCGATTTTCGCAATCAATTGTTTCCATTTCTAACGTACGTAAAAATGAACAATTTTGTTTTATAGAGTAGTACCTTTTTATATAAAAATTCTTTTTGGAGATAAAAACGACTGGATTTTACGAGCGCGTATAATAACAGATAAGCTGTCTGTTAAGATCTCGTGAGCGACGTTTCCTCTAATTAGGATGATGATTGAAATCGTAGAGGCCAGTTTAGTGAAATATCCAGTTTTGTGACATTTTTAATAACACTAAAAGCCCAAAATAAGTCGTACGTTATGAAATATTTGTTACATCACAAGAGAATTGGCACACAAAAGTGAATCCCTCGGGCCCAATTTGAGGACGGTCAATCGCGGACGGAATCAACTTTTAATAAATTTATACAACCGTTGGTATTATTGCGGGGTGACGGACAAACGAGCACCTCTGAGAAAATTGTTGCTTATTAACGGAAATATTATAGCAAAACTTAAAAGATTAAATTATAGTCTCATCCTGAAAATATGTATACTAGAAAACTTCCGGTCAAGGCGCCAAATGATTATACGGCGGCTTACTGATCGTCTACGGGTAAAAAACTGGATCTTTTATCTAAGGAAACCATAAAACGTGTTATTAGTTAACTGCAAAAGTGGGTGAATGGTCCAATTTCTTGATTAACTAAGAACTAGGTAAACTAAAATATTCGAAAATCTAAATGACAAAAAGTTTAGTTTTACCAGATTAAAAACCTAACCAATGCTTAAATTAAAAATGAGATTAATTTAAAACTAAACAATTTTTAAATTAAAAATAAGTTTTTGGTAATCGTGCTATCCCTGACATCTCAATTAACAACTGTCTCAAATGTATAATTACATAAAACGATATTCTATGAAATAAACAAATTTAATGAAGAAAAACATACCCCCTTTTTTTCTGGAAATTTTAATAAATAACTGACAAATTAGCCATCATTAAAGTTTGTTGTACCTTCTCTCCAAGAAACCGTTTCCCAGGATGCTTTAATTTTAATAAGGCATCGATGAACAGTAATGAAAAATTCTTTTACACACCCAGGCGCATCCTTTCTAGAAAATAATTTTCAACTAATCACGTCTTAAAAGTTGTTGTTTTATGATTTTATCTAAGGACAATCTTGTTGCACTTTTATCAATAAATTTATAAATAGCTAACAATATCACTAATCATGTTGGACGAGGTGTAGGTTCCGATTTGGTGCGTGAACTCATATAATTTAATGGATTATTTTTTATTTTAAACCAATTTTCATTATTTTAGTAAAATATCTATTTATATATTTTTTCTTTTTACAAAAGGTAGGACTAGGAATCGTAAGAGATATGAAATTTACCCGATCCGGCGTTCGGCTGGATTATTATAATCGATAAAATAAAATTGGAAGAAGCCATAATTTGACAAGAAATCGTTTTAAATTTCAAGCATAGCCACTTAATCTTATTTCAGTTTTATGATTTGAGAAATGTTTTACAGTGTATGGTGTACAATAAAAAAATAAAAATTAAGACCAAGTGGCAGTTAATTATTTTAAACTGAGACTTTAATATAAAAGGATATCTTCATTAATTCTAAAACAATTATAAAGACTAATCAGACTTCCTGTGCCAAGGAGGAAATGGTTAGACAATTGGAATTGAATCTTGGTTGTGATAAATTTACCAAAAAATGGAATACATGCTCTGCGGCCAAAATACGTGCAACTACGGTAAACAGGCCCGTCCTAGTGTGACACAAGATTACACATTTAAAAATTATTAACTTCGAGAACACCTCCCTGTAGGACAGACTTTGCTTCTTCAACTTGGACTATTTAATATTAATCCATTTATGGTTTAGTGGGGAACTGACCAAGTTACTTCTTTCAATTAATTATTCTTTTTGTAAGGTTTGGGTTGATATAAAAAAGTCAGTTTTTCGAGCGGGATTCGAACCCACGACTTTCGGCTAAATACGTACGTCGCCGCTCTACCGCTTGAGTTATCGTGACTGCTGACTGGTACACAAACTCTCCATTTCAAATTCCGTTCGTGACACGACACTGACTTTTTTATCTCAACCAAAACCTTACACAAAAAGAATAAATTAATTAAAAGAAGTAGCTTGGTCAATCGATCACTAAAACATAAATGGATTAATATTTAATAAGAAAAAGGAGTATCACTTCACTAAAAGCTCCCACTGGCCACATAAAACGAATGCTGATTAGATGACATTTAAAAATAGGGAAAAAGAAGGAAAATTCGCACGGTTGTAGGTTGAGATGGAGAAATTATGTTTATAAATAACTTATTTCAATTAATTAATCTTTACGTAAGGTACTGGTTGAAATAAAAATAATAATGAAAAATGGTCAAGGAGGGAAGATTCAAAAGGTGGGTTGAGATGGGAAGTTGGGGCCCCAATGGATCGAAGTCACGATAGCTTAAGTGGCAGAGCATCTGCGTATTTAGCCGAAGGTCGTGGGTTCGAATCCCGCTCGTGGAACTTTTTTATCTCAACCAAAACCTTACACAACCTCACATTTTTCAGGCCCTAGTGCTTAAACATAAAAGATAAAGTAAAAGAAGGATGTTTCAACCATTATTATTGTTATTATTATACCCTATCTTCGCGACAAAACGTGATCGTTTAACAAAAATTTACATTTTTTATTAGCTTAAAAGAATTGGCCATTAAGTTTTCTCTCCACAGTTTTGATTTTCCCGGGCACAAAGATTTTCTATAGGATTCCTGAAATTCTGCTTATCTATGTCCTGTCGATTAATCCGCTCAAAGACTAGATACAGCTTAAAATAAATCATTCAATTGATTGTTACAACAAGAAAAAGTTCATTTAAGCCTTTGTAAATGAATAATTACGACATAAATATAAATCTTGAACTGTTACACATTTTCTTAAAGTAATGTCACCGAGTGCCATTGTAGATGGAATATTGGGGCAGTTGTCATGACAAAGAAAAGTTTTTGGTCGTTAATCCTCCAACCGAGTTAATTCTTCGAACGTCTCAACACAAGATTTGGAGCAGTTTATTAATTTCGTTGAGAGTATATTTTGAAGGTTAGACTTGAATTGGAATCGTATTAAAAAGCAATTTGGAGTAATCGTTTGTTTTCAAATCCGAGACAAAATTAATTCACTGAATCTGGAGTGACTGGAGCTCATCGCGATTAATTTATAATGGCTATTTCCAGTATCAATTACATTTTAACAATTCTATGATAAATCGTTTGGATAGGGAGTGTGCATGCAAATTAAAGTCGCTCGGGTAGAATATATTATGAATTTATTAAAGGCGACCTTCACTCACTTCCTTGGTTATATCAGGGAACATGAATGCACATAAATGTGGCAACTTGGACTACAAGGATGGAATTAAACATCGGTGAATAATCGAGTAGTAAGATTAGTTTAGTTTAAACCACTTACAAAGACACTTTCATGGGATTCTTTTAACTGAGATGGACAAGTCAAACCGACCAATGAAAATGTCAAAAATGTCCCCCTTCTAAAAACCTTATAGTGAGCAATAAAAAAGACAAGGAGGAAGAGGTGGACAAATAAACCAAGACCAGTTTCATATCTATATACCATGGGGGTAAATCGAGGTCATTTGTCTTATGGTTTTATTTATGACGCCGTAAACGATTCGCCATCGTCCTGCTCGTGCTAATATTGTCTCCGAAGTTCTCGTACATTGTCTTCATCACAGTTGGTTGGGAAAAGGGGCTGTTTTTACAAGCCATCAAATAATTTAATAGTGGAGGATTTATGGTTTCAGAATACTTTTACGGCCGGATTTGTAGAGATTGGATAAATTCCTGAAATGGTATTAATTTCTCTTTAAATCGTGAATTTTTCTGTACAAAATGAGCCCTTTTATTTATGTAAATAAACGTGGTGAAAGTGCTTTCGACCGATTTACTTCTAGATTACTAAGATTTTTCAATATTCACTAGTTTTCGTGGTCCGCGTAGCCTATTAATATCTTTCGATTAATTAAGATTTTTAGTTGAAATAAAAAGGCCAAAAGGAGGAAAAATCCAAAAGGTGGGGTTGAGATGACAAGTTAATGTCTGACTGGATCGAAGTAGTACAGTAGCGGCGTACTGTACAAGAAGACCGCGTGTCTAAGGTCGCGGGTTCGCATTCCGCGCGCGACGCTGAATTTTCATCTTAACTAAAAACCTAAATTAATTTTTCAATATGATGTTACTACAACATAATAAGACATTTACTATTATATAGTGATGTGATATTTCTTTACAAAATATGTTGGGCTCGATGGTTCGAAAATCGCGATTTTTTTTTTTTTTTGCAGTAGAAATACCTCATGTTCTCTACTTATGCCACATTAACTCGAAAACCTCGGTTTTCTTCTCTTTGAAAAATACACTTTTATTTTTGTGCGCCACAAATAAATTGATAAAGGCTGAAGTCAACGAGGTGCATGAGGGTCAAACAGGATACTTTTGAGGAGTCTTCATTGCTCGGGAATGGCTTTTCCTGGCGATTGTAGGTCGATCCTGCCATCTGTCTCATTTTGTAGTATGTCCGGCAAATAGCCATTAGACCTCATGTAAATATGTATACTAATGCCTGTTAGTGCTTTTAATTCCTTTCATTGAGTACGATTTAGTATTTATAACATTGGGTTGTGAGGAGATTAACTTAGCTTGCCTCATGGCTGGAATAGATTCCTCGTATTTGTTGCGTTTTCCAGTAACTCAAGACTCGAAGTTCTTTATTTTGGAATATTTATCGATTCACGGTTGTTAATAATCACCACGTATATTCTCTTGTTTATGCCACAAAACACGGCGTTTTCCGAGCTTTTAGCTGGGATGTCTATTTACTTGTTACCTTAAACTCCCGCTTGACCCCTTGATCTAGAATCCACTTACTGTAGCCTTTTAAATTTATTTATTTATTTAATTTTTTTAACACCATTTAGGCAATTCCAGAATAATTTTGATCTCGTAGAGTTGAAGAGCCCCAAGACCTGCCTGGTTATGCAAATTATTTATTATTTTATGCTTTTTCATAGTTGCATCCATGATATATTTATTTATTTCATGTAATTATGTTTCTATGGCTAGTAAGTCGGCTTAAAAAAAATAGTGTAAAATGAAGATACGTTTGGTGATCAGAAGATTATAAATTTATACTCGCTCCATACAAACGTCAAAAAATTTAAATAAAAAAATATAAATTGTAATCACATTTAATTAAGTTAATTGCAGAAACATTTTGAGAATATATGTAGAAGTAGCGTGTTTTCTGCGCTTTATTTTCTTGACATAACTTGATGTTTTATTAATTTCACTTTTAAACATAAAAAGTTTGTCTACGAGGTGCTAAAAAGTATATATATATAGATATCTTGAGGTTTCATACTGAAGATTTGTCTTGAACATAATAGATAATCACAAAAGTAATCGATATGCCTTTTTTCTTCCCTTTAAGTTCTACAAACTTGCTGTAGATTGAAATAAGATAAAACTTTCCTTTTTGGAAGAAGCAGATTTATTTTATATTGCTTCTAAAATGTGTAGTATTTAATGAACTTGAATTGATGATTATTTGGAAATCGCGAGATGCGGTCTTGTGTGATGTAGGTTTAGAAAAACATTTATTTTATTGTGCCCACGTTCGACCTTTTAGATCATCTTCAAGGCTCAAAGTGTGTATTTTCTGTGTTGCTGTGTCACGTTTGTGTGTAGAACACTCGCAACATGACACACAACCTTGACACATCTACACAGGAAACAAACACTTTGAGCCCTGAAGATTATATAATTAAAGGTCGAAACGGTGGCACAATAAAATAAATGTTTTTCTAAACCTACATCACACAAGACCGCATCTCATGACCTCCAAATAACCAATATTACTAGATTTAATTACAATTTATTTTATTTACTTTTATTTGATTAAACTTTGTAACAGAAACCCACACAAATTTCCAATGACAGTGCCAAACGATAAACAATGCAGAAAAGAAGTAAAAATACCCCTGTCGTACTGAACTCGTTCGTTTCCTATTTTCATTTGGCAACATATGTTTGTTTAGTGTCTAATCAAATCTGAGGAAAAACGCATGTGACCGCGTTTACAACGCAAACCATTTAATTAAATTCAACCCTTTCAAACCGAAAGCAACGAATGATAATCATAACAAATCCAACGTTGTTACAAAACAATGTTATTTTTTCAAATACATATAACTATTCTTTTGTTGGTTAGGGATGTTAGTTTAGAAGAAAAAACATAAAGTGACCGTAAAACCGACAAAATATTCGAAGATTATGGCTAAAAAAATAAAGTCCTGAATGAGTAGTTCTTACTTTAATAAATTCAACTTTAAGAGATAGTTTATGAAGATTTTATACCATTGAAAAATGAATAAGCGAAAGAAAGTTGACAACTAGTTTCAAATTAATGCGTGAGTAAAAAAGGCGGCGGGGATTACCTGAGCTGGAATCCGTGGAGTGGTGACTCAGGGAAGAGATCCAGACTTTCTGAAACGGAGCTGCTCGGCGACGGCGTGGCGTCAAGTCCGCTTCTCAGGGCTTCGACCTTCTTTTTCACTCGGCCTCTCCTTTTCTCGAACTTGGACGTCTCCATGGAAGTGGCTCTCCGCCTAGCGGACTTTCCCGGCTTGGCCTCAGGATTGATCATCCACCAGGAGGATTTGCCCGTCCCTTCGTTCTGCACTCTCATAAAACGGTTGTGCAGAGAAAGGTTGTGTCGTATCGAATTCTGAAACAGAACACACGGGTCAGTGCGTGTTGTCACGTGGGTAATAAATTATTTTAACCATACACCCCTCATACTAATGGATGTCGGATAATATCAAGTACAATGGATGGCCAGGGAAGGTATTTTAATTGACGTTTGTAACCAATAAAACACAATAAAAGAGAATTTAAAAAAATATATAATTAACGGTCTGTAGAAAAATTAAACAATTCCTTCGATATTAAATTGCGAAATCCCAACAATCCATCATATTAACAAATGACAATAATGACTTTATATAAAATTTGCATAAAATGCATATATAAGTTATAACTTTTAATATTATATTATAATCCTAGAAAAATTTACCTGTAAACCGATTTAAAAAATTTTGGATAATAGTATAATTCGTTATATGAATGGTTTACATTTTAAAGGTAATTAATCCGGATCAACAAAACTTGATACAATAATTGTACCCTTTGGAAGGTCATACAGTATAGTGTAGATTTCCGAAATGCTAATAGACAATTATTGTAAAGGATAAAAGTTTGAAAATTGATAATAAAACTTTTATCAAATGCAATTTTTTTGATAAATTGTAATTATGTAATTTCGTTGAGAAATACGATTCAAGTTATTAGACTACCTCATTTGGAGAACAAATTTATTTTCTAAATTCACTAATTTCGAGTTCACGAAACTCAAGTGGTAGAACAGCGACGTATCTAGCCGAAGATCGTGGGTTCGAATCCCGCTCGTGCCACTGACTGTTTTCATCTCAACTTTAAACCTTAATTAATTTTCTAAATTATTAAACTTTCTCCGGTCTATGACAGAAATAAATTCACGGGGGTTTTAATAAAATTGCACATTTACCCTCGACCCATAACAATAAAATGCATAATCTAAAGACAAAGTTTACAAAACTGCAAAACGATGCGGAGAAGCTACTTGTACATCGTAAAAACTTCCACGGTTCAGGGATCGGGAATGTGGGGACATCTCTGGAAAAAAAGTTAAAACGGCAATAAAAATTAAAAACAGGGCATAACCATAGCTTATAATCTAGTACCAGCCCAATAGCAATTTATGACCGAACTTCCAA
Source organism: Cimex hemipterus (assembly GCA_039619505.1). Classification (NCBI taxonomy): domain Eukaryota; kingdom Metazoa; phylum Arthropoda; class Insecta; order Hemiptera; family Cimicidae; genus Cimex; species Cimex hemipterus. The sequence continues at coordinate 27,737,186 of CM077102.1, forward strand.
GGATTCTATTTCCCCGATTGCCGCTTCGACCCTTTTAATATCATCCACTTTATTTTCAGACAATTCTTTTTGTGCATAAAGAAAAGCCCCAGTTCGTAATCTGGAATGAGAGTAAATTTCAAATTCATGTCTCAGCTAGGACTGAGAGCTTTTTGTTCTTTGAAACTATCAAAACTTATGTTCTTGTCTTGATTAAACTAATCGTCATTCGAGTTCGACTTATATACGCGAGCTAAATAAAACAAGACAAATTATTATTAATTTTTTTATACTTTTTCTTAAATTGGATATTTACAACTGCAAATATTGTTTTAAATAACTATGTTCACATATTAAAATTAAATCCAAGATTTCGTCGTCCGATTAACCAAATATCTTCTTTCAATTAATTATTTTTTATGTAAGGTATTGGTTGAAATAAAAAAGTCAGTGTCACGTGGCTAAATACGCAGTTGGTCTACCACTTCACCTATCGTGACTTCGATCCATTCGGGCATCAACTTTCCATCTCAACCCACCTTTCGAAGTTTACCTCCATTTTGTCAAATGAAATGGCCAGGGAGAGCTTTATAAATAACTTATTTCAATCAATTAATCTTTATATAAGGTACTGGTTGAAATTAAAGATGATAAGTTCTCAAGTCCGAATGGATCGAAGTCACGATAAATCAAGTAGTAGAGCAGCGACGTATTTAGCCAAAGGTCGCGGGTTCGAATCCAGTTCGTGACACTGGCTTTTTTATTTCAACCAACACCTTACATAAAGATTAATTAATAATTAACGTATTTCCTAAATTTATTCGTCACATCTGTAAAACTTAAAAACATAATTTAGAATAGCGATATCACGCTTTATGATTTCATTGGTTTTACAAAATGGTTAAAATTAATAAGAATATTACATAATTTAAGGCGTTATTTTCAAATTAGCAAATTAATGTTGTTATTAAGCCGATGTAGAAAATACCGTTTGACTGATCCGGTATTTCAAAAAAAGTTTTTCTATTTGGATTTGTAAGGCTTAATTACATATACTATGCACATGTACAAAGTTTACCGTGTCACAACCTCGCGAGGCCTATCCATAACGTTAAAGCCTAATTAAAGCGGAAGGTCGTCGGTTCGAATCCCGCCCGTGACACTAACTTTTTCATCTCAACCAAAACCTTTCATAAAAAGAATAATCAATTGAAAGAGTACATTAAAGTTTTAATCGTAGCTATTATTTTTTAACTAAGTATTTTTTTGTATTGTCAATCAAGCTGTTTACTACGAAATATTTACTATTATTTATCGTTCCTCGTTTCATTTAAAAACCGCAATTAGCACATTTTTTACATTTTCTTGAGAAATGTGTCTGTTTATTGGATGCACTATTTCCGGGCTATTTACCCACTGTGTTTATCTTTTAAATTGATTAATAATGTTGAACACGATTAAGCGAATTGGGAGGGAAAAAATTATATAAACACTCATTAATCTCATTTGGGTGTTGATGTTTCACGAGATCTTTTCCCACAGTTTCTAGTTTGTAGAGCTGAAAAAAGCCGACTTTCATTACCAGTGTTAATGCTTGATAATAATGTCAAATACAAGGATTTAATTTAGCTGAACTTTTAAAGAATTTTGATAGATTTAAAAAGTCAATTTATTATTTGAAATTGGGTTATGTTAATTTATTTATATCCAATAGGACTGGAACTTTAGGATGTTTGGGATTTTTATTAAGTAAGCCTCTAAATCCTATTAAAACCATTCCTGTAATTCCCAATACGGCAGTTTGTTTTCTTTCTATAAATAAAATGTAATTATTTGGTTTTATATGATGGGAGGGAAAACGCACGGTTTTAGCAATACAACGCTCGAGGGTTTCTATTAATACGGCATCCCGCGAGAAAAACAAAAACCAAATCCGAATTCCAGAAGAAAAAATTCCAAAGATATCACATTTAAAAGGCTCAATAAACACATTAAGTACAGTCAGAAGTATACAATTTTCACAAAATGAAGTAGGATACATCGCTCTGGGAAATCCGTATATGTATATCGAATGGCACTCGGGTACTTAAAAAGAGAATGAAAAAGTAATATACATTCTCAGGTGAAGTTGGTTTTGTCCGCATAGAGATATCCTCCAGTGGGGACATAAGGGATGAGGGTTGGGATGCCTCCATTAAAGTGTCACCAGGCCCTAGAATTAGCAGGAGGGCGGGAATAAATATCCTAGAGTGGCGAGGAAGTGGTGGAAGATATGTGGCCCAGGGACGTCATTGAGAAACTACACTATTTCCTTACAAGTCATAAAGCAGGGACGTCGCTGGCTCGGCTAATAACTCCCGAACCTGCCGCCGCACACCACAATACCATATATCAAACTACCTTACACTTAGATAAGTTTTCTTATGTAAAGCACTCGACTGTCCCACTGATATACTGTCCCGCCCTCTTTCACCGACTCGACTACTTACATCTTGCCAAACAGAAATCCACCCCGGTCGCCATGGACGCTCAACCCCCATGTCTGGCCGAATCAAACTCTAGAGAAGAAAAATTGATAAAATCTGCATTCCATTCTCGTTTAAGCAATGACGGTGGTATACACCGTTTCTTGTCCTAATTTCCTTTTTACAACATATGAACAACAAATGAAGATAGTAAAATGAAAAATATCGTAACGGCTTATCCAATGTGTTGATTTTTTTTTTTTCATTTTCTCAACAAAAGAAAATTCTCCCCTTAATTCGTATCATTGTTTTTGCCAATTAATATTTCTTTATGCTAATTGGGGATATCAATTAGAGGTAAACACACGTAATCCATACCCCAAAAAAGGATTTTTCAAGTTTACTTAATTTAAAATGTTTATTCGGTCTCATTTAAATTCTGAAGCGATAAACTGTTTAGTTTTCGTCTGTTTTCTTACTTGCAGTTTTTAAACTTAAAAATGCCACTTAGTGCTGAGGATGTTGCGCGTAATATGACACTTATTGATACATCCATGAGGTATGCGGCTATTGCCATCGGAGTTCCCCACGAAAGCTGCGAGACACTGTTAGAAGTTTTCGAAAAACAGGGATTTTCCATATAAGCCCCGGTTCAGTACATCCTAAGGTAACAGAACCACAGGATGTCCGTTTTTGACTTTGAGAATTTGCTAAACCGGCATAAGCGATCATTAGTTCCAGGAAGGTCGAGGTGTCCAAATTTCTGAACGAACTGCTTGAAGAAGATTACATCCGTATGGACTGATGACATTTCAGCATATAAGAGGATCAGAATTGACCAGAACTCATAGAGTTGCACGGGTCGCATTACTTCGAGAACACGGTCTTTGGACGATTGGTCTAATATACTTTTTACAGATGAGTACAGATTTGCTTTAAGATCTCAAGATGGGTGTGAAAGAATGCGGAGAAGGCGAAAAGGTAGCCTATAATTTTTACCATACGTGGCTCTGTGATGGTGTGGGCGGGAATTTCAATAGAGAGTCACAGAGTTTTTTTTTCTTTTTTTTTTTTGCGCGGCCACTTGCTATGTGGAAGGAATTAGGAGTTTTGGAACATCATATCATGCGTTGCCTATCCTCGATGAAATCAACGACAATCCTATTCTAACGAACGACGCCCGGCCATGTCGCTCGCAAAGTACAAACGTGCCTTCAACAGCATAACATCAGGGACTTTGCCCAGCCAGCCCGTTCTCCGGACTTGAAGCCCATCGAACATTTATGCGATAACCTCAAAAGTCTAAAATCGCTCATTTCGTAATAAACTTGATGATCTTGAGAGGACTCATCGTGAAGAATGGTCTAACCTCAAGCAAAAACACGTTTCCAGTTTGGTAGAAGTATGCCGGAGACGTCTTCGAGTTATAATTAAAGCAAAAAGGAGAACGCAATATTGAAATGTTAATTAAAAATCTAATTATAACAAATTTTATCTATCGTTTTTTATATTTTATTTTATTTTACTTAAAAATTCACTTTTTTTTACTCTTTTATATAGGCTCAATGATTAAATGTGAAAAACCGTGAAACTTTGATTAATATATAAAAATATATAGAAAACAAGTTATGTTACAAGTTGGTGGAATTTTTTGCATGTCAGTGTATATTTTGACTATCGTGATTTGATTGATATTAACCTTCAAATTATAATGTAAAAAAATCAAAGAAAAAAATACTCGGTTCTTTTGTTAAGCTTTGGAGGAATATATCAATCAAAACTTTGGTGCTTTTTTTTAATATTATGATTTATAATATAAACGATTTATAATATAAAATACCGTGACTACAACCGTAATGAATTTATGACCCATTTATTCTATATTACAATTGTAACTGTTATTAATATAGTTCTAGATTATTAGGATTTTTAGCCATTAAGTCACATATAATCCAAATGTACCTGAAAAATCAATAACTTTTGCTGTCACATGCCATTAATTATTTACTTTCAGCACCTATAGTATGAGCATGTAGATTAATAAATTCAAAGAAATATTTGATACAGTTCATTGGTTTTAAAATAAGATCCCTTAAGTAATAACACACTTTAAGATAAAATATTGGTAAATAATATAGTATGCTGTAAAAGTTAAAAAAAACTGTCCTACAGGAGAGCTTAACGTCCAATTAGTCGTCGGGTGTCGCGGACGAGAGGACTTTTACATTTTTCCATTACAATCAATTTGAAAGCTAAGGGCTCTGCCAGGATTCGAACCATTAGAACCGCTAGTGAGGCATATACAAGTCGGACCCCCCATACCACTCGGCCACGATACAACTTCTATATATTTGTCTGTGTAAGGATGGTGTTAAGTGACTGGGTGACGTTTTCATTATAAAAAAGGGCGTACAAAAAGTTAAAATGACCCAGATTAAATAAGTTATCAGTAATAATAATATGAATTTTAATGCAAAAATGTTATAAAGATTATGTAATACATAATTTAAAGAAATGCTCGGTACAGGAAGTCAATTTACATTTCACTCAATTTACATTTTATGTCCACGCTGAAAAAAACATAAAAACACCCAATGAATCATAAATTAAACATAAAATTATTTTCATTATTGTACTTTTTTATCTACAGTCTTGGCGGAAACGGAAAGGTTAGTGTCAAGAGCGGGATTCGAACTCACGACCTTCGGCTATAACGTAAAGTATAATTAATTGAAATAATTAATACGGTCAATTATGACTGTCAAACATATACGGATTAACTACAATTATATCAACTTTTTATAATTTCGTTAAATCTTAACAAATATTATAGACCATATATTTTCTTCGTTTAATTTACAAAAGATATAAATGATGAAATTATTAAGGCCAGCTATTTAGGACGAAAAAGATTTAAAATATTCAAAAATTAAATTTTAATATCTACGGTTGGCTATAGTCCAAGCGTAGCGCGCATAATTAATTAATTTTCTGAAATACTAAGAAAAAACTCTATAAACTAGGTCTTATTTAATTTAGAAATTTAAATGCAGAAGCCGAATATGTACTCTTTGACAATGTCATTGCATAATAAACATTTTCTGTAGGTAAAGAAAATGGCGAACTGAGATTACGCCCAATCTTGATTTTGAATAACCACCTTAACTCGACCAATGACGAACCTGTCCTTTGCTAGGTTAAACTTGGTACATTGCCTTATAGAATAAAAAATCGCGAAGTAGATCTCAATTTCTGCACCGAATTTGACACTTAGTGTTCCTATAATTTCCTTAAACAGCGAAAGGCACTTAATCACATTAATTATATAAAATGATCAATTACAAGAAAGATCTCCACACAAACTATTCCAACGCTCAAACCACAATTTACCACGATTAACGACTTCAAAAGCTATTATTTTGCAAAGTCGGTAAATGACGTATGAAGATAAATTAAAATAATTGGTCTACATTAATCTCTATATAAAAATCATTTAATTCGGAATAATTTTGGGAAGACGAATAACTTTCTTTTACCAAGAAATACGGGTAACATCTGAGATGTAATTAAAAAATGAGAATAAATTTTCTTTACAGTATCGGGTGTAAATTTACAGAACTCTAACTAACCCCCGTTGTAACCGGGAGATTTTCCGTTCTTTAAACCAGAAACTAAAGAAAGCTCTAACCATCCATTACCACTAACATATAGAATAGATTATGTTTAAAGTGTTAGATGTATCACTGTTTGTTACTCACAAATAAACTGGATCTCGGTATGGTCTGGATGAAAAAAAAAAAATTCAATTGTTCCTGACAAGCTTTAAATTTTAAAGGCATCATCAGGACCAAACAATCGTTTAAATACAGATTGGCATAATTATGTTTTTAATGGTTTCTCATTTCTTTGAAGACCGGCTCAGCACCAATATCGCTAAGATCTGTAACACACACACACACACACACACAGGAGGGGGCGTCGGTAGCCGGAAGGTTGTCTTCGACACGGCGCTCGTAACTGTAAGGTAAAGGTCCCGGGTTCGAACCCGACATACTACAAATAGTTTTTTTTTTTGTTCAAAAACACCGGCACCCTGAGGGATTTATATGAGGTCTGCCGTTGCGAACGTAAAAATTTAAAAAATAAAATAAAAAATGAAGAGGAAAACGAAGTTCGCCATCGACTACACAAGATCACAATTGTGTCATTAATTTATATAACAAAAAAAATAAAAATGAAAATAAATCCAAAATCTATGAAAAAATAGCATATGTAATATTAAATTTTTTCACCTTCATCGTTTTATGCTAATAAAGCTGATTAGCGATTTTTCGCACTTCAATTAATAATAAATTATCGAATTTTGCTTCTAAAGATAAATTTACCTGAGAAATCGTTGAGTCAATACATTACCGCAAAGCATAAGCCTACTACGTATTCACGTCGTAATGATACCGGAATAATATTGCATTTCACGATATTGCAAACCTTGTAAGTAAAAAATGATTAATTTTTTTAACCTTTTTCTATTGAAGCTTTGAAAAAGAACTTGATATGCATTATGCATACACATGTTCATATGCAAACATACACTGCAATTGAAATTAAACGAATTTTTATGTAAGGGGCTGCGAAAACATATTAGAAATATATGGTTATTTAAGTAGTGATTAACTGTTATTTTTTTGTTATAAACATTACGGGTAAAAGTGCACTTTATATCCTCCTTCTATCACGGGCATTTCGGAAATTCGCCATTTACACGGATATAGGCAGGGTGAGGTGTCAACATAAATAACTGCCGAATAGTGTCTGACGAATACTGCAAAGGTAGGCAGACCAGAAGGATCGAAACCTGGCCGATTCACTCCAAAAACAATGGGTAAGCATGATTCTAAATGCTAATCATGATTGATAATTTCAATTTTTTTTATATAGGGAGAAATTGTCAGCCCTTAGTAATACGGGTTGGTAAAATGAAAGAAATACTTTTTTGACAATTCTGATCTAATGATGATAGATTTATTGCTTAATTACAATTTGCAATTAGTAAATTAAGCCTAGGTTATTTTATTAAATGAAACTTTCTTTATTAAATTTATTCTTTCATACTGTTTGATAAGATACTTTTCATTGCCTATTCTCGCTGGTTTTTGCTAGTTGAGAAGTATTTCGGCATTTTGTTTGGGTGATTTCTGTGGAAAGTTCTTACATTATTTGTTAATTATTCTTATGTTTTCAAATTAATTTCGTGGTGTATTCTTTGCTTTTATTATATACAAAATTAAAGAGATAATTAAAGGGAGAAGATTCGCCCCCGCAAGTTAATGTATTTCCGCGCAGAACAAAACAACGTATTGTTATTAAACTAGAAGATTACACCTTATATGAACGTTTTAAGTTGCTCAGACGTTAACAATTACCATGTTGAACAAGCGGTTTCAAGACTTGGAGATTAAATCATGATCAAGGCTGCTCAATTTAAGGCCGTTCACATGAGGGAAATAGATCTTCAAAACCACAACCCCCGTAGATCACCTACGCTTTTCTTCCCACTCGCGGTAAGTCATATGCGAAGCGGATTTCGCGTGAAAACGTTCAAAAAAGCCTAATTTGACGGGATTCCTTCCTTTTCCAAACGATTTACCTCACAGTTGTGAGCTTTTTGCTTCAATAATGCTACCAAACCTCGGCCGATCGACTTACGTAAATCGCTATATTCGATAAATGCCAACTTCATTAACGAAACACCCACGGCTAAATATTTCTCCAGACCTATGATGTCTTAAATAACAACCATCGTTTTGTATTACAAATGTGTATGTATATACACGCGTGCTGGCAGTCCGGGATCAGTATTGTCCGTCCAGCCGCTCAGGTTGGGCTCGAGTGCTGTCAGCCACTAGCAAAACCTAACGCAAACAGTATCCCATTCACACTCTTACTCTTAAATACATTCTTTCTTATTTACTGGCTATTTCATTGTTATGGAGTACTCGATATTCCTCTATCGCATGATAGCTAACCTAATTACGAGTCGATGAGGTACTCAATATAGCGGCCCTCTCACACTTCACATTCACGCCAATAGATACATTCACCCTCAATAGGCGATTGGAACAGGGGATCAGATTCTCGTTACCGCGCTCAACCGCGATTATCAAACTTATGCGGGCTGTGGCACATTGTGTCGCATAGCGTGATTTACCAGACCTTCTCTGCCTATCCGGCACACCGACGCTGGTACGTTCTTTTGTCACGTTTGTCTTAAATTGAATTTTTAACGTCAGATGGCCGGATTGAGGACGTTACGTTCGGAGGTTGGGAGTTCTAGCTTATCATTACCCTCCAAACATATGATGTCCGGGTACTTAAAAAACAACCATCGTTTTGCCAGACTCTCCAGCTGGTGGTGTCTATCCGAGGGGGGCGACGGAGGACGGATATCGAACAGCAGTACATTTCTATTAATACTATAATAATTTATTTAAGTTGCTAAACAAATTATTATAATTTTTAAAATTTTCCATTGATTAGCCTGACCTCTAAAGCATAAGCTTTCGTATAGGATTAGATATGTTATATAAATAAAGAAATGTACTATAATCCCAGGCCACTTATTATCAAAATGAGGTACTGTATTACATTATTAACCTAGTTTTTTTTTGTTATACCTGATTTTCTTTTGGTTATATTTAAATAAATATTTAGGTTAGGTTTAACGGAAGTGATAACAATACATTTAATATCTGTAATTTCTGTTTCGTCCTTTTAATAGTTGTATCTAGATTAGTTTGATTATAGGTCAGTGAAGGAATATCAAATACTCAACGGAATGAGTGTACTGTATGGATGTATTTATGTGCATGAATGTAGTGTTTGAAAGGGTAAATAAAATATAGACTTAAATGGGGGCTGAAATGACCTAAATGTCGGAAGCCCCAGTCAAAACAAAAACTAAATTGTATCTTACAAGTATTATGTAGTATGTATGCTTGAGTTATGAAAACTATTGTTTTAAATCTAAAGAAATATTGTTAACGTTAAGCTTTGAATAAAATTTTGTTTCTTTAAATTTTTAAAATCGAGTTGAACAGAATTTTTTCATTTCAGCCAGTCTTTAATGCAAGTACGTGACATAATGAGGTATTTTAATATTAGTTTTCATAAAAAATGTTCGTACTATAATCATGATGAAAGTAATTTTCACATTTATCAACTTAAACGAAATTAATCACTGCTTACGATATTAATAATTGCGTAACAATTGTGCCTTTGCTTCTTTGAACACTGAGCACTTTAACGCGATTATTTTTAAGTGTTCTGTATGCTACACTGAACTGATGCAATAAAAAAATTACTAGTGTACCCCATTTCTAAGTGGCCATAAAACAAAGACTGACATAGAGCGAAATAAACGCTCCTTAGTGATTACAAAACAATTACAAATATATTGACGTGATTATCAAAAGTATTTGATCATAATTCAAATTATCTTGATTAACCTTCAAAGGCAAGATTAATGATCTTATAGTGGAACAAACTTAAGGCATCCTCTTTAATGTTGAACTGCAAGAAAATGTTGTATAAATAGATTCAAAACACCACTTTTGCATTTTAGGTCTTACTGATTGTAACAATTTTAAAAATACTATTATACACGCTGCATACATAAGAATCCAGATGGGGGGAATGAAATGTACAAAAAAAATGAATAATTGACTGTACCTAAAATACTGACAGGATGTAAATATCAATATTCTCAAAGCGTATAATAGAGGTCGGGATAAAAACAAAAATGTGAGGATATGTAACAATCTTGGTTGATAAGATTAACTTCGAAACTTTCCAATGTACGAGGACCTGCGCACCAATAAAATACGCCCAGTTTCAACATTTTGTGTAATTAAATCTTATCTCAAGACAAAAAAGACAGTCTGGAATAAAATTAAAGCATTAGCTCTCCACTTCTCACTCTGTACTTTCAACACCTCCGATTGAAACTTGAGAGGATGTAAGTAGTACAATCGTCATATTATGGCGACAGAAAAAAAATCTATATTATTTCATGAAAAGTAAGTCAAGACAAACTCTGGATGTAAGTACACGTTTTATCACAGTATGCCCCACTTCGAAGCAAATAATACAGAAAATATTCACTTGGTAAGGAACAAGAACATAAAATTTCCTTTTAAAAATTCCCCATATTTGCAAAATTACCAAACTTACTATATCTATAGAAATATGGCAATAAAGAACTATCACTTTATATGTCTTTAGCAATAATATATCTTTAGCCTATCTAAATTAAAAAAAAAAAAAAAAAGAATAAACGGAGTACATTAAAATTCTACCAGGTGTTTATGAAATAAAAGCATAAGACTCCAGGAAAATAGCTTTTTACTTACGGTTTTGCTCGAGATGAAAAACAGCGTCACGAGCGGGATAATAATATAAACTATAAAGAATTAAACTAATTAACTATTTTAACAATTAATAGGTTTCAATTATGACTACTGGTGGGCGTCTTTGGCCGCAAGGTTTCCGTCTTTGACACGGCGCTCATCTGATGGTTTATATGACCTCTGCTGTTGCGAACCGTCGTAAAAAAAAAAATTATGACTACTAAATACATATATGGATTTTCAGTATATTCCATCAACAAATCAACCAAAACCAGAAAAAATCCTATATTTATTTAGAAATGAACAGTTGAAATTTCACAATGAATTCGTGTGCAACTGAGCACAGAAAACAGTGTTGCGCTTTTGTAAACAAGCTGAATTCTTTTTGTTTTATTCTCGTTTCATTCAGAACCATTTGAAACGGTATAGGTTTGATCAACATATGATTATATTATACACTCTTTTAAATGCATATCAGCACCTACTATGAAAGAAATTTACTTTATTTTCAAATAGTACACTTAGTAAAATTTCTAATTTTCCGATTTTTTTTCTACGAGGGTTCGCAACAGCAGAGGTGATATAAACAATCAGGGCCGGTATTTTGAAAAAAAGCCCAGTTTGAAGTATGTCGGGTTCGAATGCAGGGCCGCTGGATTCGAACCGGGGACCTTTACTTTACAGTGATGAGCGCCGCATCAAAGATTAAACGGCCACCGACGCCCGCCGATTTCTTTATAAAAGTTGAAAAACGATTTATTGATTCCTAAACCTAAATTCCTATATTGCAGTTTTCATATGCAGATTCATTCAAGCCAATTCGATTCGAGGAAACAGAAAACTATTTCAAATCGGTTTAAAAGCATTAGGGTAGCTTTTTTTATTTGGTTTATACTACTTAAAAAGCATAGTGTTTTTTCTCCTGTAAGGAGGTATTTAAAAATAAAGGTTTATGAAAATTTAACGTCCACCACAGACATGGAGGATATAAGATAGTGTGACACTAAAAAATCGCCTTAGACAATAAATCGTAAATTAAGGCCAAAATTTCGAACCGTTTTAAATATAATACAATTTATTTTTTTAAATTGAAATAAATATTCAAGACATTGACCAATAACAGCATTTGATTCAACAAGTCATTATCGATATCTAACGATTTTTTAAACCGATTCCCAAATGATTTATAATGATATGTTACCATTTGTACAGTACTTTCTTTGGGTTTAGAAAAGAGCGACGTAAAGTTTTTCATTTCATTATTTCAACATTCTTATACATTATATTCATTATTTTATTTTCCTGGATTAATTTTAAAATTAACCGTGTTTTATTGGTTCAACGGTTTCAAAACATTTTAGTGAACTGTTTGAATTACCTGTGAAATCTTGTAATCCGATCACTTATTTGGGATTCTCTAAATTTTTATTGCCCCTGCTTCTAAATTTTGTTCTTCCTACCTATCTTTTCCTGGTATTTCATATCCTTTTACCATGAATTTGCAATTATACGATTTAATTTAACTGCACAACAAACAAATATCCACAAATTATTATTATTAACACTGATTGATCGATTTAAAATAGGTGCATACGTTTAATGATCAAAGTTTACCAAAATATTAATATGAAGATATAACTGGGGAAAAAAACATTTTTTTGTTCAGTACAGAAAGTATCAGATCAAAGTCTTACCACAATACAACAAGGTACATGTTATTTGATTTTATCTTTATTATTATAACTTTATTACATATGTCTTCCTGCCAATGTAATTTTAATTGAATAGCTCGTTATTTTAGCTGTGCCTTATGTATGTTATATATTATTACAATCGATCTCCCCTGTATATCTTAAGAGTAATTAGAAATAATATTTATTCGTTTTCAGTACAGCTTGTTTTACGGATAAGAAAGGATTATTTTTTGTATTATACATCAATTTATGGTATTTATTCTCCTTGTACTTAACGCATACCGTTTTTCTTTAGAACTATTATTGTATTTATTAATACACGTACACGATATGTTATCTTTTAAAACCTACATAAAAGCCGTTGAAAAACTGCATCATTTTTAATTTAAAAGAGATCACAATAAAAGTGGAATGTAAGGTTTACGGTTAAGTAGTCTTGTGTTACACTATGACCATCCACCCTACCATTTAGCCTGGTAAATTCATTTTCATTCATTATCAGCATAAAAAGAAACCACTTGTTTTTATTTATGTTTCATTTCAGCGAGAAAAATATGCGTTATCTCCATTATCATCAAACAATATAGGTTACAGAGAGTATCTTTTTTTTACAAGGTCTCAGATATTTGCTTGGATTGCGGTGAATCATTGGGTAAACCGTTAAGAAATTTGACGTTTCCGGATCTTTAGTTCTGACTTGATGAAATAGAAAAACCAGAGGAAAATAATATAGTAGTGATGAGAACTGAATGTTACCTTAACTTTGGGAGTGCGACAGCTAAACAATTCACACCGCCTGATATACAACTGTGTTTCCCTTAACAAGGTTTCATATAGTTGATCGAGCGCGATGAATCTTATGTAAGTCGTAATGACTTTTTGTTGGCACATTCATTACTTATTCACTCGTAAAAAGAAAAGTTTATTTATACATATTATCTCTTTTAAAATACTATTTTATGTTTGTAAACAGCCCTTATTTAAAAATGATTATTTGATTATACACAGAAATTTGCGATCCTTTCCATTATTTCTTCACCTTTATTTGAATCACATACTCGTACGTAATATATAAACATAAACCTAATATTCAAAGAAAAATATTTACAAATAATCAAATTGTTTTATTTTCAAAGCGTTTTATGTTTTATGTTCAAAGACAGAAACCGGACACTTGTATTCATTTGTTTATTTTCCATAAAAACTATATATACAGATAGTATACTCAAAACGCAAACACAACATTAATAACGTTTTGTTTACCTGTATGAAGAGTTACTAATCCTTTTGCACTCTTTAGATTAACAATAAAGAAAACCAGTTCAATTTCATCACCTTTCTAAAGCCAACTTGTCAAATGAGTTTTTTTTAAATAGTTTCTTTGATGAAACAATAAATTTGAGTAAAAAAAAATTTTGTTTATTTTTTAAGTCGAGAAGATATGGGCCGGTCAGATCTTTCAGCCAACGAGAGTTACATAGCCCAATTCCTGGGTGTAGGGCGTTCCAAGATGGTCTACAGCTGTTTAGGACCACTGGAAGCTTCGATCGAAGTGGTCGATCGCAATATACGACGGCTAGAGACGATAGTTTTATTAATCTTGCCGCACTACAGAACCGTCACTTAACGGCTTCCTTGGTAGGTAGTTAACTCCAATCGGTCCATAATGTGATGGTGAGTTATAAAACAGCCACCAGAAGGCTACATGAAAATAGTCTTGTCTCTAGACATCCGGTATCAGTCGTAGAGGCATCGAGTAGAACAGCGACTATCGCAAACTCGCTTGTTTCAGCAACGGGATGGTAATTCTCTTCACAGATGTGGCCTTATGAATTTTTTGTTTAATGGCCTTATGAACTTTGCATATTTAGCCATACAATATATTGCGTATTCGTTTTTCGGGGAAGGGTATCGTGAAAAAAAAGGCCAGTGGCGACGGCGGGAATCGAACCCGCGACCGCGGGGTCAACTAGCCGAGTCTCTCACGCTAACCACTCACAATAACGAATTGGTCAGCAAATTCTCCTGACGTGAATCCTGTAAAACACTTGCGGGACGGGATAAAGATACGGGTCAGACATCGTTCGCCGCCACTAACAAGCGTTGAATAGCTCTTGTTGGAGAATGGGATTCTTTTTCACTAGACCAAAATCTAGTTCAAAACCTAGGAAACTTAAGACTCTCTACGAGGACAAAGGATGTAATACTATGTAATGTTAAGAGCAAAACAAGGTTAAAAATTTATAGTTACAATCTATCACCAATGATCTTCTGGTGTGATCAACTTTTTTTCAAGCCATCATAACTAAATATATTTTTATTAAAACTCCTGAATTTCTGAATTCGTTACATTAAAATAAGTATGCTGTAATTAATACAACGATCAAACACATATACTTTGAAATAAACAAAAACATATTTGTGCCTGGTTTTTGTCATTGAGTGTATGAAGACGGGTAATTTCTTGGCATTTAGGAAGTTTTTCGTTTCAAATTTTTATTTGTCACTGACTTGAAATACATGAGATTCGTATGTACGAAGAATAATTTCAAAAATTGTCAAATTTGAAAGAATCGATCAGGAAATAATTTTTTGCGATTTTCTTTTATGAAGTTTTTATAATTTAAGACAATGTCCGAGTGGGTCGAGACACGATAGCAAGTGGTAGAACAGCGGCGTAATGAGAAACCTTCATTAATTGTAATGTATTAATTGGTCAAGCGGACGACGAAATTAGCGAATTTAATAAATTATTTAATATATCAACTATAAATCAGAAAATAATTCCTAAAAGTTAAAACAGAAAAGTATACTCATATATATAATCACTCATTTTATAACATCATCATTTAATAATAGTAATAATAAATAATTAATACATGCTTTAGCGCTATCAACTAAAACGAATCCAATTCTATACATTTATATGACCTATTAATTACATTTATGATTAACCTAATCAAATTATTTTTTAATTATTTGAGAGTTAAAACTATTAACTGCATTACTAAAGTTATAAGAACAAAATTGATAATAAAAAATTTTCATGTAATACGAGATACGAATTCAAGCATCTCCTTTTTTTACATCCTGGGAAATCTTAATATGTTGTATATTATCTCGATACAATATGATTTCAGCTTGTAACCGACAGCTTATCTCATAATGAATGTCGTCAATAGCTTCTTCATTTTATTTATATTATCATTTCAAGAGAAAGAGAGAGAAAGAGAGAGAGAGAGAACTGTCCTTTTCCCCAATGAAACTTAGTATGATTGTGTGTGTATCTGAGTATGTATGTATGAATATTATCGCGTAATTAATTGAAGACTTTAAAAAACAAAAGTTTTATTATAGCTCGAGACACAATTTAAAATGACCCAAGAAATGGAATCTGTTATGATCAGGACAATTAGTGAATATGGTGCATATACTAATGAACGATTTTATGTTCTGTAAGCAGCCCTTCATGGAAAGTGAAAACGTTTTTGTAGATTTTGCTTTCGTTTGCAAATATATTTCATTTTATTCGCATATATTATACGTTTCCACGTATCCGGCATTTATATAGACAGAAGCTGTGAATTCAGCGCATCCTGAATTCCAGAAGGAAGTGAATAATAAAAACCCAACTGAAAAAAAGACAAAGGTGGGGCCGTAAAAAACATCGAACTTTGAGGCAGAGGTGGTGTGCAAATAAATTTTCATGTTATTAACCGCAGTGAAATATGTTGGTTGGGAGGTTTCCGGCCCTAACCAATGTATGGATATATGGAACAATCAGTAGATCGGATCTGAGTTGAGCTGGAGACGGCGGGGGTGGCGCCTTGCCGGCGACTCGCCCCTCTTCGCCGCCCTCCGTCCTCCACGTGCCGCCCCAATCCTCGTGTTACCCCTTTCCTAGCCCACGCCACTGCCCACGGATCGGGGATCCTTCTCCCCCGCGACCACTGCTGATTGCATTACCTGCACTTCCTTGGCGGTGGGCCAGGCCCATATGAATTTCGTATTTCACACCCGCCGACCAATCTTTGCCTTTATCTCAGTAATCGATTATTGCAGTAAATCTCATGGTCCCTCCAGACCCGCTGAACAGCTCGGAATTTCAAATTCCCCGACTTATTCTGTTCTCATAATACGACTTAGCTACTGAAGTGTAAAGGGATCTTTTGTAAGATGAAGAACTTTTCTTAAGGTTTTCCTACCGGAAGAAATACTATTTTCGCCTACAAACATCGACCGGTAATAAAACAAGTAAAGATAGTTTCTTTATCTTCGACACGAACAAAAAGTTAACTACGTTGCTAGGTAACGTTAAACTATCCAGAGAATAGGACACAATTCTGGCGATATCTCATGCTCGGAAAGAATTATAGAAAAAAGAAAATTTATAGAAAACATTAAAACGTTTATTTAAAAAATATTGTCATTTATTCAGAAACGCCTGATTCTAATTGAAATCAGAATTAATACCTTTTTTCCATTAAAATTGCACTGTAAGTATGTCTTTAAATCACAGTACGACGTAGCTACTCAAGTCTAAAGGAATATTTTGTAAATTATTGTGAAATTTTTTTTCCACCCGAATAAATACTGTTTTAAACATAAACAAATACTGTTTGTGCCTAATGCTGGTAGGCTGATGATAACAAAAAAATACCCACAAACATCTACAGGTAATAAAACAAAAAGAATGTTTGTTTTCTTACAATTTTACACGGTCGGATTTTAGTAAGCTGCTGGTAATGTGAAACTATATGCATTTGCCTAGAAAAACCTGATTTCTTCTGTCATTTAGAACCTGGTCAAGTGCGTTTGTATATAAATAAATAAATTTATTTTTATTTTTATAGATTTTTTTAAATTAGAATCATAGCTCGACCAACGCTGTTCTCGAGTGTAATGGATGCTTTGTAAGATATTGTGAACTATGCTTCTAATGTTTTGTAGATTTATCGACCAACTTATGCAGATAATGTTCTCTCGGTTGGTATCAGGCATGTGGACAAAGAAAATATTTTTAAATTTAAATCTTCTACTAGCATTCGGAATTTTGTTATACCTTCTTCAGGGCTCTACAAAAGGATATATTATACATTTTAGTTTTCGCCAAGTTAACATCAAATACATATAAGAACAAGACCCGCATTTTTGCACTTACTGATGGTATTTTGAATTATGACCATGTATGAAAACCCGACACTACGTGATTGTTGTTTTTATTTTTACTGTCTGTGACATTATATAAAACTAGCTTAGTCATTTCATAGTTGAAAAGGTGAAGACTGTGAAAAAGTGAAAATGTTTTTAGTGTTAACATGAAAATAGAACAATTTAAGTTTATACACTTCTGACTAAAAGTAAGTAAGTGCAAAACCGTGTGCCTTGCACTTTCATTTATTTGATGTTAAATTGACCAACATTAAAAGTTATAATATAACCTTTCGTAGAGCCCTGGAAAAGATATAATAAAGTCCCGAATGCTAGTAGAAGATTTAAAATATTTTCTTTGCCCACATCCCTGGTAACAATCAAGGGAATATATATTTAAAAAGAAACAAATACTATTTTTGGCATCAAACATACAGGAAATAAAACAAAGTTTTCTTCAACTACACACTTATGTAGTAAACGCTGCAGTATTGGAAGGATATCGTATGCACGGAAATATTTACCTAAAACCTTTAAATTCTTACATTTGAATTTGCCCAGAAATAAATGATAATCTGACTTAGTTACTGGGGTGTTTCTTAAGTTTCCCATAATTGACAAAACAATTGACTTTTAGACAAACAATATGTTCCTACACAGCATTGTAGTATCATAATTGGCATATGGAACGCTTAAAATTACATTAAAATTAAATTTATATCTTATAAACCTTTAGTCTCCTATCTGACATTTCTACAAATACTTTTGTCATGGTAAAAAAAATTATTTTGGCATAGGTAAAGATATATAACATTAATTGGGCAAATCGCATTCTTTGCTGTTGACCTTTTTAAGATACATCACCTCTCAATATATTACTGTATAAAAGAAGTATGAACAAACATTTGCAAAAAATCATTTAGATATCTAGATACCAAATTATTAAATATGAAATTGACTATATTAATTTTAGCAATCTATACTTTAAGTTTTTACCAACAACCTACTCACATTTTTAAATAACTATGAAATTCACAAATATTTATTTTTTAATTAAAATGTTTTAATCAGTACGAGACACATATATGATTTATATAAACTATAACTTCCATATTGGACACATTACAATTAACATCTGAAGGAAACTGCTTCAAATTTAATAACTCGCGTCTAGCTTTCAACATTAGTTTTACCACATTTCCAGGGCATTATGCATGGAAAATAATTAAAGTCAATGATTAAAAAGTTAGTAAAAGGCAATATTAACTGTTTTATTACTTCATGAAAGTGGTGTGATTATAAATTCGTATAAGTTCCTAGATAGATTATTTACTTTGTTAAACCAAAGGGATGCCCCTATAAACAAACCTAACGACGTTCAGTTAAAATTTTTTTTTTCCTTTTTAGCATTTGAAAAATGTCAATTTATTTTAAAAAAGTAAGATTTTTAGACTACACAGATAAATTTTATTCTCTGGTATTCCAGAATTAGATCATGATCAGGACTGTTCTTGCTATCAGCATATAATGAAAATTTTGGAAATTACTTTACGTGAAAAATTCGGTAAAGAATCGTTATATTACAGGATTTATCCTCCCAGTAATAAACCTGGTTGAGAACCAATTGCAAATTGATATTGAAGCTTACTTTTGCATGACTTCAAACCCCGGTGACGAAATTTTAATCGATTTAATAAAACTTGAGAACTGTTTTCCTAAATAAACCCTGGTAAAAATGTAGTCCATGGTTCTAAAAGAGACAACACGATAAAAATATATAAATTATTGGCACATCTATTGTGCTATATCATGATTATGGTTATGGGCAGGGTCGAATGGTAAATAGGAAGAAGCGGTTTTATCATTTTTCTCGTAAATTTATAATATGCTTCGATTCAATAGGCAATATGTTGTAGTAAATGTGTATATTTTAAATTTTGTTTAACTATACTTGCTAAATTAATTTATGATGTTTATGACTACTAAATTCACCGTCTAATGCGGAAAATACGATGGAGTATATATTTTAAACAGTCAAAAACGTAATATTTCTCAATTTTATTTTTTATTTTTCTCTTATTGCTTTTGACAAATTAATGCCTTTTTATGGATTGGAGAAAAAAAGGTTTTAACGTGGCACGTACGAAACTATGAGTTTATCAATTTATCTAAATAAACAAGGTGATTCTTGGTTCGGTTTGCTAAATAATAACCCAACCCAAAAAAAAAGTGTGAATGTAATTGGCTGTTGACTTTCAAACCCAAAGAACCTGAATCATTAGAGAGGATGAAAATTTCTTGTTCCTAATACCTTGGGGACAAAGGGGAAAAAACCTTTCAGCAGGTAGTCATACTGAGCGGATAATAATGGATGTGAGAGAAACTTCCCATATTGGCCCGGCAATGCCCCTTTGATTTGTCAGCTTGTGGGGTCGGCAACGTTAGGTATTAACATGAAATATGAATATATTCTTTCTACCGTCTGAAAGGAATCGCGAGTCCAAATGAACCAATTACTTCTCCATTTTCCACAAAAGGGCAACCACGCTCTTCACATCAAAAAGATATCGAGTAAAATGAAGGGTTACGTACCGGCCTCATTATACTCGTTACAGTCCAAAAGACGAAATCTTCATAACTACTATAAAAAAATAGAAAAAAAAGAAAACGCTCGACTGCCATTTTCAAAAATATAGGAAAAGACGGTATAACATTTAGAATAGCCAATCCCTGCCTTATCTTCAACTATTTGTATAAAAATGTATTTTTATGGTAAAAAACGCTTAACTGCTCGAAGATTTTCCTCTGAAAACTTCTTTCATCTAATGAAAGTATTAAAATTTGCAAATAATTATTTCACGAAAATTTCTTAATAGTTAGATACCCAAACATTCAAAGATACAAGTTAAATATTTACAATTTGTTTATACCCCACAACAAATTGCGTTCCGATAGAATTAAACAGCCAGATTTAACACTTTTATAATCCATTTCAAAAACCAACCTACCTATAATTCATACTTGTAATTACTTCTACCTCGCTCTTTGTAAATATAATCTATTTCATTACATTAAATTTTCAAAAATCATATTTTAAACCTTTCTCCCAATAAATTCAATTATAAATTTTAATTCTCGGTTGATCTATAACAAAAGTAATAGACACAGAAAAGGTCTGAGTATGTAGATTTACTTTTTGTAAATGATGGTTTTCTCACAGAATTTCTGTGAGTAGAACCATTATTTACAAAAAATAACAAAAGTAATGTTACTTTTAAACCGCTTTTGTGCCTGTACTTATCTATCCTTAATAGTTATTTCACGAAGTAAGCTCGCGATAAATTTCTCACATCTCAGCTTCTATATGATGCCAGCTCGAGTTTCTAAGACCATCTTAGACCATCTATAAGACGTAGGAGAAGTTAGAGGCTCAAAAGATAAAATTGCGATTATCAGACTGCCTAATTATTGTTGGTGCTTACTACAATTACCTTCTGTTGTAATGCGGCTCCTTGCACAAAAAGAAAAAATGTAAAATAAGAAATAAAATGAGAGAAAACAACCTCAAGTGATTTCAATTGTTGTTAGACATGATAGGGTCAAAAGCTTAATAGGAACCATTAAACTAATTCGATCGTAGGTATACTGAAGGTAGCCTCTCCCTGCTTATTTCCCTGATGTCACGCCGTCTGACTGTCGTTATTTCCACCGATTTCTATACGACTATGTTAAATTAGGATACCACAGGTTTTCTTTTTTTTATGCCGAAGTAATTTTTTTTATCGTTTTTAACGAACATTTTATAACAGAATAAACCCAGTAGAGTTTCTCGTGGAAATAGCTTTGACAAGTGTAAAAAGCTCTTTCGAGCGTAGTGTACACTACAAACATAAATCCACATTAAAATCGTCACCCCTCGAGTAAGTTTAATGTAATTAGTAGGGAGGCCTTTCAACGTAATAATGCATTGCACTGTCACTAATTACTTAGGAGTTTCAATATAGCCGTCAAACCTACGTCTGAAGCAATACATTTCACCACTTTACAGATATTTTCAAAAGAAATAATTAATAATATAACCTAACATCATACGTGTTATTACGTTTCGCTTTGTAAAAATTGCAATATATATCAACGCGGGTCCGTTCCTTTTGTCCGTTTGTCTTCTTTAATTGACCTTTATTTATCTACTTTATTTTTATTATTTTTTCTAGGGCCTCCGACAGTTTTGTCATTTCAGCCCCGAGTGCATGCGAAATATAACAACACACATTTAATACGCATTCACACAAATAAATGCGTGTATGGCATTTATAATTTAAAAAATGTTTGTAAATCCCAGGCCCTGAAGATGATCTCAATAAAGATCGAAACGTTGGCAAGTCAGAGAAAATGTTTTTCTAAACCTACGTCACCGCAACTCACGACCTCCAAATAAATACATCCATACCTATATGCATTCCATTGCATTCGTTCTATTTACTAGATGAAGTACTCAATATTCCTCCATTAACCTGAATATAATAACAAACGAACCTAATTAGGATCGATGGGATATTTTTATAAATATTCCGCCATCTACACAAGTCACGTACACAGCTCGATCCTATTTCACCATCAGCCACTCCCCATTCACTCTAATACATAAACTCACTCACACAAAACACATATTTCGACGCCTATATACAATAATTACCCCTCCCATGTCCCTACCCGATTCCGCCAAGAGGTCCATCCTGGACAGGTTTAAGCGTACGGGGGAGCGGAAAAGACGACTAGGCATAGCCAATTGGCCACGAAAAGATAGATCCTGATATAGCCATTGGGCGAAGGTGCAGGAATAAAGAAAGACCTAAGAGGCTACAAACAATAAAAAATTACCCTAAAAAGCGGAACAGGGGATAATTTATTATTATTGCGAAGGTTTTTTGGTTAGCTAATTATTCATAACAAACATTTTCGTTTATCTTTATTCAAAATTTTGTCTCTTTTCTGCTTCAATTGCTAATCTGCTGAACGATTTAATTCCAAACAAAGCGTACAAAGTCAAGTTTCCCGGTTTTCATCATGATGGTTGAAACAGCGAATATTTTCCGGGAAAAATTCAATAAGTTTATTCATTGTAAACGCCCCTTAGAGAATATAAAAAATTGCCAATTACACAGTTTGAGAAAAAGCGAAAATTCAAAAATTTCCCGAAAGTTGTGTACACCATGTTTTAGATGTTAAACTTAACGTTGTAACATTAATTAACCACAATCTTTTTATTCCTGTACAAACAACCTTCAACCCAACTTTTACCACCTCCGTACATTGGTGAAGTTTTATTTACTACAGGAGTTCATAATTTACCACCGGTACATGATTTTTTTATGGCCTGTTAGAATTCATGGGAAAATACGGTAATAAAATGCCAGTAAATTGATCATTTAGTCGATGTACATTGTTTTTGCGTTTATATTTTACAAGTTTATGAAATAAACCAACTTTCAAAGACAGATCAATTTTATACAATTACAACGTGAGACGAATTCAACGTTTTCCTGGTCGTAAGTCCGTTAAAAACAAAAATCAGCATTTTATGTTGAAAATAGTTTTTCCCTCCGTACGGAAATGGCATCAGAATAATAAAATTGACGAGCTTGTTCATTTTGTTCACATCGTTGTAATATATTGATCATGAGGTCCAAATATAGTACAAGGTTTTCCAAGAAATTAAGATGACTGTTATAAATTCATAAGACATCGCAAATCTGGGTATCGGGAACGTATTGCTAGATGGATATCAACCGAAGAAGTCTTTTAACAAGTGCACAGAGAAGAAAATATTGCACAACAGCCAACAAATGAAGGTACCTATCGTTTAATAACTAATTTAAATTCAAATATATAAGAGAATACGGGGCCCAATTATAACTGTGGAATTTATATTGATTTATACTGCCCATGCAAACTGGCATATCATCACGATTTTATCAGCTGGTTTCTTAATCCTTTGAATTGCTCAAGAACCTATAACTTATGCAAATGGCCAGGTTTTCCTTGCAGGAGTAAGGAAGAGCATGGTTGAAAAAAATTAATGAAACATATTAAATACGTTATGCAACATATGCGTTACACATTTTTTATCATCATTAAAATTGGCTCTAATTTTATATAAATCTGTAAAAGGTTGAATCCCGTTCGGATCGGCGTGGGCGGCGGTGTGGGTGCTGCACGTGGGATTGCAATTTTATCAATCATTCATCATTTATCATCAGTAGTCTCAAGTCCTATTAAAAAAACTTTTTTATATTTCATGTATATTGAAAGGTTAATTACATTTTACTATTATGTTATTAATAATTAATACACTTTATATTTACTTTTATTAGACTACGATTTCTAACCGGGCTAAAAAACATTGACCACTCCCAGCCAAATCCAATATGACGTAATTGGAAAATAGACTTCAAACTAAAAATAAAAAATAAAACATTGACGAACAAGCGGAAAGTTGAGATTACCTTTAATCATATTTAATGTACAGGTATAAAAAATATATATTCTCAGCGGTTAATCCGATCAGGTTAAATATTGATGTAATATTTATTCGATATGACATGTTCTCAATGCTAGAATATATAATTGTATGGTCTATTTTCTTCATTCCATAATTAAATAGATGCAATTATGAAAATCAATTTAGTGCACGCCCAGCCAACAAAGTCAACTAACTTAGCCACGTTCAAGCCTAGCCAACTTTTACATCACCATAATTTTAATACAATACAAAGAGCAAACATAAACTACATAAAAAACTAAATGTAATAAATTTTTATTGTGGAGTGCCCCAGCAATAAAAGATCTTTGCTGAAGAAATGGATATTGTCGTGAACGACTATCTTCAGAAATGATCAATTTTGATCAATCTGCTGTCAGCAGTTCATCAACTCGCGGGGCCAATATCAATTATATTTTCTTCTCTTTTTCCCAACCGACCTACATGTTAAAAAATTATATAACACGTAATGACGTTTTTTATTATTTAGTTGTGTCTTAGCCTAAAAATTTGCCAAACCTATAAAAATATAACAGGCTCATTTATATGTTAAGCAAACATTCTAGCACATATTGGGTTTAAAAATTAAATCCGTGTCGAAAACGCACGCTCTTCTGTTACTAACTCCAAAAGCCGGTAGACATTCTAATTATGTTATGATGGGCATTCGGTGGGATTAGAAGGGGGTGATTTACTATGTGCTTCCAGGCTGTTAAACTGGAGCGATTAAAGTCAATTCATCTAAAACAGCCAGCATTGGAGTACATGTGAACTGTTTTTACATCAGGATAACGCCCGCCCCAACGCATCTGCAAAGAAGTACGTCCAGAAATTGTTGGAGCTTGACTGGGATGTGCTAGCCCTCTTAACCTTTTTCCCTGATAATGCCTCTTCAAATTTTCACATTTTTTGCCGGCTAACTACCAAAATCATCGCGGGCGCCTCACATATAAAGCCTCACACTTCTCCTCTTAGCTATCTTCTACATTCTTTTCTGAGTCTTCTTATCCCTCAAACAACTGTTGCCTTCCGATTCAACTAATTCACCTAATAGGAGATTCGTTATCTAGTTTGTTTTCTCCCACACGTGATAAATTACGTCAATAATACATAGATATAATATTTCTATACATTTTCATAATTCACATTCATACTAATTTACTAACCTATACTACAACTAAATTGGAGGTCGGAAGATTATCGTGATCGTGTGGCCCCCTTCATTCACAGTTCAAACGGTATTCACAAATTCCACTCGTGCACTAAACTATCCTAATCTAAATTATTTGACGGGCCTGCGGAGAACTAGATATTCCTCGAACAAACACGTCCTTTCACATTTCACGCTAATAAATACATTCATTCTGGACAAGCCACTACACTTCGGAAGTGTAGTACCAACAAAATGCCAATGACCCGTCCCTTACATCATACTACAAACACATAACATGTCTACACTAATTTGGTGGGCCTGTGTGTACTTGTATATTCCGACACGGCCACACTCATGCATACTTTGACATTCACGCAAATAAATATATTCATACAAATAGGGGGGATATACCACTTGTGCTTAATTACTTTTGTTATGTCATAAGGAAGGCCGCGCCGTGCTCCGAGCGGCGCTAGTTGTTCGCATTCTTCTAAAATATGTCTTACTGTTACAATTGCGCCACACATAAGGCATATTCCTCGGTCTCTTGCCGATGAGATGTCCATGTGTTAGGCAGGAATGGCCTATCGTTAATCGTATAAGTACAATCCTTTCTTTATTGTTCAAATATTGTTATTACATTTGTTTAAAAATACCTGGAATTTTCGTTGAAATTACCACCAGAAAACCATTAAAGAATCTTGACCTAATATATAGGTTATTAATGTTTTCCTAGTCTAATTATTTTTAAATGTAATTTTATTTCCAAATCGAATTCATCTTTTTGATCATTTTTTCTCTAATTTAAATTAAGCTTATGGAATAATCTAATTCGGTTTGGAAAAAAGGTTGAGATATAATTATAAAAAATAAAAGGAAAGGTAATATAAAAAAAATAATCATTTAAAGAGCCTACAAGATATTTAATCACTGTCAAAACTTGTACTAATATAGATTCGCGCTTATAAACTGGAATAAATTTTCAAAATTAATACATATTTGCTTAGTGGTCATACTTGGCCATATTAATTATTCCGATTATTATTCTTTTTAACGAAGGTTGTTGGTTGAGATGAAAAATTAGTGTCACGAGCGGGATTCGAACCCGAGACTTTCGGTTCCTACGCCGCTGCTCTATACGAAGGTCACGTGTTCGAATACCGTTCGTGACACTGATTTTTCATCTCAACCAAAAACCTTGAATAAAAAGAATATTTAATTGGAATATTTACAAAGAGTTGAGTCAATTAATCAATTATTCTATAAATGAAAATCCAATAATTAATAGTTGATAGAATTAATTATTTCAATTAATTATACTTTTTCTCTAAGGTCTTGGTTGAGATGAAAACGCAAGTATCATGACAGCTCAACTGGTAAGAGCAGCAATGTATCGAGCCGAAGGTCGTGGGTACGAATCCCGTTTGTGATTGTTGTCCGTTAAAACGCACAATCTCAACCGAGACTTTAGATAGAAAGTATAATTAATTGAAAACATGATAAATCAAGCCCTGATTAATGGTAGCGTAGTGCGAGACAAAATTTATTTTATATATTCATGCTAAATTAAAGAAACAAAAAAAAATTCATCTAGCACAAAAGAATAAGACAATAGAAACAAACGACAATGTAATTACATCTGAGGGCTGATGCAAATTGTCGGCGGCCCCTAGGGAGCAAAAAGCTTCTGGAAAGGGCTGTCATTAATGATGATACGATGAAGGGAGGAGATCAAATGAGGTTAAATGCCGTATGGAATCACTGACTAGACATCAGTCACTCCCATTTAGACTAGTTTCCTAATCGGAGACTTGAGGCCGGACCAAATCAATTGCCGATGCCGAAATCTTCCAACGTCAACTTGTCAGATGGATATTAAACAACTATTAAACTGTTTAATGTGAATTCCTAGAATTTCCCTTTCGATTGAATGAACCCGACGAAAAAACGTAAATGAAACAAAAAAAAGTTAGCGTTTAATGAATTTCAGGTAGCCCACAATCTACAAGTGTCTGTTCAGATTGTAAACACTTGTAGAGCCCAGGGAGAAAACCGACAAACATATAATGAATTTTTCCTTATTCCATTTTAGCACTGATATTTTTTCTTTAATGAATTTCACTTGTCGTGGAATATTTTGGAAGTCTTCTCAACCTTGGGAGTTTGTTTGGTAACAAACATGATCTCATCCGAACGAATTAATATTTTGGCCGTTTGCCCCACTTTTACGTACGTATGCGAAGTGAGGACGAAAATAAACTATACCCAAATCCCTGCGATCGCTTTTAAAAACCACGCCGTTTATCTACGAATACAATTTCAACGTATAGATTGAAAATGCGTTTCAATTAGTTCCGTCTAATCATCACCATCGGGTACGGAAAAGTGTGTCGTTTCATGAGACAAAAACCGCATACCATGAAGTTTTTCACACCGTTCTCGGTACTGCGCCAAGTTTAAATTCGCAACTAACTTATTAGCCAATTGACATTTAATTTTTTTTTTTCAAATTTCACATAAACAGCAATGAGTTTGTAATGTAAAAATAAATATCAACATCTATTAAAGCAACCGAATTTTAAGAACAAGTTGAACGAGATTTTGAAACAATTTTTAATTACAAAATAAACAATAGACTACAAATCTTCAAATTAAAAAACCATTGAATAATAAATACGCAATATCAAAAACTCGTAAATAAAATAAGAAATTAATATTGCACAATTTTAGTGAACGTTAAAAAATATTTTTTGATGTAAGGTTTTTGTTGATATGAAAAAGCTATGCCACGAGCGAGATTCGAACCCGCCGCTGCTCTACCACTTGAGCTTTCGTAACTTCCATCTATTCGCATACCAACTCCCCATCTCAACCTACAACCTTTCCAATTTCCCCTGCTTCATTTGAAAAATTTGAAAGATGGGTTTGAGAAGGGAATTTGGTGTCCGAGTGGATCGAAGTCACGAAAGTGGTAGAGCAGCGGCGTATTTAGCCGAAGGTCGTGGGTTCGAATCTCGCTCGTGGCATTAGCCTTTTCATTTCAACCAAAACCTTACATAAAAAGATTAATTAATTGAACGAAGTACGTTGTTCAATCAGGCCACTAAATTAAATAGATGAAGAAATTTTTATATTATTATTGTACCAGAAATTGAAATTGTACTAGAATTAATTTAAAACACAAATAAAAAAAAGTTAAGGCAGATGATAAATGAAATTTATATGCTTATTTTTATTGTATATGTAAAGCAGTAGTTTTTTAAAAATTAGTTTTTCAAAATGATAAAAATTGTAATATAAATAATTATTGAGTAAACTAGAAGTCGCAACTTCATTTCCGTCAAACCTAAAATTTTTGAAAACTCCTATTTTTTAGATATTATTCTGTATGTTTGATGTATCTACAGTTTTTATATTTGATATACAGATATTGAAAAAATTGATTAATCTGCCTATCGTATATTTATCCGTATACATCGACACTCGAAATCGCAATTACGATTGTTACAATTTTAATTGGCTAGAAAAACTATAAAATCTTGAAATCGAATAAATGTCCTGTCTCACCCTCCCTCGCGGGTTTGAAACGAGCACCAACAATAAATTTATCAAAAAAATTATTTTTGTCTATTAATCTAAAAAATAATAATGCGTAATACTTAAGTAATTTACTATAAACCAATCAAATAATAGTAAACGATCATAAATTCATGACCTGTATGAACAAAGGGAGGAAAATCCTTATAGTCGGAAATCATACAATAAACATAATGTTAAGAATGTAAATCTATATAATTTCCCTCAACTAATCAATCCCTTTATGCAAGTTTTTGGTTGAAATGGAAAAGCTAGTGCCTATGTGCTACACTGTAACTAAAACTTCGCTAACTAAACTATAACACTCAACTTAAGTCGTAAGCTATAGCTCCCGTGGCAACTTCATATGTCGCCGAGAATCGAATCCTGATTACACATTTGAAAAAGGGAAAATTCGAAAGGTTTTAGGATGAAATGGGAGTTGGTATCCGAGTGGATCAAAGTCACGATAGCTAAAGTGGTAGAACAGCGGCGCATTTAGCCTAAGGTCGTGTGTTCGAATCCTGCTCGTACCAAAAACATGCAAAAAGAGGTTGATTAGTTGAGGGCTGTAATTTGATCAATCGGCTACTAAATATAATGGATACATAATCTAATCCTAATCTAATCGGTCCTAATCGTTAAAACGTACTAAGAACGACGTAATAGATATTGTAGTTTATATACGACGATAAGAAAAGTAACGTGAGCTTAGTCGTTCGCTAGACTATAACTAAATCGCCCATAATAGAACTAATTGAATATATACTCACATGTCCGATAAGGAAAATTACACCTTTTTGAAGCTGTCACGTACAAAATCGATTATAAATATTTTCTTTTTAAAAAATTACTTCCTCAAATGGGGAAAAAACTGGAAGAGGTTATAACTGACTCTAAATCCTATTCTAACCTACTGGCCATAAATCACTGCTTATCGACGCGATTAAAGAACAGGAAGTTAATTATTGACTTTGAGTGTGGTCATTGATAGGCCAGCTCGTACTATGCGCGTATAAATATCCAAGGCAACGTCTGCACTATTTCTAGAAGTTCCGTCTCAAGAACGTTCCTATGGAAACGTCGTCTAACCGTATTAAAAAGTACTCATTCCCCGTCCACAGAGGATCGGGCAATTATTGTCATTATCGCTCGCACAATGACAGAGGTTAATTACAACATAGTACGAAGCCTCGTTAGGCGAATATTTAATTATAACGTTTGACATATCGGCATCAATAGATTAAGTAAATTGAATCGGCAAAGGGCTTTAACAAAGAAAAAGCTTAAAACAACCCACTAGCTTCAGGGCGTACAACCCGGGGTTAAAAACATTCTAAAGCCAATCCTCGCCTCGGGGGCAGGTTAATAATTAATTTCATAATGACGTTACAGTTGCGATTGCCAGTCAGATTATGAATTTTCAACATACGGGCGATCTAAAAACAATTGAGATTTTAGAAAAACATTTGAGGACGATACTTAATAATAACTTCAAACGAACAACAAAGGAAACCAATAACACATGACAAACTGACAACAAGAAGTTGTAATAAACAAAAAGGTAATTCTTATAATTATTAACGTACAGAAATTGATTTATTTTTAAAAAAATACACGAGATGGATAATAATTGTTAATAATATTGAAGCTTTAACAGTTAAAATGGTCACATTCAACTTGAGTTGTATTGGTCTTTCAGCTCCAATCGTTTTAAATCCTAACACGATCCCGACAACATGGCATGTCTATTCGTAATACAATTGAAAGATTTCTTCTTTTGGTCTGTGGAATTATGAGATCTAAGGATAAGCGGACCAACCAACAAATACAAATTGAATGAATTTTTACCCTTCTAAAGCCAACAATAAATTCTTGAACTGTACCACAATTAAAATTGTGAAATTAATTTTATTTGAGAAACTGTCATTTGCTGTGCTAAATTTAAAAAAATGATAACTCCAGTTTAGTCGTTTCTGACCATTTTGTTCTGCCTATCGTCTCTTCTCTTTTTGGTCTGACGGGTTCAAACTATCTCGGTGGGCCTGTGTCTTATTTTGTCAGCCATATTCATTTTGTAAGGTGTAAAAAATGGTACAAGGCCCAACTATTATTCGGTAGAGAAAACTGAAGAATAGAATGACACACGTTTAAGCATTAAAGGAACAAATCCTTAAATCTCCATATGGGAGAAAACCGTAAGGAATAGATGAACCAGAATCTACTAAATACACAAAGGAAAAAATAAGACCAAAATTATTATTTTTTATTTATTTCTGTTTCATTGATTTTTATCTAGTCCCGGTTATTGATTCACTATTTTAAAAAATTAAATGGGACGAGTTTTTGAAATGTTATTAAATTGGCAAAGCAAAAAGATAAAGTGATTTGAGAAAATCAGATAGATTATTTTTTGTCAGATCTCCTTTTACAATCTGCGGAGTGATGAACCTGCAGCTTGGTTATTTAGTGATGATGACGGAACAGTTCTGACAGACTAAAATGGCAAGGATAGTTAGACCGAAACGATCGGGAACCAAATTATATCATTCAACCTTCTTGACAATATGTAATGGCGGAATTACGTGATTTTTTATAGCACGGGTAAATATGCGTTTTTACCATGATACTTTGATTTTATGATGATTTGCTATGCCTTATAAATCAAAGACCGCGTTAAGTCTCGTATTCCTGAAAATTATACGCTGAATAAGTTAGCTTTTTTAAATATTTTCCTAACTTCAGCCATTCATCAATAAATTCCAAAATTCTGGAGCATGCCAATTTTTACACTTTTTACGAAAACTTCAGATTGAGCTGTCGAGCCAGGAAAATGAGTTGGAGCGGCGCTTTATCGCAATCGATGGGAAGTTTTAATAAGCTTTCAATAGGTCATCTTCCAATTTGCCTAATTTCTTAACCGTTTTTCAGTTATTCGCAATTTTTGGTCAAAAAACGTGGTTTTTAACCTATTAATGGCAACAAAGGATTACTCAGTTACCCGATTTTACCACAGTAATGTATTGTTTCAATACGTCATTCGAAGGCAAACTGCCACACAAGACTTATGAAATGGGAAGGAAAAGTTAATTTTCCATTATGAGGTTATAGACAGCAGAAGCATTCCGCATAGTAAGAAAAAATGAGAAATGTCGTTTCCCTAGCCCTTTTTGAAAATGAACTTGGAACAAATGTTATAGAGCGTACAATTTGCGAAAACATGACGGTTCAAAATTTAAGCAATCTTGAAAATAGGAAAGGAGAAAGAGATCGATTTTTTTCCACGAGCACGTAAAAGACCACGTTTTTTTTACCCAAACATTTCCAATAACTTGAAAACGGTTGAGAAAACGGCCAAAGTGGAAGATGATCTATTGAAAGCTTGTTAAAGCATCCGACCGATTGGTAAACGGCGTCGCTCCAAGACGATTTCCTGGCGCCACAGCTCAATCTGAAGTTTTCGTAAAAAGTGTAAAAATTGGCATGTTTCAGAATTTTGGAATTTATTGATGATTGACTGAAGATATTTAATAGAGCCAACTTGTCCAACGTACAATTTTCAGGAATATGAAACTTAACGCAGTTCTGTGACTTAAAAGGCATAGAAAACATGCATTTCAAAATTTGGCCATTTTTCCTGCCATACGAGTGGTCGGTTTTTTGTTTTTTATGGGCTGTGTATTTTAAGTTAAACAACCATAAAATATTGCAGGGATGTTAACGACCTAGGTTCGTCGCATGTCAAATCTTTAAAGCGCAAAAACGTATTTCAAAAGTTTTTTTGAGATAAAAGACCCCGTCTAGTATCCTATTTCGAGGTAGAAATCATTAGACGACACATGAGGCGTGAAACGGCAGCCGTTGGAATCCGACCGGTGGAAGCCAACGCCTGCCAGCTTGACGAAGTGGGGAGAGGTCCCTCTATATTTGCTGGAGGAACGATGAACGTCCTTGCAAGGTGCCCACCTCCCGTTCCACTCTCCTGGGTCTTGCGATGGATCAAGGCAGACAACCCGGATGCTACGTCGACCGAATTGGAGCAGAAACGGCCATCTACAGGCGCCGGCAATAATAATCTCTCCTTATTATACCTCAACCGTTTGAATTTTTAATGGCCGGGAACATTCATAATAAATTTGAGTCTAGTCGCTGCCTGTTGCCGTGAATTGGGACGGCGTCGTTTCTTTGTCTTGAAAATCGATAAAACGCTGCCCTCACTTGTTCATCGTGTTATATCAGGTCGATGCTGGTTTCTACTATATAATTATTAATTTCTGACCCGCCAAATCTTCCTAGTTTTCTATTTCGAACTTGAAAGTCCAAAATTTATGAACACGAAAAACAACACTTTTTTGTCATTTGAGAATTTCTGCAATAAGAGCACCACCATCTGTAAGGATTATAGTTCCGACCTTAGCTAATTCGACCTCTGCTTAGTATAAAAAATTTAAACAATTTTATCCAAGATAATGTGCGGAATATTTTCCCCATTATTTATTACTCTATAATAATTTCACATATTTGGAAGCGACGTTATAATTTCGCCATTTTAAAATATATATAATTCCATTTTTGTTAACTTTGTTAGGGTTTTTCTATTTATAAATACCACTTTTACTTCTACTACACTTATTTTGTTTAATGAAATTTTCTTGACGCACTCTACAATTTTCGAATGCTATCTCAGAATTTATTTATATCTGCAATTAGTTTTACATGCCTTAAAACTTTTATTATCCAAATTTTAAATATTTGTCCTGAAAAAATTACGTTTATAGATCCTCTTCTGCTAAAGTATATAAATTCGATTGCCATTAATCTATTTTGAATCATCTACCGTCATTAATATTTATAATTTTAACATGGCACGCTGTAGTTTCCAGGAATTTGGCCAGTTACATAATAATTTAAATCATATTTTGTCAAAAATACCTTCAGAACGTCTATTTATCTCTTTACTTTTTTTTATTAGTTTTATTTTACTTTTGGCCTATGTCCGCCGAGAGTGATATATATAAATAGATTGATAGGTACATAGATAGATAGATATATAGGTTGGTAGGTAGATAGGCAGATAGACAAGCAGAGGAGCGAGGAGAGAGAGTGAGAGAGAGAACAGAGTAAGAAAGATGTTGGAGTGAATGAATGTGCGAGCGTCTGTATTTTGATTATACGGAAATCGTGAGATGCGGTCTGGTGTAATGCCTACATACAGAAAAACCATTTTCTCTGTCGTGCCAACGTTTCGATCTTTATTGAGATCTTCTTCAGGGCTCAAACTGTTTGTTTTCTGTATAATTGTGCCATTCTTGCGTGTCGTGTTAAGAATGCCGTTTATACTTTGAATTAATGAGTAACTTATAACCAACATAACACAACATACGTTATAACATGGTTATATACCATAATATAACTATGTCTTATGTGTACGTCTAATATCATATTATATGTATTGTCTATATTTATTATAGTATTATCTTCCTAAACATAATAATTCCACATATTATATTGTTGTACAAGAGGAAAGAGAATATGAGAGAGAATATAACAATTTTAAACGACTCCCCCTCAAAGAAAAAGTATAATTTTTAAATTATTATGTTTTAGAAGAAAGAAAAAACATCCGTTTGTAAAACATGCTTTCGTCGTTTAATGCACTTTAAAAAAAAAAGAAGAAAAAAGAACGCCACAGCCACTGCCAACTGCAATAAGGCTAATAATAGAAGAGTTTGAAGTTTTGCCTGATTCTATAATTTATTTAAATTAACACATAAATATAAAGATTGATTTACTTGGAAAAGTTTGAAAAAATTTTCATAAGTATGATAAATGTAAAAAAAGAATGGTATTTTATGTAATAAATTCACTATTATATTTAATATCTTTCCATTAATTAAGGTTTTAGTTGAAATAATAAAGTCAGTGTAACGAGCGGGATTCGAACCCACGACATTCGGTCTTATGTAATAATTTTACATAGTTGATTGTTAAAGTTTTAAACTGCTATATATCTTACGTTAGTATCAATGCATCGCGATTGTTGTAAATAAATGGTGTGCATGTTAGTGAATTTGAGAAATTTCTCTTTTAAACATTTTCAATCCATTTCTCGTTAGTGACTAATACGAGACAGGGTTTCGATTTGGATTGACCATCTAATTTATTTCCCGTAATTGCACATACGACATTTGCAAGCGCTTGGATTTTTCCTTTTGAGCTTCAATTAAATCTAAGAATACTCATTCATTTAAGACCTTGAGCCTACATTCGAACACGACACATTAATCATCGCAGTTCTCTTATCTTTGCTCTCCTCTGCATATTCTTTTTAATTTTTTTTCTTTTTATCTACCAGGGTTGATTTATTTATGAATGGGTGAATGTGGGGGCGGCAGCCTCCTGCATAAGAGATCTGCTGAGGATCCGATCACCATTAATATCGTCCACAAACTATGCCCAACTTAAGCCCAGCATGAAAAATTACTGTGGGGCCGCCTAACGTGAATTTATCGATATCTTTGCGTCCGTACCGCAGTTGAGGCAACCCACACAAGACGAGATATTACATTCGAATGTTATAATGAAATATCGGCATATTTCTCATAAAATTGTATTAAGTCCGTAAGGGCGTAGTTGTTACTTTGACATATGTGTCAGTCTCACTTTAATTTTTTATTTCAAATTTATAACTCCTTTGTTCTGTTCAGCTTTGCAGAGTAAGGCTTATTTTTTCACGTCGATTTATGATTACTTTAAAAACAATGATTTAAAGTACACATCTACAGAAAATAACTATATAACTATATAATAATTTGCAAGAAATTCTGATACTGGACGGTTCCATCCAGTCGGTTTTGTGCTTTGTGGGACGGATAGAGGGTCTTGAGAGAATGCTGGGTGTGGCTCATTGTGTGATCCACGTGTGATCAGCACTCTTCATTAACTGGACAATGTCATCGGCTCCGAGCGGAACGCAATGACCTCCTAGGAAATTCCACATGGATTCTAACGCTAGAGCTAGCGAAAACATAATCAATAAGATGATTCTGTGTGTCTTGGATTGAGACAAGTACAAAACAAATTAATGTCTAATAATCGTTTTTGGCCTACTCGATTTTTTTATTTATTTCCATTAGACATATTTGCACAAGGAATAATTCGAGAACCTACTGGCTAAATAATTTTAATTCAATTACATCTACTACATTGATTCCAAATGGAAACGATATCGTTAAATGAGCAAAGTGATAGTGAGTATTTGGCGTGTTTTAAATACAAAAGGAACTAAACAAAAATTGTCAAAAACTTTGTAGGAAAGATATGAACCAAATTATCTATTAAAAACACATCACTGACCGCTAATTTATTTTTAGACGTAAGGAAAAAACAATTCTACCCACGTTCATTCTAGATTCTATCCAGGGAGTACATAGTTATATAAGATATATTTTTCATCAAGGATAAAAAATTAAAGTGCCACCAAGCGATTTAACTGCTTGTTTCATAACTCTTATCTGATTTTTAAAACAATCTAGACAACTGTGACGCAGGCAGGAAGAAAATTGCTGTCATCCTTGCCTTGATTTAAAAATAACTAAGAAAAATTCGTACTTAATTATAAAAACTTAATAAGAGATTTAACTTACGGAAAAATGGAAACCTTTAGTTTACCATCAATTACCTGAAACAAAACAAAAATTAATTACATGATATATTTTTAAATGTGAAAAATCTTAACCTCATTGCTGAAAAATAACAAGCAACTGTTAACAATTGAGGATTCGTTTTGTTAAATAAAATTGTAGTTTGTCCGTTTCCAATCATTTCAATCTTCCTATACTCGCTGTTTTGGTGTGAATTTGGTTCGTGAATTTGGTCCAAAATGATCAGAAACGACCAAACAATGGTTCATACCCTATGGTGAAATGATATAGTTTAAAAGAGAACTGTATTTGCGTTGCGTTACATCGAACAGACGTATTTTCAACTGAAATAGGATGGAAATCGATCGTCTCCGGTCCACCTGACACGTTGAACAACCAACGGGCGAGAATACGCGGACCAAAGATGATCAATTTGAAAGAAGAAACTGTTGGTAAACTTGTCATGACGGGTTGTCGAGATTTGACGACCATAAAATTACAAAAAAGCGTAACCGTTTATTATTCATTTTCTGGGGTGTAATATCTGGTGGTCTGCTATTTGACAAGACACCCACAGAATATGGAGAGAAACGACGATACGCGTGACAGATACAAGTGAGAACGAACCGATTCAGTATGATACAAATTCGCTAAAATTCGTTTTGTCAGACGTAAGAAAAAAAGCCTTATTTTGTTTTTATAGGCTACATGCTTTTCCAGATATTTCGTTTTTTCTAATAGTCTTTGGATCGGAGAGATGGGAAAAGAGATTTTCACAAGGGAAGGAGCCGCGGCTGGGACAATTTTTGTAAAAATGTCGAGAAGAGCCTAGTCGGGGAAAAAGGGGGTTGGCTAGTTAGATAGGGGATGAAGAAAAATGTTCCATTAATCTATCTTAAGTCTGTGTGGCGCCAAACCATTGCCCCCAGCGGTACAACTCGAAGTCTACATCTATAATTGCCTACCGTTAGAACGGCCAAAAAACCCTACAATCACTCTTCACCTCAGTGGCTCTCATCTGCATCTGGGACAAAACGAAAAATGAGACGCTTCCTAGAACCTCAATTAATTCCCTAGTTGATGACGCTCCTAGATGAAAGGAAAGAAATTTATAATTGTTAGCCTTTTCTCCAACTCGAATTTACATATATGTAAAATTGACTCTTTTACATCAATAATAGTTTCATGTGAAATATCTCTTTTCTAGTCTATATGTTATTTATATATTCCTTAAATAATAATTACTTTTAATCCTTCGGTTTTATTCTGCTGGTATCACTTTTTCATATCTGTACTTCATTCATGGTATCACGCAGCAAAAAAACATTAAAGGACATTCCACATTCCAATAAAGGGTTATGCAGATTAATGATTTCATCTGTCACTCGAAAATTCATAATAAGCCATATCATAACACCTTAAATCAAGTTCGACGCCCTGTAAAAATAGAATGGTGCAATTTTCGCGCGCAAAAGTCCACAAACAGGATCCCAGTTCGAAAAAAGATCATGGGACAGGCGTGTGTTTATTTTTGTTGGAAAATCAAAAAGGGTATTTTTAAAAATCAACCGGATCGAGTTATTTCCCATTGGATTGATGTGCGCTTAATTAGTAATTAGGTTTAAAATATCGAAGGCCAAAGGCAAGCATGTTCAAAGAACTTAAAAATAGTCGGTTTTTAACTTTATTGCAATATTTCTCGTGTTGATGATAGCACTCAGGATTTTAAGGTATTTAAAGTAAAATCGCATTATTTGATTCGATTTAATCTCCTATATAGATGATTAATCTAAAAAAATAAATGATTATGTCGAGACCGTGAATGGTAAATCAGAGAGCATCTTACGATCTCCAAATAATCATTAATTAACGGTCAATAAACACCACACATGATAAAATAAAGTTTGGCTCTGGCCTATTTATAAACGAGCGTACACCTTAATTTTACCATAAAAATTTCAAAAATCAATTTTAAGGCCAATTTGGAATGAAAACAGTTTCCAAGTTAAATAGTAAATACATTACATTTAGTAGTCTGATGGACCAAATTACTTCATTCAATTAATTAATCTTTTTACGTAAGGTTTTGGTTGAAATGAAAAAGTCAGTATCGCGAGGGATTCGAATCCACGACCTTCAGAGTTTGTTGTCAATTAACTGTTCGAACCTCTTGAGCTATCGTGACAAGTGGTAAGAGAAACGGCCTATTGAGCCAAAGGTCGTGGGTTCTATTCTCGCTAGTGACACTACCGTTTTCATTTCAATCAAGGCCTTATACAAAAAGGTAAGTAAAGCATTAGTAGCAAATTGAATTCGTTTAAATTAGTATAGATTCAAAGGGATGCATGTGTATTTTGAAAGCTGGACGAAGTGCAACTGCGTCTTTTTCTTTCCAGTTGGGCTCATCTCTAATTTTTTAATACAAAATTATAACACTGAAGGCTGATATTGATTATATCGGAGATTATTGTGCACATTATTAGTCCCATGTAATAACAAATTATCAGGAATAAGGCCAATTAGAGAATGACAGACATCACCCTATTCCCCGTAGAATTTTGGAGAAACCTATACCTTCATCAAGATTAATCAATATGTGTAGATTGCGGAATGTCTAATAATGTTGTAGATCTCGCCCAGTCTAGTAAGGTACACTCATAAATTCATTAGAGTTCATTTTTCATATTGAAAGTAGATGTTTATATGTATTTGGTAGCCGTGTAAACCATTTGAAATATTTGTCGTCCTGACAAAAGGACATAGTTCTAATGAAGGGTACATATTCGTCGAAAGTATTACGTAGGAACTGTACCTTCTGCTTTCTTTCAAATTTCTTTGATTTTTTGTATACACTTTTAATATGAATATCTAGTTACAAATTTGAAATATTGTACAAAACAAAATAGTTTTTTTTAAATCGTTAAATTGATAGGAAACATTCGAAGTTCGAAAACAAAGTTGGTAGGTCATCTGTAGAATAAACAGTCTCCTATTTTAGAAAATTAATTTCACCAAAACGTTCGGATTAGGAGCATAAAAAAGAAGTATACGAGTTGGAGCGCTTTTTAACATTTTTCCACCGGCCATGGCAGAAATAAAAATGATTTATACTTAGTCTACTAAAAACATTCAAATGTGCGTTAGACAAGAGGAGTATCCACGTTAACTAATCGTTTTTTTCTCTCTCCCCTGTACGTCTTTCGTGATTTATCCATTCGGCATTTCGGAGGAGCACATTTTTCACCCGTCAATCGTAAAGGGCATTCATTTAATTAAAAACAAAAGTCAGGGAGCCGTAGCATCAGCGAAAAAATAACGGAGTGATGCCGAAGTGTTGATGGGGAAGCTAAACTGATTAGGAAGGTCGAGGTTTGGAAAGAACTCGGATGATCTAGTGGCCCGGGGCAGAGATAAATATGTCAATTCCGGGAGACAAAAGTGATAATTAAACTGTGGGGTGAGTGCATATTGCATAGGAGGCACTTAGCAAATTGGATCAAATGTAACAAATAGGAGGGTCCGGCTAATCGCATTCCGCCTAACTCGATCACCTTTACCGGTAGTCCCGGCCTTTTATTTC
The DNA here is from genome assembly GCA_039619505.1 of Cimex hemipterus. NCBI lineage: Eukaryota > Metazoa > Arthropoda > Insecta > Hemiptera > Cimicidae > Cimex > Cimex hemipterus. The sequence goes on from CM077102.1 coordinate 27,777,373, forward strand.
AAACTGGTCTCTCCCAAAAATCCTTTTGTAATTTATATGCGGTCGCCTAACGCAATTTAAAGTACCGGGAAGATCAGCCCTTCTGACCATTCTTAGAATCGCGCCGACTTAAAGCAAAATTTAAATTTACATCTGAATTTTAAATGTCAATAACGAATTCAATACATTGCGGAACAGTTCCATACTTCTTATTCAGTTGTGTACATTTCTGACACTGCTATACACTCATGAAAAGGTTTATTTGTTGCATCCCGTTAGTTCTATTGTAGTCTTCCCTTTAACCATGTATTCTAAGTGGAACATTTTTAGGCCGTTATGTTCAACAGCTCAACTAGCTTTTTCAAATTACTCTAAATTATGATTACACATCCTGAAATTAACGATATACAATTAAAACAAGACGATATATTTAATTAAAAACTCTAATTTCGAGAATTCTAATGCATAAATATGGCCTTAAAAGACCGGGAAAATGTGTTACAGGTCAATATAACCAAATTTTTTATTGGCTTAAAAACCTCACCTTTCCTGGATAATGTGGACCTAGAATTTTTAAAATTGGATCACAAGAAGATAGTTTAAAAAATTAGTTAATCAAGAATTCCTATTCCAGAAGGGAGAACATACCATATAAAATACCAAAAAAGACCCAAAATGATTGTCGAGTTGTCGTTCCGAAAGTTTCGTCGTGGTAGAATCTATAGGATGTGCGAAATAACGAAAACAAAACGTCACTTTTGGGGAATTACATTAGAAAAACATTCGCATGATAAAATAGAGACAAAAATCTGACAACCCATTTACGATATGCGTTTCAAAAATTTTATACTGTAACATAAAAGGCCTTTAAACAATTCTGTGAGAGCTTTTCCGCAAATAACAATTTCGTTTGGAGAAATAAATTCTTAAATATTAGAAAAATATGTTCGAAAGTTTTTCTTGCTGCACATTTTTTCAGACGAAAAGTTTCGAAAAAGCTCATTTGAGTGTACTAAAAGCGAAATTTGAGGGTACTAAAAGAAAAATATGTGTACCAAATTTCAACCAAAATGGTTCATTATTTACTGAGAAAAGTCCATTGTACGTTACGCCTTCCACCCTACTCCTTGTAAATACAACCCGCAACACTTTTTCCGGGTCCCCTAAGCTTTTAAATATATAATTCATCAAATTATCAAAAGAAAGAGAAATGCATATAATATATTTATTTACATGTGCATATTATGCATATTAAATCATGGATCAGTTCGTATTCCCACAACCGAGATAAACGTCAACTAGCTTTTCTAAATTTAGCTAATCTAAATTATGATTATATGTCCTGAAATTACCGATACAAGAAAAATCTTTGATTTAAAACAAGAAGATGTATTTAATAAAAAGACTTATTTTAACATTTATTTAAGGCTGGATATGCCAAGTGGAAACTAACAAATTATACACGCGTACCTTAAGCCTTTTAAATATATAATTCATCATTACAAAACAAAAAGAAATAGAAATGCTTAGAATATACTTAAATGTACATATTATGCATATTAAATCATGGATCAGCTCGTCCTCCCACAACCGAGATAAGCGAGCCCACCAAGGTTCTTCCCTCCATTCACTAATATTATATTATCAAAAAATTTACCACTGAATTCTAAATCAGGTAAAAGTCCAGTTTTTACTATTAATAATGATCAAAGTGCAGTGCAGCCGAACTTGTCCAACATCATTAGACAAGTCTTAATAATTCATGGCTATTCCCAATAAAAATAATTTTACAGGGCTCCCTGCCCAGAAGAAGGTAATCGCCTTTCGAAGAAGGAATTTTACTACAACTACCCAAGAAACAATTCAAAACTTTAGAAGGGTAATTGTTCGCTTGTTAGCCGAGCAATTATAACCAAAAGGAATAAACTACAACTAGCTTCGCTCAAAAGATATTAATAGGCCATTATTATAATTTACTCACGGTAATTGTAATTATTTCCAAAGTGGGCTTAAACGAGAGCGATTATGAATATTGATATGAGTAAACATTAAAAGAAAGAAAGAGCAGAGAAGCAGTAGTGGAAACAAAAAAATTTCAAATAGTCTATAAAAATTGTGTAGTAAATAAAAAAAAACATGTACTAAAGTATTGATTAGAAATGGCCTACGGTTTGCTTTAAAACATGCATCCATTATTATCGGGTTTGTGTGTGTGTGTGTACCAATCAATTGAACTTTCAAAAGTTAATAAAATTTTTGAATACCCAAATAAAGACCATACCCCTATTCCCCGGGGGAAAACACAATTGTTATCTGTGTTTTGTTATTATACCTCGGAAATATATTCGGTTCTTAGCAGTGCGTGATGTGATACTGAGGAGCAGAACGGTAGAAATGACAAGACCTTGACTTGAACTCCCGTGCGGTTGTCAAGAAAGAAAAAATATAATACATTAGCTTCACAGTAGCTCCTAAAATGACAGGCAACATTTTTCTGAAAGCTACACATCACTTACGTAAATCGTAGTATCTTAGAACTACTAATTTGACCGGGGTAATGTGCGTATCAAATTAATATAAAAGGTACCTATAAGTTTTCAACCTTGCAAAGGAAATTTCTCTAACAAAACTTCTAAAAATTGTCTATGTAAGCAAAGTAAGGCAGCTTTGGTGAAATCTATTAAAATTTTGATTGATGTCATTGCACGAGCCACAATTGATTATTTAAAAAAACATGGGTTTTGCCATTTGTTATACTTTGAGCGGCTACGGTGAATTTGGAAGCACTGATTTTTCAACAAAAATATTTTCCTGTTGGGAAGCTTCAGCTACTTTATAAAATAAAGGTCATATTTATGTTTACAGACAGTAAATTCCAGAAATTTTATCTTTAAGAAAAATCTGATTTCAGATTAAAATTACAAAAATATACCTCAGGAAATAGTCAAGACAGAAACCTCTTTTTCTAGTTGAACACTGAGCTTGGTTTTATTCTATCACCATGATAGATTTTTAAACCTTGCAACACCTTGTAAAAAGAAAAGGCATCTTCGATTTCGACATCATATCATGTTTTCATTTTTGGCTAAGGAGTTCACTTATTTTCAAAAAAAAAACGTCCCATAATATACTGCATAAATACAGACTATATTCAGACTGTATATTTTAAGTACACATAATTTTAAATTTTATAATATAAGTTTTGTTATCAGATTGAAGAAAGATTTTTGCATTAAAGCAATTTAATAAATATCCCACTTATAATTTTCTTTCTCTGAGTAAAATTATCACAACAGATAGAAGAAATTTTATAATAAGCAACATCGTTAGAAATTTATTTTAAAAAAATTGAAGAGTTTACATTTCTGATTAAGTATTTCGCATATCTTCAAGATAGCCTTTAACTAAAAATACACTTATATAATTCATAACTAAGTACTACAAAAAAAAGTCACGTTTTATAACATTAAATTGGTTAGATATATATAAGAGTCAATTTCCGAAGCCAAATTAGTAAGTTAGAAACTATTTCAAACGTTTCATGTCTGATTATATCACGTATCTTCAAGACGACAATGAAATGAAACTCGCATTCTATACATTTTATCTCCAAACAAGAATGTCATTCCTTGGCTCTATATAGGGCGTATATAGACTACCCGATATAAACATTTTACTTCATTCCCCTATTCCGATTAACGGAGAAAAAACGGCGGTTTTATTACATATCGTACTGATAGATCTTTCGTGATCTGCATTGTTTACAATGTAGTGAGCATATTTATTAGCGTGAATGTATGTGAGTGAAATTTCCGATGGTGGAAGTAACCTATCGATGGTTAAGCATGGTGAAGGAGGAATATCGACTAATCCACAACCCTCCTTGAATGAAATGGTATTTAATTACAAAAGAATTATTGAGTGAGAATGTGGGTGAGACTAGGTTAAAAATTGCATGAGATGGGGCTGAAATGGCCTAGCTTTTGACAGCCCCTGAAACCCAATTTCGGTAGCAGAACAGACAAAATCGGCCAATGTAAAGAAAAACTGAATTTTCCGACCTTGATATGGTTATTTCGTCTGTATATATTCAAGAAAAATCTAATTGTGAGATTTCTTAGTCCACTGAGTCAATTTATAATTCGGTCGTTGCTGTTCATTTTGGCCTGCTTACGCTTGCTTAGTTTGAACTGTAAGATGGGTTTCGGCATTTTCTGTATCACACAGACACTGAAGATGGCTAAATGCCGAACGAGTTTGACCTATCGATCCTATGAGGAAAGGTAAACCCAAATGATCAGTAATTACCAGATTATAAATAAAAATTTAATTTATCTATTATTCTCTGGTTAGGTAGGCGTTCAACAATGAACATAAGACAATTTTTAGAAACAGAATAATAGTAATTAATTGGACTTATTAACGTATAAAACAGCATATACATCCAAGAGGAATTAAGAGAACCTTCGCTATTACGAACTTGTAAAATGCTATAAAACTGGATATTTAAGACTTTTAGATCTAGAGAGAAACTAGAGGTTCATTCCCAAAATACCAAATCTTGAGTTTGTCTTATTCGATAAATATAGTATCGTACATTTTTATAAATCGACCAAAACGAATCTGAAAAGAAACAGCGAGAATAGGCGGGCCAGTATCATCGGAGATGGACAATCTGTTGGTTCCATTGTTAAAAACATCATACCATTCGATTTCAATGTTATTTCTGGATAAATATGATAGTTGTTTATCGATAAAGACAACTTTACAAATCAACAAAATTACCCACTTTCCTCCCTACACAAATACGTTTTGAACATCATCTTAAATTATATAGATTATGACATATGTAAGTCAAATGCTCCAAATCAACTCGCTGTAACATATTTGATGCATAATTACAACATACATAATACGCAGCAACTTGTAAAGAAAACACGATTTCCCATTTTTCTCGGCCGTTGTTCGAGCCTTCTACTTTTTCCGAATCAAAATTAATTTTAAAGTTGAAAAAATTACAATCAATTGACATTCAAGGCTTTTCGGGTGATAATTTTAATTGGGAGTGTGTAAATTTTACAATGTTGGTCGGAAGAAGCTCAAGGACGGCTCTGAGTATCAAGGACATACAGCTTTTGGGACGAAAGCCTCTCTGACCTTCCCTGGGAGTAGGAACTTACAATTCACAACGAACCGAGAAAAAAAGATCTCCAAAAGTGGCTAAGTCGCTACAAGGTGACACTCGACTCTAGCCAATTCGAAACCCAACGGACCACTAAAATAATTGTATTTATCAAGATGTTAAAATTATTAAGAGAAAAGAAAATGAAACTATTAGGTTGATATGTAGATGTAAAAGTTAGTGCCTTGAATTGTACATAGATAAAACGTCATCAAAATAAAGAAAAAGTTAATTATATCAACAATAAAATTTAACATTGTTATGCATTATTTTTTTTTAAATGCGTGAAGCTGTTGGTTTTGTACAAATGTAGCCTGTATAAACCCATTCAAGAAAGGCTGAGAACACATTCACAAACTAGAGAACATTTGAAAAACTTACGGCTACAAGGAAGTAAACAATACGTGGAAAGTTGGAGGGAAATTGCAAACAACAAGAATTCGAATTATAAAGAGGGAAATTGGTTCATTTGGACTTACCTTTTTATCTTTAAATCTTAAAAAAAATTGTTTGTAAAATCCAAACAATGTTTATACATATCAGGCCCTGAAGATGCTCTCAATAAACATCGAAACGTGGCACGAGAAAGCAAATTTTTTTTTCTAAACCTACGTCACACCAGACTGCATCTCACGACCTCTGAATTATCATTTTTTTAAATAATCTCAATTTAAAATAATAAAACAGCGAAAACTATTATTCTCACAAAGCATCTGATTGTATTGTATAGTACTAAAAATTAAGAAAATCGAACATTGCCACCCGAAGCTTTTTTGTCCGTCGATTTGCTATTATGGTTACAAAACATATATTTTAACGACAATTATTTATTATTTATATTAATAATGTTCTTGACAGTACTGATTCCAAATTGACCTGAAATAACCGTTAAAGTTTTTTTTTTTTTTTTTTTTTTTTTTTTTAATAAATATTTCACGTACAAAATATTTTATAAATAAATTACGCTTAATGATTTAAAACTGGCTTCTTCCATGCCGTATTATTTCGAACGTAATTTATCTTTTGCTTTCTTCATTCTCCTCTTCTTTTTTTTACACCAGCAGACGGGGGGAAAAAATTAATCCGGGATATAACACGTGGACGACATATTCGGCACAACGTGTATCTCAATAGAAACAAAAACCCCTTACGGTTTTAACACACTTACATAACACACGGGTTACACAATTTACAAAGGCCTTTAAACGCGGAAATTTTAGAGAATCATCTTTATCTCGTATCAGGGAAAAATTATTTTCTGCCAGGTAATGAATGATTAATTTCAACGATACGTTTCTACTTGGTTCGTGATTTTCTCAGAAACGTCTGCTTTCATACTTTACCACTCACGGACCTCATTAATTTCCCATTTATACCTTAATTGCTTATAATTAATTCCAAATTGATAATCAATGCTTAAATTCTGTAGTGTTTTTTTTTTATCACGAATGAACAATACAACCTAATGTGGGATTAAAATATTATGTATATTATTCATTAAGCCCTGATTAATATGGTAAAAGTACTTAACAAAAACATAGCTTAAACCACCTATTGGTCAACTTCTCGACAAGAATTTCGCTCCGAGTGCGAGGGCTATTCTATTATCTTAGAAGTAAAAATAATATAAAGTCCTTGAAGCGGGGATTCATCTTTAGATGTAGTCGAGGTAATCTTAGATAAAGGAGATGAATTGTACAAGTTAGAAATGGTCTGGGCCGACTAGTAGATCAAATCCGAGGCTTCTTCAAGGGTAAATAATGTTCAAAAGCGTCGTCCCGCATTTTTCTATATAGTTCTTACTCTCTCTTACTCTCACTCGCTCCCTCTCTCTCCCTCTATCTTTTCTTCTATGGGAAAATTTTTACAAAGATCTATAAAAAACGTTCTAGGCCATTGTAACGATACCGACATCAATAATAAGAAAGATAAAAATGACAAATAAATTTTTAATTTTAATAAACGATTTCATGAGAACATTAAGAAAAGTTCAAGTAATTACTATTTTAACTCTATTTGTCCTTGCCATTTCCAAAGAAGACGATTTTGTCTTTATAAAAATAACCCTCATAATTTTCCAAAAATATATGAGTTAACAAAACGTTTTGTTAAATAATCGTGAGGAAAAATATTATACTACTTTTTCGATAATAGCGAAAAAAATTATTTAGATGGTTGGTGGAATATAGAAAGCCTTGTGTTCCACCTCAATAAGCCAATTCCTTGTGTAAATAAACTTTTAAAAGTAGATACTTAAGTCTGGCAGTACACCATTCTAGCCAGTAGTTTAATCAAAATCGGAGCCCGAAACGAACGTTATAAATTAAAAAATTTTAGGTCATTGAACAATAGGTTTCTCTTTTCCAACTAAATACCAAAATTAGAAAACAGATAGAAGATAGAAGAAAATTATTTTTTTATTATAGTAACTGAGAAAACGTGTACAATTTCATTGAAACTTGGTTCACCAGGATAAAGTTGTAATTAATCAATACCTTAGCCAATCCATATGATTACACGTTTCGTTCAAAAATTGCTACAACTGCTAGAAAATCTTTGAAATTCACCGGAAGTTTTGTTAAATAAGTTAAATGTAGCAGTTAATAATAAATAAAATCTGTGTATAAAATATTGAGTGTACTTATGCAAAGAATAACTCTTGTAAATCATGTTAACAGATAGAAAAACCATACATTCTGGCTTAATTGTTGAACATGTTCAAAACAAAATTTGATAATCATTTTAAATTTTTTTTTTTTTTAACCGACCTCGCTTTCTAATCAAGTCATAAATAACACATGTTTACACTCTGAATGTATAAGATAAAAATCGAAATACAATGTTTTTATATAACTTACCAATCAGATAAAGCGTTAATTATTTTGTAAATTTCACTAATTTCTTCAAATCTGCTGACAGGAAAGGCACCGGGTTTGATAAAGACCCGAAAATAAATTTGTTATCATAAAATAGTTTTGGTTTTGATTGTCTAATTAAACCTAAAACCTTCCCTAAAATTTCCACTATCGTTTAATTCAATTTGCGTTTGGTTCAATCCCGTTCTACTTCCCATCGGTTTAATAAATACAACAGACCCGTTTAAATCCCTTGAGAAAACCGAATATTTTGTCTTTTCCTTTTCTTTTTAAATAAAAATAAAACATTATGACTATGATCAATAAAAAATTAAATATCAAAAAAGAAAGTAAATAAAGAAGATAAAAAAACAAAATATCCTAGTATGATCATTACAAACAAAAAGTAAGGCTATTTTAAAATTAATTGATCTTTTTATGTAAGGTTTTTGGTTAAAATGAAAAAGTCACTGCCACGAGCGGGATTTGAACCTATGACCTTCGGCTAAATACGCCGCTATTCTACCACGGGAGCTATCGTGACGTTTCATTTACCTTACATCAAAAGATTAATTAAATTAAAAGACGTAATTTGGTTCATAAACTACTAAATACAATGGATCTATTTTAAAACGTTGATATAAAATAGCTAATTTTTGAACAACCGCAGTGAAAATACAGTCAGTAGATGAAAGTGTCACAAGTGAACAATATTCAACATATAATAAATTACGTGTGAATGAATATTTTAAGTGAATTAACACACGCCAATCTTTTCATGTTTGCTTAGTCACCAGTTCATTGAATTGGGACATGTGAATTTAAATATCCAGATTTTTTCAAAATTAATAATAAGGAAGGAGAAATGTTTCTAAAGCCTACTTCAAATTCAATTAATGCGACAGTAGAACGCTAATTCGATTATATGTTAAAAAGGGACCGGACAGTACAGAAAATCGGTCTGTTTTTAACCCCTTGTTCACGATCGTGACAAAGGTATATTTAGACTTTAAAGACCCAAAGGCAATATAATACCACTATAATTTGTTTGCTCTCTGATACCCTGTGTGTCGCATAAACATTAAAAGATTAGATACCGTAGGACCGACCGATGGATTTATTCATAGCAGATCAACTTAGGAACATAAAAAACCACAAGAATGGTGCCGTCCAGATCACTACCAAACATATAAAAAATGGGTACTTATTAATTGGTTCGAGTTTTTTTTTTTTTTTTAATTGTGAGATATGGATCTGCGTGGAGTAACCAATCTAGTAGAAATCCCGGTGTCGGGCTGATATCGCTTAATAACATCACCTTCCTTTCTTGTGATTAATGGCAATCAGATACCACCGACCTGCGTCTGTTTGCAAGGAGGAAACAATGACGAGAATTCTCAAAAAGTCTGTGTACCTACGCAAAAGACAAATTTCAAGAACAGAGACAGAAATGTATTAAATTACAATCAAGAAATAAAAGAAACGATTCGATCCCTTTAAAAAACCATATCATTAAAGTAGACAATTTTTGATGTCTAATAATAACCATATAAGTTCAAATGAAATCATTGAATCTAACGTATTTAAAGATAACGAAGAATAAAACCATTGTTCGTTATGTTAATTATTGTAATAAATAAAACCAAGAAGAAGCACGAAAAATCCTGAAAGGCACAAGATGTGAGCACAATACCAAAAACTATACACAACTGTTACATAACAAACAAAGAATAAAAGAAACGTTTTTTGTAAATTACTGCGAGACCACTTGTCCATTTTGAACTCTAAGTACGATCCAACATTAAAATAATGTATATACATACACTTACATAGAACCTGAACATGTCCCAGGACATTGCTTAAGCAACTGGGATAATTTAAAAATCCCGAAACACAATAAGTTTTGTGATTATTTTCATAATAATGAGGTTCAGAAACCGAAGTTAAAAACATACTACACCCCCTATGGATTTTACAACGCTGAAATCAAGCCGAATATATTCGTTTTATCGTGATTACATTCGATTATTATCTAGGCTTGTGCAAGGTGATTCTCTTTTTTTAAATATGTTATTTATTTTTATGTGTTATTCATCTTTGTCGCTTGTGCGACAGTACAAACTCACACATATTTTTTAAATTAATATCGAAGAAAAAATATTAGAGGAAATTGACGCAGCTACGTTGAAAATTGAAGAATCAATAAAACCTCTTGGGAAATTGTCGATTTGTAATCATATACAGTTCAAAATTTTTAGGAAATTCCATTACAACCTGTTCAGGTAGAAACAAAAAGTTTTCGATGCTATAAATGTTATTATAATGTTCGTGGCCATATAGCTGAAAATCGTTAAATCGTTCGTAACGTTTCAATTATCTTTTAAAGCCGATTCTTTGATTTTTTAATCTTGATACAAACGTTTGCAGATCGAATGAGAACTAATAACAACCATTAAATAAATTAAAAAGTTATTGTTTCAATTGGAAGAATTTGTTTGTGTGTGCGTCTCTTTTTTCTCACAACAGTACTCCTATTACGATCTAGTGATTAAACTAACATGTGCCACATAAAATATAACGTGTGTAATATACAAATATAATAAACAGTTATAGAGAAAATATTAAAATTGAAAAAAGTATTAACTTAGTAACAAAATAATCAATAATCAACCTAATAAAATATAACAAAATGAAGTGGACAGTACATTTACAACGTTATTAAATTATCAATGATTTAATTTTAAATAAAACTTAAAAATGAACTAAGTATTTTCGATTAATTAAAAAACTTCAAATGGGATTTTTGATAGAAACTGTTTAAAAGGTGTTAATATTACTTGTGAAATTAATGTCTCCATATTGGCCATTCATGTGCTGTTGTAATTTTATGCAGTATTCACGCCGAGTCACGTCGGTACGATTCGAGCAGTGGACAGTGTATATTAAATGTTCCCATGTGTGGTCAGTTAGTTGATAGCGTATACAATCCGAATTCTGTTCAAGTAATATCTAGTTCTTCCATGTCCTCTTAGTGTCTAATTTGCTTGCAGTCCATCTTTTCGTAATGTATTCTCCTCCTTTAGTGGCATTTCACCACTGCTCTTCCCATTCTTCTCAGTTAACTCTTTCATTTTCTTCTCCACGTAATGAACTTGGAGCAGCCCCATAGTTCGCAACTGGATTTTCATCTATAGCGCCTCCTTCGCCATCTCATTACCAACGGTCTCTTCGTGCGCCTTGATCCAAACAATTTGTTTGTATGTTTTGTGTGTGAGTGTGTGTGAGAGAGAATCTTGCACAATTTTGAATTGTAATTTATGTCAATACATAATTAATCAATTTCATATTAAATGGAATTCGCATATTAATTGCATAGCCGTGTATGTATTCAACTAAATTAGCTAGAATTGTCGCGTGCACAAGTTAACAAACAAATTAAGACTTGTATTATTGTAATTCTCATCGATTATATTTAGTGAGATTTTCCTGTGGAGACGGTGATGTGATGAGGCCGCTGGTCTTCTGAAAGACAAACGGCGAGGATATGAGTACCAAATCGATCTCAAACGACCACGTTGTAGGCTATATTTTTAATAGTTAAGACATATCAATTTGTTTGTCCAATGGATTCACTACATAATATATCAGGAAATAAAAATTAATAAATCTGCGAAGTTAAGGATGGCCGGCATATTGACGCTACTTAGGCCTATTGCGACACCAATGGAATCCCCAGTCGATAACACATCTAATTGACGATAAAAAGTCAGAAAGATTAAGAAATCTATTGAGGAAATTGACGTTTATTGTTTATTGGAAGGGGACGGAATGAGGGAAGGGGATAAAATGTTATTGTCGATAGGGCGCCGGACAAATATTCCGAAGAGATGCAACCGAACCCACCCCCCTTTCTTCTGCCCCCTGAATCCATAACCGTAAATTCGATGGAGAGGGCCCAAGGAGAGTTAAAAAGTGGACATAACGGCCTTTAGCACAGCCTACTTCAAATGTAAATTAATGCTAAAGGTCGAGGAGCTGTGAGAATTATCACGACTAAGCATTAAACCTAATGGCAACACTAAGCGCACCCGAAAGACGGAGATATTTCAATTGCTCCGTTATTACCAGTCCTATAATTACTGAAAAAAGGTCGCATTTCCTTGCCCTGGAAATTGTTCTTTTTCATCATTTCACGTATTCTTTGAGTCTATTTATATGTAAGCATTTTAACACTAATACCTATCCAATGCATATAAGAGAGACGAAGAATTCTTTTGATATAACCTTTGGGTAACATTGGAGTAATATCAATGGCTATTTTCTCCTCTTTTGTATATATTTGTTATATAATTGTGCTTGCAATCTTGTATATATTACCTTCCTAATTGTTACTTGTTACCTACTTGAAGGTAGTTGTAATGTATCAGAAATTAAAAAAAAAATAAAAGTGGAAGTATTTATGAAAGCATTTACATATATATTGGTGGTATTATCGGAATATTGCTGTTTAAGAATTAATATTAGTACTCTGAAGATCACAAAAATGCAAACTTGCCTTTTTTTCATCGAAACATCGTGGATTATGTTAAGTTCGTACTCTTATTTAGGAATTACTTAGTTGTACGCTAAAATTCAACAAGGCAACAAAAATAACCAGTATTCTAGCCGAACGAACACGTTTTAAGATGAACAAAGACAGTGGGTGAATCAAATTTTAGGTCAACCAAACAAAAGCTGTTTGATTCCATTATGACAACATCTGTACGGTGCCGAATTATGGGCAATATGTAACATTGGTAAACTTGACTAACTCCAAATATGGTTTAAATAACCTTTTTAAACAATTTACCACGAAACACCTCAGAACACTTTATAAATGATGAATTTGGTTTGGAGGTGCCTAGTTTTCAAATACTGCCCAGACTCTGTAATTTCTATATAAAGATATTAAAGCTGTCATAACAGGAGATTCCCTTTTAAGATTTGATTATACGTTTAAAAATATCAGTTTGTCATGAACGAAAAATATATTTTCATTGTGGCTGGTTATCCCAGTTGCAAGATTTGTTGTAGGTTGCAAATCTAGTTATTACTTATTATTCTTATGCTGAACTGTTATTAAAAGTCAAATATCATACTATTGAAAACAAGAAAAATCATGTTTATATTTTACATCTTGAGTTATGTGTAAATTTACAACATAATTCTTCTTTTTTTCGAAAACTATCTTCTTTATATCTTTCAGAAAACGACTCGTTCGAAAATAAACTTGTAAGAAAAATTATCGTCTCAATGATGATTTTCAACCAATCCAGAATTAACTTTTTTCACCGGAGGTCCTAAACAGATGTGTGCTGTATTTATTCTGAACGAAAAGGAAACATTGGTCCATTCGATTCTTCTTTTTCCAATTTAGAAATTTTTGAGGGAAAAATATGCGGCTAAAAACCACTTAATCGCTCTTATTAATAAATAGACCATCTGGTTTGCACCTGAGGACCAACTATTTGTACTTCTTAAACTTGGAGACAAAAGCCAAATTTATGACATTTCATTTTATCAAAGGAATGGTAAAGTCAACTCCTAAGTTCATAAGGGTTAGAAGGATAAAATTGAGGATTTGTTAATAAGAAAAATATTATGCATACGTTGAATTAAATAAATAAGCAGATATGAAAATGAAATAATAATGGATTAAATTATATACCTACCAGAAAATATAATAAAAAAACCTGTACCCAAATGTAAGATTTAACATTGAAATACGTTTCTTATCATGTATTTATTTACTTAAATATTTTTCGCTGAAGGCTAATAATTGATGTTCCTTTTTACATCTACGTATTACATTACGGTGTATCATGAAGTGAATTTGTTGCTTATTTATTTATTTTTGTTTGTTTCGTAATTTAAAAAAATAATAATAATGTGGTAACTAATGTTTCAACCCCTTACATACACAATGCGACAATTGTGAAAATATAATAAACTGTTGCGTGTCTATTCGATCGTTCCTTGGACCAATATCGGAAGTTCGTATTATTTATTTTAACTTCGATCAGCCCTGTTTTATGCGAGGATGACATATGACCTTTCGGTCTGCACTTCTAAATAAATTCGACTGTCTGTTGAGCTGTCCCATCATATAAAACTATAGGAAGGGAATAAGGGGGCTTAGTGGGGGCTTAACGCCAAATTAAACCAAAAATGATTATTCAAGCAAATAAAAACAATTCTCTTTTACAGGAACAGTAGCTAGAGGCAGAAGGAAATTATTATCCATTCTAATTTTATAATCATACAAGGCGATTTAGGCACCATTTTATTTTCCATTAAACTAATAAATGTAATACATAAAAAAACATATAAAACCAAAAAGAGCGTTATATTGGTTTTTTTTTCTGGTTTCAATAATCATACAATACCAAAAATGGTTGTAACATATTTAATTTTATTTCTTTTCACTTTATTTCTAACCATCCCTAAATAGCTTGTTTCTTTCTTTGCCCAAAAAATGGAATTTATGCTTCACATTTTATGGCCAAAGAACATTTAAGTTTCAACTAAAAACCAAGACAGCCTTAAAACGCCGAATTAATGTTGAGTCGAATAAAACTGAAATTTTGAAAAAGTAATTTTATCTTGTAAATCCGGGTTAATTAGTTCCGAGCCATTAAGCAATATCAAAGTAATATGGTTTATCCAATAAATTTCCCACGAACAGTTGAGCATACTCGACGAACTAATCTAACTTTCTGTCGGTTCGTTTTTATTATTCAGGCTCTCTTGTTTATTTGTTAATCTGCCTGATATCTGTATTTTCTCTGCTATTCCACGGTAGACTAGACAAGAAAATTAAATCGTGCTGGTGAAGATATGTTAATGAAATCAAGAAAACAATGTTTTAGTTCGATTTGTTCGACATTAAAATTTTTGCAATTAATTAAGGTTTTTAAGTTGAGATAAAAAATTCAACGAGGGGGATTCAAACCACGATCTTCGGCTAGATACGCTGATACCCTACCACTTGAGCTATCGTGACCTCGATCCACTCGGACACTAACTTCCCATTTATTATTAAATTTATTAAAAAATGTATTTAATTTATTCAATTATTAGTCGATAGGTTTTATTAAGCAAAGAAATCGAGCGACCTGTAATTTTTCGATGTTTACCTTTATATTTTTGTTTTAGTGTTAGTCAAAATATACATTTTAAACTCGATTGGTCGATGTTTTTAATTAAATTTTATAATTGCTACCATATCAAACTTGGCGAAAGCTTCTTTTATTGCATCCAGTTACCTTTGTAGCAGGGTACGAGTAATTAATGCAGGTTTGTTACAACCAAGCCGAGTTCGCTTTAGTCTCGGACGAGCTCATCGTTCTTCAATTCTGACAATGCAGTGCAGGTATCAGATTGGTTAAATTAAAGGACATTCTACACTGGGCATAATTTACTCACACAAGTGGACCTTTGTGCCTGAGGTCATTAATCAACCTATTCAACAGACTTTCAACAATGTCAATTAATTATTCAGAGATCATATTTTATAAAGTTTTGAACTCAAGAAACACACGGATTTCGAAACAGGCAGTTCTGGGTACTTTTGAACCGATTTTTTCATTGATCTCCTAATAACCAATGGTAAATTAAATTGGAAAAGTTACAAAGGTTTTAATTTTTAGTTAATTTTTCAGTTTTTCATATTAGTTTCTAAAGCTAAATAATTTTGCTGGGGTTTTTATCTACCAAGAAAATTAAGCAAATATGACTACATAATTTTAAACTACAATGTGAATTGTATGAAATCGTTCATGTATTTCCTAACAAACCACTGGTGTTCTCCAACAAAACAGTTTTAATCTAAGCTTGAATTGTCGTTTTTTGAACAAAAAATATTTGTCTATCTACTACCAGTAGTAATGGTCCATCCGTAGCCTTTAATTTGATTTATAAAGGGTCTTCAACATGAATTTGATGGATAATGCTGGTGGGTAGATTGTTATTAAACTATTTAGTTTATGAATTTCTCAGCAGTATTTGCCGGTTTCCTTAAGAAACCCATCATGGATAAGTTAATTCTCAGAAAAAGAAAGATGGAAACACAAATTTAAACTACAAACTAAAAATGTCACAGTTGTCGTTTAATAAAAAAACATTCCTTGTCAATTTCGTGTGAACGAATCAAAGACTACTTGCCAATATAAAACCGGTGACCAGTAATTAAATATCTAAGTTTAAAAACATCACTAGTGATTTTATATTATTCCATATCATACCCCACAAATTCCTTGTTTATGTATGCACAAAATGGTCACCACTTCATAATAAGCAAAGCATTTGGATCCGTGGCCTACTAATTTTACATGAAATTGTCCCCAAAAAGATTTTTTTATGGTAGTTCATCAAGAAACAATCTCAAGTCAAACTAGTCATAAAAGACAAATTTCCTCCAAAATTAGTAATCAAAAATCAGCATTAATAAAATTTGTAAATTTAAAATAAAAACGTTAAGAATTTATAAAAGATTATGCTCAATAGATTCCTTATTTTTTTATGCACCTAGAATATTATCAACATTAGAACAACTTGCCTAATATTTAAAATCCATAGCCAAGTAATTTTACTTGACATCGGCACTTTACGAAAAACAGAATTTATAGATGTGCAATGATAAATAATTAGTGCGAATCTCATGACGAAGTAATCACAAAAGACAAAGTTCTTCCTAAATATAACAATTGAGAGTTACCTATCATTAAACGTAAAATGTTAAACAATCAGCATGGAAAATGTATAAAAGATAGACTATTGATTCCCTATTTATTTATAATGAAAACAATGATCAACATATGAGCAAGGCAAAAATATTGATGGGCAAGTAAGTTTACCTGAAATTGCCACATTAGGAAAAAAATTATGATTATGAAATGAAAATAATATTTAGACACAAAAGATAACGTTCTTCTCAAATAAACTGTAATTTAATTAAATTTTAATAAATTACCGGTTAATTAATTATGTAGTTTTTTTTATTTTTTCTATATATAGAAAACGATAGCCAACTCCGCTGGTTGATAATAACAAAATTCTTGTCAAATATAACAATAGATTTTTACCAATAATTAAGTAAAAAATCATCAAAATTGATAGCTCAATATGTTATAATTTCATTTACGAAAAAATTAAATCAATACGATATTTAGAACACGGATTCTATTGTATTTTATTGTAGCTGGTATTAATCAATTATTTTAATAAGAAAAATTCTATGTGACCGATTTATATTAATAAAAATAATTAATGCGTTCGTGTTGAACTGTCACAAAACCCAAATAATCAACAGTTGCCGGTAGTAAAATATTTTTTACAGTTTTTTTATGCTATTATTATTACTAAATTAGTATTAGTACTATTAAATTAAACATTATGTTTAGTGGTCTAATTGGCCAAATTACTTATTTCAATTAATTATTCTTCTTATATAAAGTTGAGATGAAAAAGTTAGTGCCAGCAGTAATTATTATTATTAAGTATGTGATTTTTAGAACACAAATTCCATTGTAATTTCTTTTATTTCGTGTGGATCTATGTGTTGAATTATTTGAAAAAATTAATGTTCTTGCCAAATATAAAAGGTTCGGTTCGTGATAATTTAGCGAGGTGGGCGAGGCGAGTTTTACCGTTACTGCATCATTGCAGTTACCGTTAAGCGCTGCTTTTTAATTAAAGCCTGAACTTCTTCGGGCACAACTTAGACCGGCCTTGACCCCACAACAAGTCATAGCCTTCCGCACGCGCATTCCACCCGTTGTTCCTCGAAATAGATCTTCAGGAGCTGGTTTTCTTTTCGCACTCTAATGGATGACAAGGCGTTTGTTGAAGGAGCCGCGGTGAAAATCTGGCTAACCATTTCGAAAGTGAATCTATGAATTCCACATGGGGTTAAAGGGGGACGAAAATTAAGAATATATAATAAAAATTAACTGGGTGACAGTCAATTAAACAGAAAATCATTCCCGTCGTATGAACAAAATTTTGAAAAAAGGAATTGTTACACTAAATAAGGTTTTGAACTATTATTAACATGTAGAAAGTATTTAAGAACTAAAGGTCAGGTATTTCAATAGAGAGTAAAAGTACTTTTCTATTTGCTCACAACGGGTTCTGAAAAATATGCTTTTTCCCACAAGACTCTCAACCAAAACCACCAGAAGCCACAAGAAACATCTCACCTCAGGCCACGTTGGACCTCCTGAAAAAAAACATTTCTCAAAAAGCCCATCGATTTTCCTTTCGATAAACGAATAGACTTGCGATGAAAAGGAGCTCTGTTTCAACAACTCCGTAAAGAAATGCGCTATGCCTGAACAACCGGCTCTTCCTGTGCCAAGGCGAGAAAAGCTTTGCCAAAAAGGTCATGTGTGTTGGTGAATTTTCGAAGCAGTGATTCACTTTGTCATGGTCAAATTTCGGCACTCTACTTAAGAAAGTACGTAATGTTCTCACCTAGAAATTCTACATCGGTAATCCACAAAAAGTTTCTACTTAAATATTTTTGTGAGCTTAGTGAAATATCATATCATTTAGACCCCCTTCAAAAAGAAAAAGACATTAATTTTATCGTTTCCCATCTCTTTTTATTTACATCCATTCTAGTCCAGGGATCATTTCCGTGGTCAGACATTGAAAATTCAAGGTGGAAAAATTTCAACAATGCTATCTAAATAAATAAATGCGTTTTGTCGGAGCAACAAGCTCTTACTTTGCCAACGCGAGGAAGGACTGCCAAAAAGGTCATATCGTGAGATTTCTAGATTATCAAAGTAGTCCTAATGGACAGAATTCGAAACTCCATTCAGCACAAATTTAAAAGTACATGTTCTCGCCGAAAAATGCCTAGCTTGGGTAAACCGCAAACATCTGCACCGGCAGGTTTGACCACGCAAGGCCACACATTTCGCGTCATACCGCTTAAACAATTACTCATTCGAATTCAAAACTCTCCCACATACAGCGTGCAACAGCGATCCTCCTATCTTTCTGAATTTCGAACTATTTCCTCCTATTTATAATATTTTAACGAGTCAACTGATCCGGCAGGAAGAAAAATTAAAATCTGGTTGTTTCTAGTTTATTATCCGTTAAGATTCATGCGAGAGAGATTAAATCGACAAAAGCTTGAGATGGTTGAAAACAGTGACCTTAGATTCAAGTTTCGAACGACTTTTGCTGCACCATTACATTATCACCAAACTAGAAATCTCGCATTTTTTATCTAAGATTTTGAGACCTCATAAAAGTTCTTGTGTATAATGAACAAATGACTGAAATGCAAAGTTGACGGTCTGTGTTTTGTTATTCTTTATTTGTGTAAATTTCTCTGCATACGTTCAATATTTTAGCACTTTAAGAAAACGGGCAGAAGCTGCGTAAGCAGATTTGTAAATTTTTATCCAAAAGCCATTTATAAATGGACCACCTGTAATTCTGTAATTATAGTGTATAAATCAAATCGGTTAAAGGATTTTGCATTTATTTTCGTGAGGCCAGAAAGTTATTTCGCAAAAGCGATACCGAGAGACCACACGTTCCTGCACGACGTATGCTCATCGTCAGGTTCAAATAATTTTAAAAACATACTGCGTCACACGTACGATAAATTACGTACGTTGCACAACCTTACAGTTTTTATCTTCTTTTTTTTCGGATCGCGGATTTTTGAAAATGTTTTTATTGAAGAAGGCCGCGGTTACGGGGCCGTTACGGCTTGTTTCTAGTACGCGCTAACGGGTTCGATTGCCGCGCAGTTTTCAACGTTAAATGAAGTTGGTTTGACCCTTTGGCCGGCCACGAGTGAATCTCTGGAAAAAAATTCACGATGTTCCGGCTCACCTATTTAACTTTATTCAAAAGAATCCACAGGTTTATCAATTTCGAGAAAGTCGATTTATGACGCAGACCCAACCTGCAAAATTCTGCAGAAGCTTATATGAAGTTCAAAACTACAAAATCTTCCCTGTCTATCCGAAGAATGAACGGTTAAACAACGCAAGTAATAAGTCCGTAAATTTTATTAATTTTTTAAAATTAATTATACTTTCTATCTAATGCGAACCCACCCGTGAAAATAATTTTTTCATTTCATCCAAGGCCTTAGATAAAATAAATAATTAATTAAAATTATTAATACTGTCAACTATGGTACTGCACCAATATTATTAAATTTTATTCCCACATTGATTAGAGTAGGCTCTGTTTTATCGAGATATTTTAAACTTAATTTTTGGGACAACAAGACTTAAAAACATGCTCAATTCAATATTTTCTTAATTTCATAAGAAGTATTTCCTTCAAAAATCTTTGATTTTTAAGCCTATAGGAAAAGATGGAAATATAGAAGGTCAGTTGTTTCACCTCCACTGACTCAAACTTATACCCTAAGGCAAAAGCTCCCACCCTCTATAGTTAATAATCTCTTAATTATGTACTTCCAAATTAATACTCCGCTAATTAGCTGCAAAAGGGTTATATTTAGTAATAATAAACAATCAATACTTACAGCTATTGAATGGTTAATAAACTTTGTACCTAAGAACATCTTATGGAAAATCTGTTTTCATTATTGGATGTTGTTTGTTTGGCCTTTATAAATCACAACATAAATTACATAAAACTTGATTTTGTGCTAGGATAATTTTAGTTTATAGTCAAATATTTACGATTATATAGATTTTTGTTTTCAGTAATGTCTGTAACGTGTGTGTATTGAGGTCAATTTGGTACGAACAATCACAAATTGTGCGAATCGACGTTCACATTAGACAGACACTGTGTGACTGAGAGGATCTGTATTTAACACTAAGTCTATTTGTCTTCATTCAAACGAGTTCTAAAAGAGACACCTCCCATTTACTTTGTGACATACACTACAATGCTTTCACGAAATGAACTTATTCCGTGGGCCCTTAATCTGAGGGCGTTTGTGCTAAATTGCTTTATAAACTGGTGTACTCGATCGCCTAATACCATTTCCAATTTGGTATGAGGTATTTCCAATCCGAAATCGCGTTCAGCGTATAGATTACAACGGACAAATTCCTTTAGAAAATAGGTATATTTCTTGTAACAGTTGAAGTCGGGTTG
This sequence comes from Cimex hemipterus, assembly GCA_039619505.1. Classification (NCBI taxonomy): domain Eukaryota; kingdom Metazoa; phylum Arthropoda; class Insecta; order Hemiptera; family Cimicidae; genus Cimex; species Cimex hemipterus. The sequence goes on from CM077102.1 coordinate 27,798,538, forward strand.
TATGAGATTTGTTGGAAACTTTCCAGAGTGCGATCCCGGTCCGCCCATTCTCGCTTTATTAAAATGAAGCATATCAATAAATGCGATCATCAAGGACGATCAAACTGTTCACAATTTCTTTCAATGGTTTTGTTAAAGGAAACTAGTCCAGAATTCTTAAATTGTTTCTTCGTTCGATGAAATTCATACTTAACAAACAATCCTAACAGATTTTTAACAAATTAAAAAAAAAGTCGAAATAAATATCACACACAAAACTTGAGTGTATTATATAATACTTATATAAACATCGTTATGTATCTGTATATTCCATAATTTGTAATTGTATGGCAGAAAGATACTTGTTCTAAAATCCAAAACAATTGTAATTAAAAATAATTACAGACATAGTTTTTTTCTTTTTTGTACACGCTTTAACAATAATTATAATTGCGAAAATAATTTATACTTGAGTTCAACCTTTTATTAAATCTGTAATATTTAGTGGTCTCATCGACCAAACTACTTCTTTCAATAAATTATCCTTTTTGTGTATGGCCATGGTTGAAATGAAAAAGTTTGTGTCAAGAACGGGATTCGAACCTACTCATTTGAGCCGAAGGTCTATCGTGACACTAACTTTTATCAAATATTAAAAGCAAATCTAATTTTATAGTTCGGTAGTTTCAAATCATTTCAATATGCCAATCCTTGCTCCTTTGAACTGACAGACGCGTTGCGACAATAATTGCAATTGTTAAATTAAATTTACCTTAATCTACGGTACGTATTTTATCATATCTGATCCCGTAAAGTCCGTAATGAAGATTTCAGAATTGGCTAACGATCATTTCCGAATCTCACATCACTAATTTCCTCAGACATCGCTTTCAAAAATCACAAACCTAAATACCGATTCTACCGTTGTTACAAGTATGTTATATATTGTTAAGTTTTAATGCTTGTTAACTAATGAATAAAATAGTAAAAACCTGATGATTTTTGATAATTCTACACCCTAAACTATTACAATTAATTTGCTATATTAGGTTGATTTGGGGAGTTGGTGCCACAGTGGATCAAAGTCACGACTCACGCAAGTGGTAGAGCACCGGCGTATAGAGCCAAAGGTCGTGGGTTCGAATCCCACTCGTGACACTTTTTCATTTCAACCTACTCTTTACATAAAACGATTAATGAATTGAAAAAAGTAATTTGTTCAATTGAAGCACGAAATATAATGGATTATAATTAATATTATATACTTTATGTAATTATCTATATCATCTTTAACATCTTGCACTTTTCTTTATTCTTAAAAAAGTATTATATGAAGAATTTCATGATTATTTAATATGGGGATTGTTTACTTAGTTTCATAAAAAAGAAGAGAGCCAATAACAGGTCGAGATGTCAAATGGCAGCAAACTGAAATATTTGCGTGAAAGTGAAGTGAAGTAAAAACACGGAGAGGGGGAAACTTAGTTTGTTAGCCCCTGATCTCTTCACATTATTATTATAATATAAGGTAAATGCGGACTTTTAGTATGCAGTTATATATGGATTATCGGTAAAAGAAATGAGTGTATGTTTTATGTTGTGAAATATCGTCTTGGGTGTGCAACGTGATCTACACATATAAACAGCTCAAAAATGAATACAGATATTGCTAATTTTGCTAATTTATCTTATCTCACTAATGGGCACTCTCAACACCACACCCAATAATGACACATCTACATAGAAAGCAAACACTTTGAACACTGAAGATGATCTCAATAAAGATCGAAACGTTGGTACGGTAATGAACTTTTTTTCTAAAACTACGTCACACCAGACCGCACCATCTCCAAATAATCATTAACAAAATAAAATGTTATAATTCCATTGTTTATTGGGCAAAATATTTTTCAAGCAATTAATACCGTATATTAAGTGCATGTATTTATTAGTGTGAATGGCGAGGAGTGAGGGTGAAATATAACGTCATCATCGCCCCTCGAACGGTGAGATCGTATGAGTGTGTGTTCGGGGCCGATGGCGGAATATTTATTAAAGTACTCCATCGACCCCTATCTAGATTAGTTTGGGTATAGATCGGTGGAGGAATACAATTACCGACCAAACGGAATGAGTGTACTGTATGGACATATTTATTTGTATGAATGTAGTGTTTGAAAGTGTAAATAGAATACAGACGTAGTTGGGGGCTGAAATGACCTAGAGGCCAGAAGCCTTAGTCAAAAGAGCCGTATATGACGTCCTTCATTAACTAAAAGCTCTGTGAACCTTAGGCATACTGTTAATAGAATTTTACTCCATCACAATGCTGCATTAAGTTGTTGCAGGTCAATTGGCAGCGATTGGTGATCCAAAAGCTTTCTCTGTAAGGCATGTCACATGGGATCAAAGGGATTGATATCTGGAGACAACGGGGATGTGGCAGATGGAAAATTCCCTGGTTTACTTAACAATGATGAACTCTGCCTCTGTAGGACTAGCATTGTTATCTAGAAAACGAAAATCCATGCCAATGATATCTCTGGTTTCAAGGATGTATTTATTCCTCGATAATTTCTTGCGCATAACAGACTGCGCTGAGGTTGACTCCAGTGTAAATCCAGCCCAGACCAACTCACACCTCCTCCAAACTGCATTGAAGGGAGCATGAACTGGGGCATTGTATCCCCTGTTCTCGGTAGATACTTCGGCGCCTGCCATCACTAAACAGACAGAAACGCGACTCATCATTAAACAGACAGCATTCCAATTGGTGTTCTCTTAGACGCTCGCTGCACCATATTCTTTTGAGTTGTTGTAGATTGTCTCAAAGGAGCATACGATGTGAGGCCAACTTGATATAGGCCATGCCAAAACATCTTGTACTTCATTTAGGATTTGGCAAGCACTATGGAAACGGTTCAGTCTGATTTTTGTCCTCGCTTAGCGTCGTAAGATCCACTACTAGGCATAATATTGGCACTTCCAATCGCTCGGAAAAGGGCTAAAGCCCGGGAGACCACGCTCTGGAAAACGCCTACTGACTCTGCGATATCCAATTGCCGGTGACCTGGATGACTCATTCTCACAATAAAATTGCGAACTTCTGGTTCAAGATGAGTTCTTTCCAGGATTCAATATAATACAACTGGATTAAAAATGGTGAAAAGACGAGAAAAGGTTTTAGTTTCTAAAATAAGTAATCTTCATGTTTAATATTCCTATGTAAATCCGTTATTAAAATGAGGATTACAATTTGTTTATTTTTAGTTTTTATTTTCATTATTGTTAGCAAACTTACAAGAATATATCGGTTAATTTAATTCAAATTAATATTAAAGAATAAAATACAAATACCCCTATTCATTTTTGAACAGTTTAATTTGCTCTTTTTCTATGATTTTGTTTATGACTAGGGAGGAAACCTATTTATCAAAAACGTGTGTATTGTAAAGAACAAACTGGAAAAAACCCAAATGGCCCATCACCATATACTTCAAAGAGAAAAATCTCACAACTCATATTGGTTTTATTTGTTTGTAGTTATGGGTTCCTAACAATTGTCAAAAAATTGGTCCAATAAAAGATTAACTGTGTACGCTTTGCTAGATAACGTTCATCAAATCAGCAAGTCAAAATATTTGCGTTGACATCAAAAGACGATAATTAATAGGAATCTAACGTAATTACACCGTAATGAATATATTCTTTTTTTTTTTCTAGGAACACCTGCCGATAATCTCGTCGTGTTAGACGGAACACGCCCTCCTCGGCTCACGAGCTGTGATTAATACGTTGAAGGACGGGCCGGTAGTGAATTATGATATTGGGGTCCTTGAAGATCCAGGCTCAGGATCAAATACTGCAGCGAGTCATGACTGCCGGGACCTTCTGTAAGAATCGGCCGATCTTTTAATTTACAATTGGAAATTTCGTCCGGGGAGTCCTTTCTGGTTTCAACAGGACCGGGTCCGACCGGCCGACTAAGGAACAAGGACCAATTGCACAACCGAAAAAGCCGGTCGCCTATATTTTCGTTTCATAAAGTCGTCTGTCGGTTAAATGTATTTTGGTCTTCTTGGATAAACCGGAGAGAGTATCGTTCAACTCGACCACCGCCCGATTTCCCGGCCGTCGGGACGTAGGCAAAACAACCCGCCCGTCTTAGCGTGTCTCGTTATCGATTGTTTACAAACAAGAGTATGGGGTTGTAATAATTGGGGAAAATGAGATGGGATGAGGAAAGGCGATTGGAGGTTGTGGTGTGGAGGTGTATTTTATTGAATGGAAACCCGTCACCGTGGAGATGCTCTCTCGTTGGCATGGGAACCCCGACACAAACGTTCCCTCTACGTCACGGCGTAGGAGGCGCCCTATTTGGGCTTTCCTCGTTTTGACCCACTTACCTGACCCCTTCCCCTTTTAATTCCACGAGCCTCTCCTAATAATAAACCCATTGTTCAAACGGTCCGAGATCTATGATTTCCAACAGACGGATACAAAAAAATGGGGTGCACATGCGAATTTACACGAAGAATGGCATGTCGTCTATTTCGCCCTAAACAAGATGAACAGTGGAGCCCCCAATCAAAATCAAATTATAACACCGTATAAATTCTATACACCATAACGAATAGAAGACAACGAATTCCGAGGGCAAGCCAAGAAACCAAGGACAAGACACAGAAATCGTAAAAAAAAAAGTAATGAAGTCTACCAAATTGACCAATTCACTATCTTATTTAATTGCATCATAAAAAATAAAATAAATTTAAATTCAAATCAACGGGGAGAAATGTGTCTTATTGGCCCATTGCCTCATAATTTGTTAAAGTCGTGAGGAGCGATCAAGAATGAGATAGTTTCGAAAAACACCTGTTTCCTTTTTTGCCGACGTTTCGACCATTATTCGGGTCATCTTCACGGCATGAAGTGTCGTGCTATTCTTGTGGTATCATATTGGTGTTGAGTGAAAGTGTTGTGAAATGTGTTTTCTTAGTCTTAGTTAGTGTTGTTTCGTAATTTTCATTTATGCCCTGAAGATGATCTGAATAAAGGTCGAAACGACGCAAGAAATGAAAAAGGTGTTTTTCTGAACTATTTCTCTCTTGATCGCTCCTCACGATTTTAACAAATGATTGAAATCAACAGTTATAAAGAATGGTGTAATAACGGGCTAATAATATCATCTGAAACAACTCGTTACGCCCTCTATTTGAACGCAGATCCCGGGTCGATTCTCCTGATAACAAATCGAAGAGATTGATTCAAATGGAAAAATAAAATTATTTACCAATTTAAAAACAGCCAAATGATACGAGATATACGACAGCTTATACAGAAATTAAAATAACGGTCGAATTGAGTTACAATTTACATTCCGAATAGTACCAGTCTATTATTTAGGCCACATAACAACAGTGGATCCCCCTTGCAAAATCAAATTGTAACATCATATAAACATTGTTTCACATAACAAAGAGAAGACAAAAATAATCATTCCCAAGGTCAAGCCCAGAAACCCAGGAAAGACACACAAACCGTTAAAAATCTATCAATTTGATCAATTCAGTGTCTAATTAGATTGCATCGCAAAAAATAAAATTAAAATTAAAATCAAAACTTATGAAGTATGGTGTAATGATCGGCTAATAATATCATCTTAAACCTATCGTTACGCCCTCTATTTGAACGCAGATCCTGGGTGAATTCTCACGACAAGATAGCGAAGATAATCAAATGATACAATAATATTATTTATCAATTTAAAAACAATTATATGGCACGATACGGTTTCCAGACTTTTTTTTTTGACTGAAATTTAAAAACGGTAGATGAATTTACATGTATTACACTCGTAGCCGGCAATTCCGCCTAAAACAAGATGAACAACGTATCTCCTTATATAAAAAAATAAATAAAACGTAAATATAATGTTTCATATATGAAATGTAGAAATAAAAACTCCCGAGGTCAAGCCCAGAAACCTTTTTTGCATGATGCCCAAGCGAAAGAAATCAAAATATAATAATAAAAATCTACATTATGTAGCATTGGGGGGAAAACATAGCTAAAATGTATGAAAACTTATATAAAGTACGGTGTAATAACCGGTGGACCGGCTGATATTATCAGATATCTAAAATCTTATTGAAACAACCCGCAATGCCTTATCAGCAGGGATCTTAGCTATATATTCTACATATGCCGTGTCAAGAATTCAATTGGTAGAAGGATTTGCTTAGTTAAAATAAATTAAATTAAATTTATAGGGCTCGAAATATACTACATCATCAAAAAGGCTGGACTTGAAAATTTATATGCAGACCAATAGTAACCAAATTTCCCCCTAAACCAGATGAACAAAACTCCTTTTCAAAATAGATAACACCCAATATGGTTTCACATAAGAAATAGTAAAGATAATAATTATCAATTACAATAACAATATAATTAATAATTGTTAAGAAATTAATACCCGTTCTGCCAAGCGTTATTACATTATCATAATGTATAACTTTTATTTGCCTGTCCTGGCAGGCACAATAGTAAAAAAATTTCAAATCTTAACGCTCGATTTAAGCGAAAGAAACGATAATATGATTAATTCACAAAGTTTTTACCCTTGGTATTTCCATCAATTATTTTATCAATAAACTATCTCTAAAAATGGCCATGCAATTCAAAAAAGATTTCAGCGTTTCAAACATTTTGCTCTTATCTTATCTCTGATATATCTTTGTATTCTCCTTATAATTAATCTTTGTTTAATAGATATTTACATAAATTATAATGTTAAGAAATATTTTCATCAGTGCGCGCTTTGAAAAACTTTTTTCTTTCTTATTTCATTTTAAAAACGCATATGCATAAGAATATTTTTTGGGTTTTGAACAAATTCACAATAATGAACTATCAGCAAAAAACTATTTAAAAACATTATCAACATCTGTAGAAAATGTCTTCATTAGGAACTGCGTAACACGAAATTACTACCAAAACTGTTCGACTTGCGTATCGCCCTTGGTAGTCGGTTTACATTCACCCGGGCGTGTACGAAAGAAATAGGCAGGCATGAAATCCGCAAATAACTCCAATCGTCTTTGCTCTCCTTTCCGGATTAAAACAAAAAAAATCGGAAAAATACGCTTATATCGGGAAGGTTTTCTATTTACACTAACATGAAGCAATTAACTCGTGAATAACTATTTCAACGATGATTTCAAAAGGTTAAATTAATTTCAATCCGTTAGTTCAAGCAAAAAAACGTAATAAAAATCAGAAGAAAACTGCTTATTCTACACCTACGTGTTGCATAAGTTTACGTGTTAAGAAAAATAATCTATCAGAACGGTTTAAGGTTGGTTTTTGTCTCCTACAACTTAAATTTTTTTTTGGACTCACGTACACTTCCGGCTGAGCAAGGTCTTAGATAAGAGTCTTCTTAGTTCGTGTATAAATAGACAGACTCCTAACTATTAACTTTCTGGCCTTTTCATTAGAAACGGCCTTGCTCCTACTCTTTGTCGTAATATCTGCCACTTGATTTTTGCCCATTGTAAGGTTAAAAATTGCAACCGCGCGGCGTCCTGCGTGTTTTCGCCGTTTATACAGCGGCTAGAACTTATTGTTAAATTGAAATAGAACTAACTTTCCGCAGGGGACAATGATTTACTCCGGCCGATCCTTGTCTAATTGCTTCTGTTATTTGACCGTTCCTCTCCCTTCGGCATTAATCCCACGTCTCACCCTGGTGGCCCTTACAAATCCGAACCGACACCAGGATGACTCGTTAAATCCCCCCGCACGTCTTTGCGTTTTTCATGCCTAAATTAACTCAACGGATTTTAAATAAACGCAGTGGCTTATATAAAATATACTGTTTGAAAAAAGAAAACCCTAACGCCTAATAAAAAAGAATCTTTTGGGGAACCAACTATAAAGATAAAAAAAAGGTCAAACATCAAACTGAATGAACAAAAATTCAAAATACCAGTGTATAAATGATCTTTTTTAAAATTAAAATATAAAAACTATATTTATTAACATTTAATTAAATATACATGAATGGCTAGATGTACTAATGTACAAGTCCAAGAGGTGGGTGGGGGGGGGATTAAATATATACAGAGATCATTTACAGTTATGCCGCTTATAAGATAAAGCAGGTCTTGACTTGTCTCGTTCGGTAAATATCAATTCTATTGATTTTTCTGAACAAAAATAACGCTTTTTAAAACCAACACTGTCGATAAATGGGTCTATTTAATTAAATAAATTCAGTGCTACATAGTCTAATAAGCCTGAAAAAATATGTCTAACATTATACATTATACTACATTATAATTTTGTGATAAAAGACGATCACGAATGAGGCCAATTAATGACTGTTCCTCCTCTGGGCTTTCAAGAATTACGCAGTCTTTAATAAAGAAAGTAAAACTGTAATTATTCATTCAATAAGTACATATATTCACTAATCTATAATTTCAAGTGCCTACAATGAAATTTAAAACCGAAAAATAGAGTGCTAGATCAAACATGAATGGTGCGTTATATAACAAAAAGGACATTGTCGAAAAGGTATTTTGCCGAATAAACTTGTTCTTGTTTTGTCTAGAAATCTGTCAATATCAATTTTATCTGTTTTTGGAAACTAAATACGGTTTTTGACGTAGAAGATTAAGATGAGTAGTCATATTTAACTAGATAAATCGGAACGTTGATAAATAAGCCGGACGCTTTGTGTCGAAAAGAGTTGTTCTGTTTCTTCTTAGATCAACGTATCTTGCGTTTTTTATCGGTAAATATCAATTTTTATCCAATTTTTCAGTTAAAACAAAAATTGTATTTTGCGCAAAAGGCAAATAAGCTTGAACCTACAATATATTCGTATATAACAGTTAGTTAAACTTGTTCTTGGTCTTTCTTCTTCTTGATTAATATCAGTTCTACCAACGCTTTTGGCTGCAGAAGAACGTTTTTGGCTCAAAAACTAAACCTGATACATTGAAACATTGTTTAAAAAAATCTGATATTTTATGTTGGAGGAACAAATTTTTCCTACTTTTTTATGAGCAAAAATCTATTTTATTGAACATTTGACTCACAAAACGTGTTTTTGGCACAAGTAGATAAACTGTCGCGTTTGACCAAACACTTTAAATGAGCCTGAAACTTTAATATAAAAATACAACTTTATTATATAACACTGTATTCTTAGAAAAATGACAAAAAAAGACAGTTGTATTGGTTAACTGTTTTGATTTTTCAATAAATTTTTAAATACCAATTGATAAGACATTGTGGAAAAAAAAGAAAATTTTGGTCTCAAATGATAATGGTCTTTTTTAGCAAATAAATAAGAAATACATAAACGAGCCTGACACCGTACGTAGAAAAATGAGAAAAAGAATGGTTCTATTGTATAACTGTTTTTGATTTTTCAATAAATGTTTAAACACCCATTTATAAGAGATTTTTCTAAATAAGAAAGTTTTGGACTCAAATCATAATGGCCCTTTTTTTAAATACAATTACAAATTAGTAAACAAACCTGTAACTGAATGTACAAAAAGGACAGTTTTATTATAATAACTGTATTATTTATTTTTCAATAACTCAATAAATATCTGTTGGAAAGAAATATTTTGAAAATAAGATGTTTTTGGTTCACATGATGATAATCCGTTAATCTCTTGTACCGAAGTGAATGAGAAATTGGGAAATAAGCCTAACACTGATGTAGAACACACCTGAGCCTTAAGACCAATATACATATGGACAAGTGGTGTGGTGGTCCAAGACTGCCAAATACAATCAGGTTCTTAAGTGGCGCCCACAGACAAGCTCGGCTCATTGTCACTGGAGCCATGAACACAACGCACAACTGCTGCCCTGGAGGTGCTGCTATATCCCACTCCACTTCAAGGAGTAGCCAAAACAGCACCGCACTGGCCCACAAATGGACAACTATCTGCAAGGATAGGCTTCAAAATTCAATTTTACTATAATGTACGAGGTACTGATACCAGAACGGGAAAAATGGGCTACAGGAACACCGCTAAAGGTTAACACCTACTGGTGGCTCCAAAACCGACAAGGGCATGGCAAGTGGAATCTTCGGGATGAATCAAAAAGCCAAACTGACGGTAAAACTAGGTAAATATGCAACAGTTTTCCAGTCTGAAATTATAACGATTGTGACTGCGCCAGGGAAATAAAAAGGCTAGGAATTCATTCCCGGAAGGTAGGCATCTTCTCTGACAGTGAGGCAGCACTAAAGACACTAGGCCTCTTGCGAGGTCGAAGCAGAGTATTTGGAACTGTGAAAGCCCTGACAGGTGTCAGTTACACTAACGATCTGATCCTTGCATGGGTCCGTGGGCAGTCGGAGCAACGAAAAGGTTGACATGTTGGCCAATGAGGGAGCCAACATGGACTCTCTAGTCCTGGCCCTACTGTGTCTTAATATCCTGCCACAAAAGGAGATACATCTTAAAATAGAACCTTAATAAGCAAAACTAACAAAAGAATTACTGGAAGGCAACCGCAACCGAACCAAGATTCTGGTTGGACCCCTGACAGGACACTGCCACTTAAGAAAGCACAAGCACAGGCTAGGGGTACAGAAGAAACACCGTACAGATACTGCCAGGAAAAGTAGGAGACAGCAGAACACATTTTATGTTCCTGTGAAGATCTATTTAGATCCAGGCTCTTGCAACTAACACAGGAAAAACCACAAGCGACATCCGATACTAAGGTACCATTGGCAAGGTTGTGGAAGTTGATTAGCAACTTAGAGCTTGCCAGTGAGATATAACAAACAGGATAGGACAATAGTTCTACCCAAGTTTAGGTGCAGGAGGCCCCATATGGCCGCCTCTTCTCTCCCTATCCCTACTGTATTGAGAAATGATAGTAAAAAGAACCATTTAGATCTAGAACCTTTCAAACCCACCTGAGAAGTTTCTTGTATAAGGTTCGTTGTATGAAGGTTAAATCAATTTTGTTATACAATCAATGTTTCTGTTAGTAATTACTACGAGAAATTTTGTTTTATGAAGGATCGATAAGATCTTGTGTAATTTAAATTAAAAACAAGAAAAATAGTTTAATTATGACTAAAACCGTATGATAAACAATGTCAAAAGGGCCAGTTTATTGGATAAACTCGGTTTGTTATCATATTGGCTATATCAATTTTATTTGTATAGGAGAAAGGTTTTTTGGCAATAACGATATAACTAAATACGTCAAGAAATGGTTAATAAATAAGCCAGAAACTGTATGTGGAGAAAAAATGGTAGTTCATTTGATTTAATTTTGTTCTTGATTTTTTGGGGGAAATATGTCTCGGATTAAATGAAATAATTGAGAACTGATAAGCTAATAGGACCAATAAAGAAAAACTATTAATTAAGGATAATAAAAAATGATGATATGTATGCTGTATGATAAAAAAGGCAGGTTTTTTGATATGGGTTGTAGATTATTCCAAAATTAAGATTAATACGAAGCAAATATACGATCTCGTTTGAACTGAACTGCGAAAATGGTAAGTCAATAAAACCCTGTAAGACGACCTCTTGTGTGAAAGGTTCATTGTGTGAAGGTCGTGCGAAACGATCGTGTTTAAACAATGAATAGGAAATAAATTTTACTTTTATTACTTACTATAATGAATGTTATTTCGTGTATGGTTGTCAAATTAGGGACGATTCAAAATAAGCATTGAATGTAAAACCATTCAAACACACGTTTATGAGACTTGTGAACGCCGCGTTTTAGTTTATAAAAATATAATAAATCGATTCCACTTTCAGTATTTACAAGGAATGTGATGTGTATGGATATTAGGAACGATTTAAATCCAATTTTTCATTCAGGATTTTTAGAATTGAAAATAATGTAACGTTTAGTTAACTAACTAAAGTAATTTGATGGTGAAAATTCATCTTGTGAAAATCGTGAAACTGTTTAAGTTTGCAAACGAAAATCAAAATTGGCAGTAGTTTTAGCAAAAAATTTTGATTGTTTTATGATATCAAACAATGGAGACATTGAACAATTATTGTACCTAACATGACGCAAACTTGCACATAATTGGTCTTGTTACATAATTTATCTGATCTTATTTACGGATTAAAAAATATTTTATTGATATGATGAATAACACTGGATGAAGAAGATACTTTTTTTCAAAATTGATTATCAAATAGGATATATTACAATTCTGTTTTATCGGTCGCAAATTAAGTACACTCAGTACAATAGGATGAAAAATAAATACTGACCAATTTGAAGCATTCTGGGAATGTGACGGTCTAAGAGCACAACACGATATCCGTATCAAAGATAATGGTGCCCCGGACCGCCGCAATTGGAAAGCTCGAGGTCTGCTATTAACTCGCGGGTACAAGTTAATAAAACAGAATGACGAGGCTGCACCAAATGAGCCCGCTAATAAACGGTAGTGGAATTGGATTAGAGATTAGAATTATAATCCCACTTGACCGGAACCAACACCTTGAAAGGGCATGAAACCCCAGGAATTATATTTACCCAGTGATCCATTTTTTACGTAATCTTGCTTTCTTCTTGCGTACAAGGTGTTTAAATTAATCGTGTTGAGAAAGTCTTCGTTTTCCATCCATTACAATAAAAGCTGAATACATTGGGTGTATATTTTCCAAGGGCAGTTTTTCTTTCAATTAAACAAAGTGGAGTTTTACGAGAGAACCTTTTTTTTTTTTTAATTTTAAATATAAACTTCGTTAATTTAATCACTTTCACTAGAGGATTGTATTAATCGCTTGTTTGTCAATCGTTGGTAACTTTTTCCGAACACTTTTCAAACGACATCTAGATATTTCGTTTCAGGAATACAAAAGTGTTGTCCATTAATAGAATTTGTGAATAAAAAGGAAAATTCGCAGAGGGGGGTCCTGTTTACACCGTTCTGAACAATTCTGACTGATCGGCTACCGCCAAAGAAATCAATGAACTTTGATATATTCAAACAACATCAACAAAAATAAACTTTTTAAAAGTAAAATCTAAAATAAAAAAGAACTTTTATTTGAAGAAAGTATTTAAAGTCAGAATACAACAAATTAAGAAAGAACTGTAAAAATTATACTTTAGGATCTTTTTTTACAAGTAAACTTGCACTTTTGTTTAATACGCCGATGTCAACAACAGTTTATTCCCATCTCGGGTCGATGTACTCATCAAAACAAACAAGAATTTCACATGTTCAGATTCCCTACGATAAACGAGAAATCACAATTTCAAACAAAATTCTTGTTGTTTAATGTTAGTAGGGAAAATAACTCTAAACTTTTTTTTTCCATTTTGAGAATTTCAAAATCCTATCTTTTGATTTAAAAATAAATCAAGCTTCTGTAAAAATTACTTTGGAAAGAGAAGTTACTTTTGAAATATAAAAACAATCGCTTCCAATCAAGCCAAATCGCGTCGGTTTAGAGAGGTTTAGAGATTTAGAGGCCTTTTATTGTTGAATTGCTGTGCAAATAAATTTCCTCTTGTAAGCAATATTCATAAAAGGTCATAAATCTTATAATCTAATGAGGTTTGGATGCAACAGGTGCATAAACTCTCGGGCTGCTTGCTATGAAATCGTAAGAACAATGCGAATTTTTAAAGCAACAATATCCCATAGAAGCACGACGAATGTGCTGAAAATCAATTTACCATCATTTTATACCAACTTAATTATATTATATAAATATGCAATAATCAAATCATATACACATCCGAAATCTTTAAAAAATAATGCCAACTTTTTTAAGGACTTTAATACTAAGGATAATATTGGAGTGACAATTTTTTTAATAGAAAATCGCCTAGTTCCAGCAAAAAAATTGCAACTGGACAGACAATGGATTATTTTAGACCGGGGGCCCGGCATCGTAAAGTTGGTAGGTTCCGAAATCTTCGAGCAGGACGGACAGATGGGGTTTCTAGGTACGAAAATTTCAATAAGTATGCAGGTAGCCAATACCCTTTTAGCCATCGGCGAACAGAGGATACGATAGCCATCGGCCAACCCCAATCCCAGTGTCCCACTTTCTTCTAAAAACGGCCCTGTATGAATTAAACCGCAGGACCACCTTCCAAATTGGAATTTCACAATTCCCCTTAAATCGAGAGCCGTTAGAATTTCTAATCAGCCCCCCCGCCAAAAAAAATTACCAAATAAAAAGTAACCTAAGACTTAAGATTCATTATCTATGAAGATCAGACAATGGCAACAACTACACAAGGAAGAGTAAGTATAAATAAAATGTGTCGTTTTTTTACAAGAATTCCACCATCAGCATTTACATTTTTTTTTTTAAATATATATATAAACCATAGGTGCTGACATAGAGGTGATGATATTAAATTTGAGTTTAAACTGCAAAAAATAAAATAATAGTTTATATTCCCAATTAAAGATATAAGAAAACTAAATTTAAAAAATGGTATAATTTACTTAATTTATTGTAATGAATATAATAAAATTTATTTCGGAAATCAAAAATCCTGAGAAACTGACTTAAAAGCGATAGTAATGACGTAAAAAAAATTAAAAAATAAATAGAACAACCTTATCAAAACATACTAAATGCATTTTTGATTTAGAAAACAATTTAAAACAGACGACATAAACATCTAATTAAACATCTTTTTTAATAAAAGTAATTACAACTAAATGACTCTATTTTTATTTTCAAATATTTTAAAAAAATTCAATATCTAAATCTTGACGTAAACACTTAAAATTAAATTATATAATAGCATTGTATCCTATTTTTTTAAACTACACAAAAAATTAAAAAAAAAACAATAATTTAATTTTAGTGCAAACCTTACCATCAAGACAAAAAACCTCCTTGTTCTAAAATAAATTCACATTATTGTAAAAATTCTGCATTATGAAAAAATTGTATAAATACGCAAAAGAAATAGATTTCTACATAATTGCGCATTTAAAATACATAAAGAAATATAAAAACCTTTCTATCTCGCCCATGCAGCTTTTCGGCAAGTATACTTTTCATTTTTAAATAACACAAAATTTTTATATAAACAAATTTAAATTACAGATGCAAAAAGGTCGTATATATTTTTAAAAATATATAATGAATAATTTCAATTTTTAAAAAGATTCAGCTTTACAATAAAAATTTGAAATATTAATATCCTTTGTTACATTTATGTTTGTTTTTTAATGTAGATGCTGATGATGGGAGTAAAGACGATATAAAAATTAAATGTAAAAATAATACAAAAATTTATTAAAAAAACACGAATTATAAATTTAAAAAAGACAATAAGTTTGAAAAAAATCCGTTAATTCCAAAAATAAAGCAGAAAAAATAAATAGTTTAAACACGCTTTTAAATATTTATGCTCTACATTTTAGAATAAGTTATTTTAAATCAGGATGGGGTGACTTTAAAGCTTGAACTTTGAATTATACAGATTTTCAGCAGCAAAATAAAGTAATTTTCAAGTTTCATGCCAATGTTTCAAAGTTTTTCGCATAAGTAAACCGCCCGGTTAGGAAAGCACCTGAAGGGGTCAGAAGGGTTCGTCTTGTGGACCGAGCAGCTGCCTTCTTTTGTCCACTTTATCTTAAGCGCATCCTTGCAGTTTCCATAACTCGGAAAAGAGTTCTAAGCTATCTTCTTTCCGACCTGGACCGACAAAGGTGGATCGTGGGGACTCCAAACACGAAGATACTGAGGAGCTGAAGGGTGAAGAGGGCTTGGTAAAAAAAAGACCCACACGTTATATTTGAATAAACAGGACGGCCTGAATTTATACATTTAAATAAATACCCTATAACCTTTAAACTTTTATTGAAAATGGACCAAAAGTATGGTTGCATAACCTTTCTAGTCAGAGGTTTTTGTACCTAACTAAAGCTCACGGTAATGCAAAAAATTTATTGGTGAAATTTTCATAAAGTAAACATTTATGAAGTTGTTGTTTTTATATATGGAGAATGATATTGTCACAGTGCAGGTAAGAGTGTTCAAATTATGAAAGTACGCACTACTACAATAAAAGAAAAAAGTAGAATATTATCTATAGAATTTGTAGGTTGGCGTACGGGAAAAAAGATACATTACTGCCAATTTCTATTTTAAAATGCATAATCTTTAG
Organism: Cimex hemipterus; assembly: GCA_039619505.1. NCBI lineage: Eukaryota > Metazoa > Arthropoda > Insecta > Hemiptera > Cimicidae > Cimex > Cimex hemipterus. Next base: position 27,814,699 of record CM077102.1, read on the forward strand.
TACATCTTACATCAGAATTTATTTTATGGAACTATGACCCATTAACTTACATTGCCGGCTACTAAGGTCGCGCACGATCCCATTGTTAAGTAGTTAACTAATTCCCGCGAGATCTCAATTCCGTGAGAATAAGTTGTAATTTGGAATTCCAACTTCGCCCCTATCGAGATTCGTATTTTAATTTTTATCAAACCTAACACTGATGGAGTTGAAATATAAATAAACAAAGGTGGAGTACGTGGGCCGAATGCCAAAGATAGTGGCAGCCAACCAAGGCCGACCACGCATATTTAAATGACACACAAAGGTGAATTACTTATTGCTAAACAAAACAAAAATCACTTTTCAAAAACCCATATCTTCACTCTAGAACATAAAGTTTTGCAAGATTTCATATTTTTGCCCAATAAAGATTGCATATGAACTTTTACAGTCTTTCTATTTTACAAAAGATGAATTTTATGATTAGGTTGTATATACATTATTATCATTTTTCTAATAACCTTATAACATAAGCGAGGTCACTTTATTATTTAAAACGATAAATTCGACTATCAGAGTGAAGATTTCAATAAAGATAATTATCATATCCATAAAATTATATGTACAATAGTAATTTTGTTTGAGAACAAAGTAGCCACTTATTTTTTTTTTATTATTATATCGATTTCGGGGGTTTTGTTCTTCCCGCGAGACTAAAGAGGGCTGGTCTTTCTTACGTTAAAAACATCGTTTAAAGGAGACGTTATATTTATACCGAAAGATAAACGTACAAACACAAATAAATACCAAGGTAAATACAAATAAAAAGACAGCAATTAAAATTAATTACACGATTTCTTTCTGTCGTCAACAAATGGAATAAATGATAAATACAGAAACAGCTCTAATATGAACACAGACATCTGCCATTTTCTATATTCATCACCTGGACCCTGATGCAACTGCCTTTTGTACGAGGTTCAGCTGAACCCTTTACTTTCCACAAATCTGGATCCCGTCTACATCTGTTCATCAGTGTCAAGAGTAGTACAATTCGCTAATTTCCCATTCAGACACGAGGGCAAGCTGTTATGAAACAGAAGTTCTGTATCATTGGTGAACAGTGATCTTCGACATCCTATCATGTTTCAAGTCATGTACATACAATGTACCGAATATACCAAATTGCAAAGTTTAAAAAAAATTATCAAAGAATGTTCTTGAATGATATATCAATTAGCAAATTATTATAAATAGATACTTTCGACGCAAATAGACGAATTGTCATTTTTGTTTGTAAATTTATTTTTATACAAGCGCAAACACTTCTTTCTTATATCCATGGTTATCTTGAAGAAAAAACGGACTATATAATACTTAAGATAAAGATTTTTAAAAAATCATCAAAGTCCATCCTAGCTTTAACCGTAGCGCCAATAATCGTAAATATAATATGCAATTTAAACTGCAAGTTCAAGAAAGTTGGCTCGGCTAAAATTTTGCCAGATTTCCTTGCCAGAAACGCCGAAAAGCGAGTATTACATAAAGATAGACCAAGTCGACATTCTAGTTTTATGTCGGCTGCTGGAGCTTGACCAAAGTCCGAATATAATAGACGATCCATAAATCTGTTTAAAAATATCATTCTGCAGGCAAGATCTTTGCGGGGACAAGTCCTTGACAATTTAGGAAGTAGTTAAGACCATATTTTTCACGTTTACGTTGTGATTTTTCATTGCGTACAATGATTGGATATTTCTTGAACTACTAAAGGTAAACATAGGTCGACCCACTGAGAACTTTATCAATTAGTACGACAATAAAAATAACTTTGATTTCGTCTAAAACAAGTTTAAACAATAGGGACAAAAGAATGTGATGGTCCTACTTAAAAATATTTACTGACATAGAAAATGAGAGTTTATTAAATAAAAAAACATTAATTGTCAACCCACTGTGTTAACAATATATCAAATTGCATGTGTGCTTTGATCTGGTCATCGTGGTCCGCCCAACCACACTGTATTCCCGTCACATTCAGAGAAATTAATCTTTCATTTCATTCTGTATTTTAAAACTTTTAAGTTAGAACGTTAGTAGACTAAAACAAAAATATTAGATCTATTAATGGTGGTTGTGAAAAATCAACTTGTTCGATATCCAAATCAAAATTTTAAATTTATCAACACGTTGATCAACCATGCTTATCTGTTCTTGCTCGAATTGTCGGAATTCTTAGCACAAGCCTAAACTATTTATTATTTTGTTTCAACAAATTCAGACCTACATTTACTAGTCACAAAATAAAAGAGAAATATGAAAAAAGAGAGAAAGCCAATCAGTATTTTGTACTCTGATGAATCTATATGTTCTCGTACTAATGAAAAGTTTAAAATATGGTTTGAATATTTATGATCCAGATCTGTTCGTCTGTTCTTTCAAAAAACCGAAGAAGGAACACATTTTAAAAAAAGTCGAAGCTATCTATACTGGTAAACCATCTTACGAATTTAACATTTTATCGTCATAATAGATCCAGCTCAACTTGTACATTCCGTTTTACACATTTATACTTGATGTGTGGTTATGAGAGTCAAGTCACACCCACAAACATTTGAAAAATTTGATGTTCCTTGATCGACCTGCAGATAAGCTATGTAGGGTTCCAATCTTCAAAGAGGTTTAAAATTGGGTGAAAAATCCAAAACTTTTAAAAAAAAACTGGCAGTTTAAAAGATGAAAACTGATTTCACACCTTTTAGCATCTTCAACTGAATTAATGCTGTCCGTAAATGTACTGAAAAATAATTATGCGGAGGCGTAACACAATGAAACTATACTGACCTGCCAGGAGATCAACTTCTGCAGCCTATGGAATATATCATTATCTGTGCTGACAGAAATGTTTGTGTAACTGCCAGAAAATACGTACAAAAAGTTACTTTGTACTACTGATAAATAAAAGTATCATTTATTTAAACCACCCATACTCGAGTGTTAGAAGATACTTTTCTTAGACAATACTAGGAGACAATTCTATCTAATATTGGATGGAAAGTTTTACACACCAATAAGAGGATAGCGTTTATAAGATAAATATATATTAAATATCACGATTTTAACGTATGAGTCTTATCTTGAACGAGTACTATCTCTTTGATAAACGATGATCAACGCTCCGCGATCCAAGCTATTGTTTACAATTAAAAAAACATACGCAGTTGAGTTATTAAGTCATCGTTGACAATTTGGAGTTTGTCGATTCGATACTTCAGAAATTGTTCAGTCGAATCTTAAAAGTGATTCTGGACTTCTGAGCGTCGGTAGGCGACCCGAAGGGCTTTGGATTACCCAACATGAGTAGTACAAACACATCTTTATCGGTTATACATCGTTATTCTTGTGTTTACGTATCTGTTTGAATGTAAAGTCAATTGCGGCGGAGGAATGACGTCATGGAATACTACGTCATCGATCTCTTGCTATGAATGGCCTGACGCCGGGACACCTGTAGAGTCTATTGTCTCTCCCCTTCCCACCTGAGTGCCTTGTTTTCTCACTTGGGCCAACCTTCAGAAGCCAGTCTAAACGATCAGCCGACCTCCTCCAACAGGATCAAACAGTCGAGTAAGATTGGTTTTTCCATGTTCAACACTTAGTAATAGGAAAAATATTGGGACTTGTATAATACCTATTACTCATGTTAGGTGCCATAGGCAATGTCATTGATGAATAAATCTGACTATATAAATACTTCATACAATTTTGTCGATCACAAATTAATGCTTAATAAAAACGCAACGAAATCGTTAAAAAAATCAAACAGTTGCATCTTTGTTGACTTCAATATGCAACTACTAATTATAAAGATTAAATTATTGTATGTAAATGTAAAGAAGCTTGGAATTTACCATATTTGCACTATGACATAAAAGTTTGATAAAAACACAAATACTATAGAACGAATTAAAAACTCGGACAAAAACCCTAATATTTGCTCAAGAATTCAATTGTAAATATTTTTTTGATAACATAAATCACTTAAGTATATTAGTAAGTCCAAGGTAGATCAGATAATAACAATTAATAAAATAAATGATGAACGTGTCCTTTTTTCACTAAGTTAACTTCTATACCCAATCATTAGCCACACGTGACTCTCAACTAGTATGCTCAATAATCTAAACCTTAAACCCTAGTCGTTAAGGTTTTTTCTGAATTAAACGAGTGTAATTACAAGAGTGGGCAAACGGAAATCATGATCATATTAAAAAATGACCTTGATCATGGCGAAGAGAGATCCATTCCGGTGAGAAAAACCTTTTTTACAATCAAAACGTCCTTCCCTTGTAACACGTGCTCGCACATGGTTCACTCAAATCATTCAATGTTCGAATTGTAAATAAATAAATATCAAGATTGAAAATAAACGCTCTGGAATTTACCCTTGTCCAATTACTAACCCAATTTACGTCAGCTCGGTGAATAAAGTTAATCGATAATGCGTCATTTACTTTGAGCGGCCACATTCCAGAAATTTCACACCGCAAATAAAATAAACGACAGGCAGATTTCTATATTTTTTCTTCTTCTTAGTCGAAGATGAACCCAATGCTCGTCTTTAAGTAAAGTCGGTCTTAATACAAGAGAGATTAAAACACTAAACTTAAGAACAAGGTCACACACGTGTCATGTGCAAAATCAGGACACTTTACTTAGAAGTGCAAATTGGTGAAAATATTACTTCAAACCTAATATTCAAATATCAAACCGGTTTTTGATTATTTTCCAAGAATTTAAAACGCACCTTCAATTTAGACAGTGGCAAATCTTCACGATCTAATAATCATATTTTTATCTGTGTCTACATTTTTATAATGCTTGCAATTTATACCTCTGTGCGAAAGCCAGAGCAATATGGGTTACGGAGTGATTTCCATAGTAAAAACCCGATAAATGTGATGGTTACGAGGCAGTTAATCTTGCAAAATAGGTTATTAGGTTCCGTCGAATGTTCAAGTGGAGTGGAAGCGGTGGCTAAGTCTGGTTGATGATTTCGACAACTGGTCGTTCGAAAAAAAAGTTGCGTAAGAACGACCGAGAAAGTCGATTGCAGGCCTTCGGGAAGATCTGTTCATCGCCGAAATCGGCTTTTCCACCGACGGCTAAGATCATTTCATTCCACTTTAGATAAAAATGGACTCGATGGTATATTTGAAATATAATTTTCGCATGTGCGTAGGTGGACGGGCATGTAGGAAGAACGAACAGGTTCTGTGAGGTCAGAAGAAACCGAGCTTGAGTCGCAAATCAAAAGCGATAGGTGGCCGTTATCTCGCGAAGTGGGGGCCTTACAACTCAAAAGATACCCACCGACCAAGGTTACACACACTTTTACGTAATACCTAACTTGACCTTACGCAGTTAACACATTAATTCACAAGCACGCATTTTACATTTAATAGCGATCCTTTGTTCCACTGAGTCACTATTTACGATAATGACGAGTAAGCCGCCAAACCGGCAGGGCCCTCGCAACAATAAAGATTCTCTTATTATCACCATTTTTGCGGACCATTTGGTACAACATAATATTAATGAAACGCTCTTAACATATAAATATCCACCTTATGCGTAGACGCGGATGGTGAAAGTGAGCCAGTTTTAAAATTGGCAAATAGTACTCGAGATAGGCGCCAGCCCTGTTTTTATTCCTCGACAACCGATGGAGAAAAAAATACAAATAAATAAAACACATATCGCTGATCTTAATTGCAATGGAAATTAAACAGTGAGCGCAATGACATAACGCTTAAGAGGCGTTTACATAGGAAAGGCGAGGGATTTTTCACGTTCGCCCTCACATTAACATAACAATCAAGATTATCATTTCAATAAATCTTGCTATTCAAGGATTTCCTCTTCAAATAAAGTATTAGGCGAAAAACCACAAACTGAGAAGTTGTCGAAGGTCCAGGGACGAACTTATCTCTCGATATGCATTTTGTGTAATATAAGCCATCAAAAGAAATATTTTTCAGATTCAATAAAGTTTAAGTTCCTTACTAACTTCATCCAAAAAAAGCCTAGAAATCCACTGAAAGCATCCTACCAGAATCGTTTTAAATTATGAATAGCCCAACATTCTCAAATTCAGTTCTAACATTAACTTTAATTTGGTAAATTTTATTTCGTACAATTTTATGTGAACTGTTGTGATGTTCGAACAAGTATAACTTCAAAACTAACAGCCTCATCAAATTCGAAAGCTTACTTTAATTGTACCGTCAAAGTTATTATTTAAAAAATTGCATTGTTTTCAATGGTACATTGAATTTATGAATTGAAATTTATGAAATTGCTTGACCTTTGAGAAAAAAATGAACAGAATGTTAATTTCTCGAGAGGAAAAAGCTATACACTAACTTATTAAAATGGTATAAATTAAAAAAGCATGAAATGGCTGTGCGAATTTTTCGACAAGTACTTCCAAAATTAACGATAATCGCTTTTACTAAAACGACCAAAGTTTGATATAAAACATTGAATTAGTACCAATTACCCCAATTCATACCATGTGATAAAGAAAATGCACAACGCATTTGAATCCAATGTTACGGGTTTAAGGGCTTGGCATAAATCAAGGTCAAATTTGACTCTATCCAAATCAAAATCTATTTTGAACAAGTTCCCATTCAGGATTTGCCAACATGACACAAAAATACCAACGGGATGTCAGACCATAGTTATGGTCGCGTTGGTTCGAGAGAAACCTAAATTGTAATTACACATAGCAATAAGAGACAGCATAATATTTTGCAGTTATTCTCAGTCGATTTGATTTCTTTAAACGCGCCTTCCACAACTTGCATCATATACAGGAATTTCCCGGGTTTTTTAAGGGGGATTAAACAGCCTTGAAATTTTGCTTATAAATAGCCGGATGACTCTTTGATAATGGGAACCGAGTTAAGAGATGTGTAGTCTTCGAGAAAAACGGGAGAGCCGCACTTATAATTAATTGCGGAAATACTGGTTGCTACCGGATCTCTCCTCAATTAATGTAGGACGCATGTCCTTTCTAATTTACTCAGTCTACTATCCAATTTTAGTTTGATTTTTACAGATAAGAAGATCAGATAATTTTTTCTTACGTTTTTTTCTCTCTTTTTATAATGTTCAACACATGAAATAACCTTTGTGCATTTAAATAGAACATATATGGCGTTATGAAATACGTAAGCTAAAGAGTACTACAATAGTTTTTCAGTTTTTATTTAACTATATAAAAATTATTGTTACTTTTAGCAGGTTCATATAATCTTTTTGTGATCTGGTTTGGATAACAACCATTTTTGGTACGAGTTAGGGAATGAGAGAGAGAAAGAAACAGAGAGAGGAAAAGAGAGTGAGTGAGTGAGTGAGTGAGAAAAGACGGATGGAGTTGCATATGGGACAGAAAGAAGTAGAAGTAGATTAGAGGAAAGCGTGAAGGTAGAGAGGGGAGAGGAGGGAGGGAGGGAGAGAGAGAGAGAGGGAGAGGGAGGAAGAGAGAGAAAGGAGAGAAAGGAGAGAGAGAAAGGAGAGAGAGAGAGAGAAAGGAGAGAGAGAGAGAGAGAAAGGAGAGATAGAGAGAGAGAGAGAGAGAGAGAGAGAGAGAGAGAGAGAGAGAGAGAGAAGCATGTGGTAATACTGGTTCACATCTCTTCTAGTTGTGTATAATCTATAAAAGGTAGAAAAGAATTTGTTCATCAATCACAAGAAAATGCTTGGTGAGAAGAACGCTAAGAGCCAGCAATCAAAAACTAAATGTTGAGTAAATTTTGTTAGTACTCAAACCATCTTTTGTGATCAAATGGATGCTAAAAGCTGCGTAAAGGATTTGTGATTATACTTTCCAGTCAATGAACGGTTGAAGGACGTCTCAAGATCTACAGCTAAGCGTCTCCCCCTTAGATAACATCATCAGGGCCGTCATAATGGTCCTTCTAATAGAATTACACACAAGAGGGGTAGCCGATAAACAACAGCCACCGATGCATACCGTAACAATATAATTACTTTTGGCGGGCGGTGATCAAATGAGCGACAACATATCGATAGGCAAGGTATGGTCAATTCGTACGGCCAATCTCTGAGAACAGCATCTCACATAACAAGCATTTAACTAGAGTTGGTGTCCACAATTAATTTCAATGAATTCGGTTAATCCAAGTTGATGTGAATAAAGTTAGTGAGTCTGTTATACAATTGCCAAGTGCAGAATATGCTTTCACAACAAAAAACGATAAAAAAAAAGTACATTAAGATAAAAAGACAATATATTTTTACCCCTAATATTTACTTAAAACTCTCATAGGGTCAACCTGCTTATCTCGAAAATTTTATCAAGAAAAATCCCAAAGTAGTTTTTCAAGATCCCGTACTTGGAAACATTTATTTATAGGTAATTTTGTCAAAAAGGAAGCTAGTACAATATCACTAAATTCAGAAAAAGATTCTAGTCGGATTCAGTTAAATAAAATAACAAAAGGTACAATTGTTTAAAATGTAGAGAAAAACGAAATACACGAGGGGAATAATACTTTTAAACAAATAATTCGCAGAATCGCCAATTGCCATCATTTCTGTTATATTGTTGTTCGTGGGAAAAAGACAGTAACAAATTTGTTCAAGCAACAAAAAAGACTGTTCTTACTTATCGCCGGAATTGATTGCTTATTGAATTTGAAACATATTAAAACAAGAAAGAAAAATGGCAAATATAGAATTGGGAGTAAACAACCAAACAAAAACTGCCTTTATTCGTCCCAATCTCTCTCGACGAACTGTCATACGTTTTTAATAATTAGATAAGGCTATTGCAAAACGATAATAACGATAAGGAAGAAGAGTTCACGCAAACGAAATAAAAATAGAAAACCTAGAAATATATACATAATACAAAGTATCCAATACAAATAATCAACACTACCGACATCATTTACAAAATGTAAACCCGGACGAATTAAAAAAATTTATTATATTAAAATAAATCAAGTAACCCAAACTCAATCTTTCCTAGGAAAAGACTAAAAATGGAAGACAAAAGCAGACAAAAAGCTATATCTATTCTGAGAGCGAAGATAAGCTTGAAAAACTAGCCTCACCTGTGGTGGTACGGTCACGTATGGTATGGCATTTCGCGGGTCTACTGAGATTAAGATAGGCCAAATTGTATTTTGTATGGGTCCTGGTATGTATAGACAGTACATAACCATTTTGTACAATTTCTAACTCCCATAAAAAAAGAGGAATTGCCGAATGTATCACGTTATCCATTGGGCCCCAGACGACTTCGGCAATAATCCAAGACTAATAATTGTATGTCAAATAGTTTGACTCAATTGGGAGTGGCAGAAGAACACAAGAAATGTAATGAGAAACCACTATCATGGGGATGGAGGCTTTTTTTTTAATTTGAACTTATCAGCCATAAGTCATACGAGGAGTACAGTTACTTCCTGACGGGCGTAAGAAAAAAATGGTCAAGCCCTTCACACCAACAGCCTAATCCTCAAAGACAACGATACTTGTCCTGAGAGACCAAAAGAGACAGGATAGGCTACAGTAACTATCTAAAAGTTCATCATCCTGCAGACCCTTGGGGGAAATCTTAAAAAATAAAAATTGGTTAAAATTACTGTGGTAATTGGTAAAACATCGAGGAAGCTTCAATGGTAGTTTGAATTTGGTTTAATTGGCGCTATAAATTGCTGTACAAAACCAAGTATAAACTTCGCATTACGGTGAGAGAACTCTCCAGCTCTTCCCATGTGTACTATGAATGTACTAGATTGAAAATCTTCAAATCGATCCATGTCTCATTAAGCTGCCGACTAGGTAGATCCTAAGATCGACTGACGTGGGTAGCAAGGTGTAAAACGGAAGCGAAGTAAGTAATTAGAAGACTAAGAGCCATGACATCTCTTAAATTAGGACTTCATCAACCAAGTTGGGCGGACAGCTCGACCCACCATAGAAAATTAACTTGGACGAGATTAAGCTGTCTCTTACGCCGACCGATCAAACCTTTGTTTACAATCAGAAACGATTTGTATCACGCTGATCGGCTTTAAACACTAATCGGGACTTTTCGAAAGAACATTTGCTAGCTCTAGTTCAGAAAACCCTTGTTTTACTTCGCTTGAAATAATGCTAGTACATAAAAACATAGCAGAACCGCTAATACAAAAGGCCTTGTAGTAGATATTTTTTAGTTCCCAAAATGTACTTCCGGTTTTTTTTGTCTTCGAGTGTGTAAATGTAATGTACATTATAATACTACATGGTATATAATAATTTATATTAGTTTTCCGTTCCTATTTCGCTACATGCAGATAATCAAATTGATGTTTCGTCATCCGAAAATTCAAAATACTGAATCGAACTGCATTTTATTCCTTTTCTAATATACAGGGTGTTCGGTTACTCGTGTTACAAACTGGCAATATACTCTACATTTAAAATAGAACCAAAAAGTTTTAATTAACTGTGATCCGAATCTCAACGGTTTCGGAGTTTTTCTCCTTATTCTGATTTTCTAAGATTTCACAACCTTACATGATATAAACAATGGTAACTCTAAAACAGAAAGGTTTTGGACAAATCACTGTAAACTACGTTCAATTTCCAATAAGATATGATCAACCCTACACTTATAAACGTTAGTGAAATAAGTGTTTTAGTAGCGAAAACGGTGGAAAAAAATCTGTTTCCAAGTTAAAAAACATACTATGGTAAGGAAATTTTGAATGAATTTACTAATTTTCAAATTTGGGTTTGAAACCGAAATAGTGAATAGTGCAATTGTTTACCAACACGACAGCAACTTTGATTAAAGGATTATTGTGTTTTAGTTCATTCCTTCAAAATCCCTATTTTTTTTATTTTTTTTCATTTTTCTACCTTACTAATCTGTCAGCTATGGTTTTTCCTTTCCTTCATCCATTTCTTCATGTTTGAAAAAGTAATCAAGAAGCAATTATATCACTAAAAAGGATATTAAATGGACTACGTTTTCTGAAATATACTGTTCTTTAGGTTTGAGAATAGTAGATTAGAATCACCATAGTAAGTTTTTAAACATTGAATAAAGAACTATTTTTCCATATTCTAGCTGCTAAAACGCTTATTTCACCGGCCTTTTACAAGTTTATTCTTATGAACAAACATCTTATGAAAAATTTAACATAGTTTTCAATGGTATCACCGGATTTGTTCAAAATCTTTTAGTTTATGCGTTATCATTGTTTATTTGAAGCAAGGTCGTGAAATCAGAAAAAGTGGAATAACTCCGAAACTGCTGAGATTCGGGTCATAGTTCATTAGAACCTTTTTGTTCCATTTTAAATGTAGAATTTATTGGCAAATTTTGTTCACGAGTAGCACACCCTAAATTGGTGAAATTACCCTATGTTATTGGCTAGACAAACCTCTAGTGAGCATGAACCCAGGTTTTTCTGTTCGCCGTTGAAAGCAAGCAAAACGTCGCTGCTTGACATTTCTTCCTTAGGGCTATCCATTTCCAGAAGACTGATATACACTGCCTGTCGCTTGACGTGTGCTTGCGTCGACAGATGTGCACACTAAAGTCCGCCAAGCAGTCAAGTGGCGTTGGGGCATGCCGCGTCGCATTGCGTTGGGTAAGTGTGTTCCCGTTTATTCTTGCTATTTTTCCCCTCTTTGTTTTATATTATACAAAACAAAACGCCATTAGGAAATGATAAAAAGTGTAGTTAAAAAATGAAATTAAATTTTTTGGAGTAATTATCTCCGGATATTCTTCAAAGCATTTCGTTTATAATTTTATTAACAATGTCTCTTTTTTTTCTTTTCAACCTTTATCATTATTTTTCAGAATTTTTTTTTAAATTTGTCTTTCTACGATATGTATTTATTGAAAGTGGACAAAAATTATTAAATTTTGTATTATGAAATTTATAAACATTTCCATTCTTTTACGCCAGGAGCTTAATAATTTGATCAAAGGGTTGAAGTTCGTCGTCGGGTCCAACCGTTTATTACGGAAAGGGAATAAAAATATGGAATACAGTTTGTAGAGGGAAAAAGAGTGGAGGAGGACAGAGGAAAGGGGTCAAGCAGATAGGCGGAAATTCACAGTTCAACAAGTGTGCCCACATTACAGCTCCCTTCTCATATTCCGAGCCATTTTACACCTTAATGGCACAAGAAACAACCTATTCATTTTACGCGAGCTGTGTGAAATTAAGCAAACGAAATGCGTCTTTTTATCAGCGTCGTTCCTTCTCCTGGTTGTCGAATTCCTGGATTTCCAGAGCCAAATTCCCTCTGGACCCCCAACCCGACGGTGAGAATGAAGGGGAGAAAAGAATATTGAATATTATTATTAATTCGTTTTTAATCCGAAACGTCGATGGGCGACAGAGGGGGATGATAAGGAAGCCAAGGCTAAACCTGACGTCACAGCTCCTCATCGCTGATTAATTAACTTCCAATAGGATAGGCGAACGCGGTCGGGATCTTTACTCCCTTCAAATTTATGTCTCAGAAGGAATGGGTGGTGCAACATTAAGACATATTTTAAAAACTGCAACACCCAGTTTTAAGACAGAATAATAGTGACATTAGCCAGCCAACGTTTGTTCGAAATAGAAGTTAAAGAGCGATTCAGACAACCATTCCACCATAAAAATTAACAAACAATTCCCAAATGTCACAAAATCTATATCTAAATCTGTATTCGTCACTATAAAATAAGTCTATATTAAAAATATGTATTTCCCAAGAAAGATTCGACTGCAGTTTTTACAATGCTATAAAATCTAATATACCACACAATATTATTCAAGTATATTACATTATACAAATCAAAACATAATGTTTTCGAATCGAACTATTCTATATAGGATGGTCGGTATTTCATCAAAATCATAATCTGAGAAATCTTAGAGTTTCAATTTAACTTTCTCATACAGGTGTTTCCTTTTTGAATAAATTTTGAGAATTTCCTTAGAAAACTTAAAACTCGTAACATGACCGAAACTTGGGTGGAATATCGGACTTTGATGGTGCCAATAAATGTTTTATGGCACTTTTAACCTTTTCCAAATCGGCTTAACATTTTCACGTTATTTTAACAGAAATAACTAACTACTCCAAAATGAAATTTATACTTTCGACAAATCATCAAATTCAATTTTTTTTCTGGGGCTTCCGGCCTCTAGGTCAGCCCCCAAGTTCTATTTACCTTATTCTATTTACCCTTTCAAACACTGCATCCATACAAATAAATACATTCATACATTTAAATGCATCCAATCAGGCACTCATTCCGTTTGGTAGGTGGAGTATTTGTATATCTCCACCGATATACAATTTAAAAAAAACCCTAATTTCCCTTAAAAACGGAACAGGGGACCCTGAAACCATCTTCAGATTAGATGGCATGCCTACACGCTCCATGTAGGGAGCCAAGGCATGGCATAGGACACATCGAGCAACCTTTCTCTGCATAAGGGGCACCTGCGCGGGTTTTCGCCCAAGAGCAGGTGCCTGTGTGTCAACCGTATAGTCTATTCTTAATCGCTTAAGTATCCTCCTTGTTTCCGGCTCAGGTTCTCGGGGGGGGGGGGATCTACGAATCGTGCTCTTGACGCGCAAAACCTCTCGGACGACATGGCCCACTGACGCTGCCATCTTTCTTTTATCATGGTCTTTACTGCTGGCTTGGCGTCAGAATTTCAATCTTTTCTAAATGAATTTATTGCTTTTCTTTTCTTATTTCATTCTTTTCTGTTTTAAAATCAGCATTTTCTGTTGTAATAATAATAACTTTTAAAAAACGCTTTGCAAGTACTTTTTACCTTTCTCAATCTTGAGTTAAACTAAATAGTAAATGCTAGTAATTATAGTTTATGTTATTTATATGTAAATAGTATTGCATTTTAATTGTATTTAAGTATACATAATTCCTGCTATTGAATTTTTTTATTCGAATTTTAAATGTATTTTGTTTATTCCAGGTCAATTTTGTTATACCTCTAACCTCGATGTTTCGATCCGTTACGCGCGGCGTTTTGGCGAATTGAAAAGGTTTAATTTGAAATATGAAAAATTGAATTAAGAAGTAAAAATTCTTCAAAGTGAGTTACAAAGGGTTGAAATCGGCTTGGAAAAGATTCAATTCGATTGGGAAAATATTGACTCAAACATAAACTTATTTTCCTATTGAACAAATAGTGTAAATAATTACATTTAACGTATCCACAAACAATGGTTTTTACCATTAAAAATATTAATTTACAATTTACATCCTTTCTCGAGTCTCACAAAGAATGTACTTTTTCTGAAACGCCTGTCAACATTGAAACTTCATTGAAACATTTTAGGTTTTTGTTTTCGGTGACTAGTTTTCTAAATACATGGTAGTAATAACCTTGTAAGGTAATCAGGAGATTTTCCAAATTCAAAAATGTCATATCGCACGAGATATTTCGTCGGTACAAAAATGCGAACTCGACTTGTTCGAAAGGTGACGACTGCAAAATTTTCCTTCAGAGTGGAAACGTAGTCCGACTTGAAATTCAAATGAGATGGCGACCTTCGGGACGAGGAATTATGAAAGGAAAAAATCCAAATAAAAATCTCACGTACAAAAAGTCAAGAATAAAAGGAAAGCTGAAGCAGCAAGATTAAAAACTTCATTCCTCCTTTTTAAATACAAGAGATTCCTTCATATCTCGCGAGGAGAAAAATAAACATCAACCATTCACCTTTATTCTATTGTTTGTAAACAGTGGGCAAACCTCAAACTCTAAAGTAAACAGTAAATAGCGTTATTTGAGAAAGTGGTTTTTTTCGCTTCAAAATAAGAAATGCAATACGAACAAATATTTAAATCTACACCATGATTTGAACATTATATTATATTCAATGAAAGGTCTGTATACTATACACACATAAAAAGTTACGTAAACTTAAAAAATTATACATATAAAAATGATCAAGAAATCTTTTCAAGGTATATAGCAAATTTTCATGGCATTTCTTAGCTTATAGAAAATTAATCATACAACACGGAACATTACTAGTTTTGGCCTAAATAAGATTAGAATTTCTGCGCATTTACATGTTGCGTCATCTTATTGTAAACCGGATGAATTTCTTTCAGAAAAGTATTCCAGGATGACTGGAGGTTTCGAATAAACGCGCAGTTTAATGTTCGCAGTTACTAACTTCGCAAAATTCAACGTAATCGGATCAAGATTTGAAATGACGCTAGATTTTATGATTTATATTCAGTCTGATAAAAAAAAATAATGTAGGCTTTTTGTTCAAAGTATTGATTCAATGACACGTATTCAATGAAGTATTTTATTGATAACATCCTGCCACTTCTTTGACAATTGTATCATGCCATTGATCAAATTTGCAATGCAATTTCTTTTTTTGGTAGAACATTAAATATTATTGCGAAACAATAAAATTAAAAGTTAATAACATATTGTGAGTGGAAATAGATCTCAGGAGCAAATGAAAACATTCACCTTTGAAATTCCCCGGAAAAGCCGCTTTGCCCTAATTAAAACAGTTTAAATGGAAATGACGGTTAAGACAAGGATGTTTCAGGGTTAGATCCTTTATGATCCTATAAAATCCGTAGTGAGGTTTTCAGAATTCTGAATATCACGTAGCTAATATTTTGAGAAATATCTTTGCTATTTTTTTACAAAAATCATCAACATAAATACAGGCCACAGGGTCACTAAAATATTTAAGTGCTGAAAAGTGTGTAACTGACACGCGTTTTACTTCTGGCAAAATTATTTAGTAAGGTATAAAACTGATATTTTCTGATCAGTCCAGACTGTAAACCTTTATTATAAATATCATTACTACATTTCACAGTATACTTTTATATGTTATCGATGGGAAATTTTTATACTTTTAAGAAGATGAATTGTGAGGATGGGATGTACAGGCGGTGAGCCTCCAGTTTAGTCCTTTTGACTTGAAAAAATAGATATGATAGTCTGATCAAAATGGCCAGAAACGGACTATAAAGGGTGTTCGACTACTCGTGAACAAACTTTGCCAGTAGATTCTACATTTAAAATGGAACACAAAGGTCCTAATGAACTATGATCAGAATCTCAGCAGTTTCGGAGTTATTCCACTTTTTCGGATTTTTTAAAGATTTCATGACCTTCAAATAAACAACGATAACTCCTAAACTAAGAGGTTTTGGGCAAATCCGGTGATACCACTGAAAACTACGTTAGGTTTTCCGCAAGATTTTATCAATACTAAACTTGTAAACCTACGTGAAATAGTGTTTTGGTAACTAGAGCTTGGAAAAAAAAGATTTTTCAAATTTGAAAAACTTACTATGGTGAATCTAAACTACTATTTCCAAAAGTAGTAACCAGCAAATTTCAGAAAACGTACTACATTTAATACCTTTTTAGTGGTATAATTCCTTTTTTCAAAGATGAAGAAATTGATGAAGGAAAAGAAAAACCATACCTGAAGGATTGGTTAAAAAATTAATGAAATTTTGAATGAATTTATTAAAGGGTTTTTTAAATTTGGGTTCGAAAGCGACAGAAAGTATTACTGTATTACTATTCTCTGGAATAAAAAGAGTTAAATTTGAAAACTTTTTTCGTTATCTACGTGACATCTTGTTAACCCTACGGCCAGTTTTTCTAATGAAGAAAACGCTCTTATGAATCTTATGTACGTTTTGTGGGTTGAAAATATTTTTCGGTTCTAGCTACTGAAACACTTATTTCTCGAAGGTTCACAAGTTTAATATTGATCACATCTTATTGCCAACTTAAGATAGTATTAACGAATTTGTCCAAAACCTTCTAGTTTTTGGAGTTCTCGTTGTTTATTTAAAACAAGGTCGTGAAATCTTAAAAAATCAGAAAAAGTTAAATAACTCCTAAACTGTTGAGTTTCGGACCACAGTTAATTACAACTTTTTGTTTCTACATACTTATGTGTTCTGGACAGTTACGAAGGAGATTACTTGCACCCTAGTATTGATAGATAAAATACAATGACATATAAAAAAATGACTTTTTAGTTTTAACATTTGATTTACCGTTTCTATTTCAAATGTAAACCAAACGGTACAACGCCGTACAAGTTTAACCCGAACATCCATCCCTCGGATGAGAGTTTACAATCTCTTTAAATAGAAGGATAACCTATGATCTCGCATATATCGGAAAAACTTTGTTCAGAAAGGAATCATAAGTTAACCGAAGCAAAATGCGAATTTACTGGTCTCTTGTTAATATATATTATGCGGTGGTCTGATCTCTTGTAAGTCGCGACAAGGACAGGGCGGCGCCACTTCTCCACCCTATCACTCCCTATTGTTACACACTTCCTCCATCCCTCGACCCCCCCTTCTTATGGATTTTTTTTCGCTAAGACCCATTTATCCCCTCCAATAATAAATATTTAAATAAAAATCTGTCAATATTCAAGTTATTATGACGAGGTTTAAAAAAGAAAAAAGATGAAGATTCTGATAAAATCGATGTTTTAAAAAAAACATGTCTTCAGATACGAAATATCTCCAGACGTGTGTTATATCACGAAACGATTATGCTAACAAAAAATAATTAATACTCAAAAAAAGATCTTAAATTTTCTTATTGTTCGTTAAACGTCAATTAATTCCTTGCTTATTTTTCTCTTAAATAAATGAAAAATGTGTTGAAATTTATTGTGATTCATACTTTTCAAAAATATGTAGAAGTAGTTAGAAAATAGTTCAAAACGGTTGATATTAATCATGTTAACTTCGTTTCATCCAATGCCCAAAAGATATGTACGGAAAGTGGATTATTACGAAGTTTTCTGGCGGTCATGCACGCATTTTCATCAGGTTCGTGCATTTCAAATATTGTCAAAACATAGAATATGTTTATGAACGAAAATCACAGCGAATAATAACGATTCGAAAAGCCAAGAAGTTTCATTCGTGGCAAAATGCCATGGTTTTTCTAAATATCGCAAACTGCCTGATAAATGCATCGCAATTTCAAGGCGGATGCATTGGAATAATCATTCGAAAAAATGAACAACTCCCAAATATTTTAAATTTCAAGAGACATAATTAATTGTACAACCGCGGCTATCGGCTTAGTGAAAACGTCTGCAGGCCATTTTTTTCGTCAAAATTGTCTATAAGAATCCTAAGAAGATTTATTGTAAAGTTATATTTTTTGCATTATTCATGAGTACATTTATAAACTGATGAGGGATGGAACTAAGATATCCCTACATCAAATAGGTTTTAACATAAATTTATTTTTAAACATACGAATAAATTGTGATAAATAAGTTAAGGCTGGATACTTTGATACTTGGGATGGACTTTTTTATGGATGATACTTTTCATGGATAATTTTTATAATTACTTATTTTTGCAATCATTATTGAAATGTAGACAGCTAAGGGGAGATTACTTAGAATAATGAAATAAGCCTAAGGATTAAAATACCATCCCTACCTACCTTGGCCCTAGTACTAGACCGAAAGAAGGACTACTTTGAGTACCAAAATCCCTAAAATGGCCCAGCATATTTTATCCAGGGGCCGTGATCTGCTGGAGGTGAACGAGTTTCCATATAAAACATCACAAACTGCAAAATATGATAACGAACAAAAAAAAGACGGAACCAGCTCAGTAAAAATACATATATTTTCGGGCGTAGGTACTTTTCCTGCTATGATTTAAATAAATACAACATATTAATCGTTGGTCAACTTCAGACATTAAAATAATCTTGTTTATATAACGAGTTTATAATTTTTAAAAATGATGATTGTTTGATACTATCCATGAGATCTTGGAAATAATTACAAACAGAATGTAAAATTGCTATACTTTACTTAAACCTTCAATTTTAAAAGAAAAATTAAATAGTAACCGTGTAATAATCACATATATTTCAAAAAGGAGTCTCGTATGCGATGAATTGGCGTCACAGGCTCCCAAATGTCATTGGTATGCTGGCGTTGAATAAAACTGTTAATTACTGTTTGAACAATGGCCTCGTTTCTAATGACTTCCCAGTCTTTATCTTCGCCTTCGTCTCTTTCAAAAGCTTCGGTGAGTATCATTTCTGTTTTTCGTGGGGCAGAGGCATTTCAACAATCTCGAAAATAAAATATATATAAAAAAGTTCCATCCGATACCGAAGGGAAAATGTTACTACGTGAGAAAATTTTTTATTCTTAATAACTTACTCAACATGAAATTAAATATTTAGATTTAAAACTGACTGTGAACCAAGAGACAATTGTTAATAATAGGAGAGAGACCTTGGAGATGAACAGCCTTGGAAATTAACTGGGCCCTAATATTCACACCTAACATCTAACTGCCTTACCTCATTAATTACACATCAGGGAAGACGACTTTTTATAACCCCCTATACGCCACTAATTATAGGTTTTGAGCAGAATAAGTTTCTCCTAGGTAAGTGATTTATACATTATTAATCGTACAAGATTATAATTTTATTGGGTGTCCTACAACCATTTTGCTGAATTTCTTCTTTTATCTCAATCCTAACCCCCCCCCCCAGAACGAACTTAGAGGCCAATTAAAACAATAAAACGATAATCGAATTGTTGAACAATGCACAGAAAAAAATAACTTCGTAAGAAATTAGTTCAAGGATGTACTCCGGGTTGAAGTTCAATGCCATAAGCAACGTGCAAATTATACACAAACTAATTCCCTTCCATGAGAACATTTGAACAATTGTAAAGGTAAAGTGTAGAGATGACAAATACAAAATTATTTCAGCTAAATAACTTATCATCGTTGCTGTCAGTGATGACGTTTTCCTATATCAGCATACTTCTGGCTCACAAGCGAGCATATGTACACAGAGAGACGATGAACAAACAGATGTCACTTTCGTAACACGAAGAGGCGACCGAAAAACCATAAATTGCTGAAAACAATATCCTCGTCAAATTAAAATCCACCCATTTCTTCACCTATGCCAAACGAACATGAAATTCTTGTAAGATGAAAATAATGATTTAACATTGCTTAAAGTTATGGAATAATTAGTCTTTGGATTATGTACGCTATTTTTCGAATTAGTACTTGTAAAACAATCGATTCGTTTCTGAGCTTAGGCTACTTTGAAATCGTATTTGACTGGATAGCCTGGATCGTTGCGATGTCGAATTCTTGCCCTTGTAATTTTTTCGAAGAATTTTCATTGTCAATTTGTATTGAGAATGAACGTAAAACCCCCGTATAGTTGGGCATAAATCAATATTGTATGATGTGATAAAACGTTTGAATGAAAACGTTTTAAAATGGCATTTTAAAAAACTTTTACAACAATTTCAACAGATTAAATAATAAATTAATTGAGAGATTTTTTTTAATCCTTACAAAGACATAATGTAAAATATCTGTTAAATTCAAATAACTAGAAAGCCTGTTGACTACAGAACCCGCTTGTTAAAGGCCGTATCCAAGGCAACTGCAGCGTCCTTTCAACTTGAAGCCCTTAGACCTTGCGACCCCTCAATCGTTAAAAAAAGTTTGATGGGGAATTTGCTCACAGTTATCTCTCTTCTTACAGGCGACTCATAATCTAACCCAATTAAAAGAATTAGCCCTTAAATTTTACGGTTTTAGAAATATAATTCGGACTTAACAATTTTTATGGGTTTTTTCCCGAATATCAAAAATTTGCAGATTATTCGCAGCTTGCAAAAATTCCTTCCTGTCTGTCTATCAACATATCAGGATTTGATTATTATTAACATAATTAATAATATTAAATGACTATTCTTGGGCAATATATTTTTCAAACATGAGGTTTTCACATTTCTAAATATATTTTGTGAAGTTATGATTTTCAGACGAAACGAAAATAATCTTTCAATTCGAAAATTATCTATTTTTTCATTTGAGCAACGTACACGAATTATTAAACTTAATTATGATTGCCAATATACAATTTAAACTTGCAATAATACGAATAATACGCTGTATGACTGCATATTTCGGCGTACTGTGACATCAAATAATAACTTCAAACAATCATAAAATTCTCAATAAAATGTATTTCGAAAATAAATCAGCCCATCATGTCGTAACAGTTTTTCTCCCACTTCCGAGAGTTACGACAATGTTGTGCAAAGGAAAAAGAAAACGAAGGGCTGCTAAAATGGGGGTTGGTTGCGAAAATACAAATACTGGACAAGGCCCATAAGTGAAAGTGAAGACGATAATAGTCAAGGACAGCTTTCCCTTGTCCAACCCCTCTGAGCATAAATAAAGTTTTCCTCAGGTCGTGTGAAATCCCCAAACTCTAAATCCGGAATGTCATCGATAACGCTCGCTCATAAAAGTAACACGGCCTGAGTTTTTGCCTAAACTTAGTGAGGACAAATAACAATGTAAAAATACGAATTCTTGCAAATTCTGGGTTTAAAGAACAATGAACATTTTGATAGTATGTACTTTTAAAATGTGTGTTTCTATTTTAAAAATAACTGTTTTGTCTGCACTGCTTGAGCAAAAGATGAAAATATTAGAATAAGTGCATACATGTTTCGATTTCGACCAAGAAAATTAATAAATATTGATTATCATTAGTTAAATGGATGAAAAGAAAATTTTTAAAAGCGATAATTTCACGCTATGTTGAGTAAGTATACTTTCAAAGTAATAACCAGTATATTATTTTATTCATCTTTACAATATAAACCTTGAAGCTTTATGACCGCTGGAAAAAAAATCAAATCAGACTGACGGCTATTGACCTATTAAACAAGAGGAAAAATGTCATCGCGAAGAAATCCTTGGAGGGGCGCGGCGAGTCCAATTTCATCAAGCAAGCATGGGAATGTTCATCTGTTACATCTCATCAAAAACCTACTGGACGTTTTCTTAAGTGACTACATATTATTCGAACTCGCAGCAGCCGTGGAACCTTCGAATCACTTTTCTTAATAAATTGTCAGTTAAAAATGCGAAAAAAGGCGATGAAATGAGTTTATTAGCTAGCAAAGGAAGATAAAATGACAAAATTCATAAATAAACGCTGAAACTACTTTTAAACGCATTATTCGAACAGGCTAAATTGCGAATCGATTATAAGCAGAAAATGTTTCAGGAAATACCGTGCCAGAACGAATAAACTTAAATTGCTCCAATAAAAAATACAGAAGTAATTGGGCAAAGTAGGGCAATAAAATTATGCAATATTGAACTTCCAATGATAATGCAACATAATTTTCACAACTCAAAGACGCTACACTCTTCATCGTTATACGGTTGCTTCCACAAACAAAAAAGTCCCTACAAAAAAATAAATTTAGAATAGAAAAGAAAAGTAAGTTCGGTCGAATGTTGAAAAAACTATTCGATTCTAGTAGGATGACAGCAAACAGTGGATGCATGAGAAGCCGATAGGGAAATGGAGTTGAGTTATTGGTAGGTCTTATTAGAATTCTCCGTCGTACCAATATCATTGTTTGGAGGACACCTGTGTTCACTTATTAGGCGAACTCCCCGCCAATATGCGACCTTTCATAATTGGACTCGTATTTGGACAAACAGAAAAATTTAGAAAAAAACCCCCCAGGGGTAACAGGTGGTCTTTAAGATTCTAATACAAATTTTCCGTCGTTTTTCACGAGATGAGGTTTCAAATCTAAAATTACAATCGTCGGCCATTAAGATACAAGGACACTCTTTTGAAAGGTCGTTAGCAAATCCAGACGGTTTATCAGTTCTTCCTAGCTGTGCTAATCCGAAGAATCCCATTTCGGAGTGTTCGCGTTTTCCTAAGGCTTCTGCTCCACTGAGATAGCCATAAAAATTTTCAGCCAACGGCGTCTAAAGACGCTAGGCGCCTTGAATTTCTTTGAACCGGTTCTATAATATAAATCAGATACCCTCACTCGAGGAAGTTTCCATTCACCTATATACATTTTCTTACATTTAACCTTTTTTTTATATTTAATCCTTTAAAAAAAATTTCGAACATTTGGCAGTTTCTTAAAATCTAAATAGCTGTTTGCTCAAATATCTCCAATATTTTTCAAAAATTTCCATGAACAGTAAAGATAGCAGGCTGATAAAGATAAAGACTGATTAATAAATTTTATTAACCATAAAAACTGAATTGTAAAAGCCATTACTTCGCAATTGGTCTATGACGAACCTGTTTAATAAGAATAAAATTGTCTTCTTCGCAAAGCACCGAGCCATAAATCAAACAAAAATATGCCAAATAGGATGGAAAATTAAAACTGCACATAAATTAACACAGTGAAAAAATTTTAGAAGCATTATCCTCTCCATGCCAAGTCATAACTAAAAATATATATTAACAGCTACGCTTAGAAATGTAGTGTTTAATAAACAGAGCAAATAGCGCCACAATAAAGGATCATTTTGAAATTTGAAAGTCCTCTAGATTTTTATGTTTACGTTATGAAGTAATTCAACAAACAAAAATTAGAATTATACAATAAAATAGGCCTCGTCTCAATTAACCTCGTTGATCAATCGTTGCAAATACTCAAATCTCAATTGCTTAAAATTAAATGAATATAGCAAAATACTCGACAAAACGGTTGAATAAGTGTGGAGGATGAAAGTTGGCCATTGGGCGGGGTCGAGTTGGTATTTGGAGAAATCTACTTCACTGACCACCTCCTTAAGTCCATTGTCAACCTACCTCCTGTCTTATTAATTTCGTTTCAATCGGGTTTGAGATATCGTCACGTTTCACCGCGACGGTTCGACCCCATTAAATATAAAAAGAACTGCCATTTCGAATTACAAGTCCTCATGGATTAATTCAAACTGAGAATTAACAATAATTTTATAAACATTATTTGAGCACAAGTATTATTTATAAAAATAAATAAATAAAAATAAAACAAAACTACTCCTACAAATTATACAGGTTTATTACATGGATGGTCACAGACAACATACATCATCAAAACGTGATGGAATTTAAAATATTCACAGTTTCGACTGATTAGACCGCTTGCAAGGATCGGGCCAACACTGTAGAAAGTATAAAGAAAAATTCAGGATTTTTTTAGACAACCAGAATTTATTTAGGGATCTGGAGCGGGTATTAACCTTCGACGTCCAGTCATAATTTCTATTAATACGGCTCTAAGGTCGAGGACGCTAAGTGTAGAAACAGCGAGATAGAAGGATGGCGTTACGGAGGTTTACAAAAGAATCTTGTTAAATAAAATATTGTCGGGATTTCGAAACATGGAATATTATAAAAAGAAACGAAGAGTTATGCCCAAGTTATACAAC
Organism: Cimex hemipterus; assembly: GCA_039619505.1. Classification (NCBI taxonomy): domain Eukaryota; kingdom Metazoa; phylum Arthropoda; class Insecta; order Hemiptera; family Cimicidae; genus Cimex; species Cimex hemipterus. The sequence continues at coordinate 27,839,060 of CM077102.1, forward strand.
GGTAAAGGTCGGCACAAAATAAAACATTCCTTTTACTTTTTATTCACTTCAGTAATCTCTAAGTAGTGCGCATATGGCGTTAAATACACATATTTAATGCATTATTAAACTTGGCCTTCCTGTGGCTGTTGTCCAGCTAAATAATACGGAAGAATAGGCAGTTCGGCCTTAAGAAATAATAAACTTTTAATTCTGATTGTACAAAAGAATCAAAAGTTACGAAAGATACAGTATTAGACGTACATAGTATGCAATTTAAATATTTTTTAAAAAATAATATTTAAATGTTTTACTGATTACCCTATTGCGTGTAATGTAGGTTGTTGCAAAAAAAAAAGACAGAAATAATTGCAAACGAAATCGTATAACTTTGTTTCTATCATTATTCTTAAGCCCCAAAAATATATCTAAAGTTGTATAAATTTATTTTTCTTTTCAATTTTGATAGCACACTTTACCGGTTCATTTCTGTCGTAGAGCTAGAAAATATACTACCCAAATATTCAAAGAGTAGGTGGCTTGAGAAATGCCGTTCAACGTACTGTAGAATATGGAACAATACACTGCAGCACGAACTTTTTTTTAACGTTTTCGACATCATGGCATGAGTCCCCTTCAAATTACTATTGTATAACCTATAAACATATTGGTGTTTGGATTTTTTCTAGTATTAAAATATATTATATAAGTAAAATTAAACTCTACATACCGGTGTTCTTCCCAACAATGTATAACTTTTTATTCATTTATCTCTCTAAGGTATATCTTATCAATTATGACCTCATTACTTTTTTTTTACATTCTCTTTTTTTATATATGTCTATATACTGTACTGTATTGTTCAAAACCTTTTTTCCATATCTTTTTCCAAATTTACAATATTACTATATTTATTTATAGGTCATACAGACATATGTAAGAAAAATATGTCAATCTTTAAAAATTTCATTATACCAACATCCTAACAGCAAAAAGAATAGTAAAGACACAGGTCTTTCAAAGCACATAAATTATAAAAGCATGAGATCAGATTAAATTGGTTAGAAAAAGTATATACGTAAATATCTATTTTTTAACATAATAATTGTTAATAATAATGTAAATTTTGCATTGTTAATATTGTTAATTGCATATTGTTAATAATAATAATGTTTTTAATATAATATATTTTAGTACTTGAAAACAATCTAAACAAAAAGATTTTTATAGGATATACAAAAATATAATTAACACTCAAGAAGATTCATGTCATGATGAGGTTGTGCCATTGTTCGGTATAACCATAACCATCCTTAACCATCCCTTAATATTCTATAGTACTTAGTATGAATTTGTTCAAGCCGGCTACTTCTTTGAATATTGCGGTAGTAAATTTTCTAGTTCTACGACAGAAATGAACCGGTAAAGTATGCTCTAAAAATTAAAAAGGAAAATAGATGTACACAACTACCGTTAAATTTTACTTAGTTAAATTGAATTATTTCTAATTTTTCGAGACTTGTGGGAAAATCAGCATAACGCCCGTAATTGCTGGACGACTGCGACGCTCTATTCTTACCTTGGCACTCATTAGCCACGTTTCGTAAGCAATCAGAACGAAGGGGGACATTTTACAAAGTCACGATACGAATTTCATGGGTATCGAATATAGTCGGCCCTATTTGAATTTCATATTCAAAGTTGACCTAATGTACACAAATAAATTACAAGGCGTTTTGTTTCAGCGTGAATTTATTTCCAAACAGTTATCCATCAATTGGTATTCGTACTTTATCAAAGTTTGACTAATGTATGCTAACACTAAAAGCATATCGAGTAATGCTAGTTGTAGGAGATCACTCGACAGAATTAATAGTTTTAGTGATGTAAAACACTGTATAATACATCGTAAAGTATTCCTATTCAAGTGTACTGCGATTACACAATTCACCACTATGAGTCAGTGTAAAATCAGCGGTCGTTTCGAGCGAAATACAATTCTGTTAGTCTTGCGATGTCTGCGCTCTCATATTTCACGGTCAGTGCCTCCAGCAGCCTTTGGCCAAAGAGGATAGCGACTTCATCAAAGCGCATAAACAAAACTTTCCCTTTTCCGATCGTTCGCTAAAACGACGACAAAGCCTAAATGATCCCTTCAATAAAAATCCCAGCGAAGGCATAGGTGGTCAAGATCAAAGTCATTCCAGTCAGCTGGTCAATATTCTTAATGATTTTAAGTCTCAATTAAAATAAGTAGGAAAAAGGCAATTCCAGTGACAAAACTTTATGAAAAAATGGAGAAAACCATAAAAAAAGGAAGAACAGACACTATAACTTATATAACCTATAAGAAGATCAAAAGCTTGGAACTTGAAAATTCTTCACATAAAAACAAAATTTGATGACACGGTATAAAAATGTGATGAGTCCGAGCAAAGTATGATTTCCAATTCTTTGGAAACCCATGGTCTGCCTACCGTTGCTAACGAAAATGTATCGCGTTAATTAATTTAGAAATCACTGAAACCTATCTCAACTACTGTTATGGAACGAGTCCGAAAGAAGGGAACTCTACTGCATTACTGATTGTAGTTCGTTTCCTTAGATGATTTATGAAAGATGAATGGTTGCCGAAACATCAAGTGAAGAGATATCTCAACTCTCCACCTTATGGATCTCCACCCTCCCTTTGACGTTCACGTATTCATCAATGAGGAGTGTCTTTGCCCAACACGCCGTAGAGCGTTTAAAGCTGGGAAAGATGTTAGGATCAATTTTTTTTAATAATCTTTCGCTTCGCGGAGGGAAAATTTTAATAAGGAAAACTGACGGTAATGCTACATGATGCTTGGTTACTTCTATGAGAAACATCCAGAAATTATAAATAATAACTTTTTCCTAGGTTAGACACTTTTATTTTAGTTTAATCATCTATATAGTTGTTATCCTTATTGTAAAAAAAACACGATATTACTTCAGACAAATATTTTTATAGGTCTTAAGACTATTTCATATCGAACGTAACTATTAGAAAGAAACTTCATATTCTATTAGCAGAACTAAAAAGTAATTTTCTTGCCCTCCCAGATATAATTATTTTATCTAAAATTTCTCTCTAGTTAACAGGAGATATTTTTTGTTTCCAATGTGAGTCTGAAAAAAAAGGGCAGGTGTCTTTTTGCTAATTAAAATATAGTATGTACACAGACAGATTCATATAAAAATTGCTGCGGCTTAGTAACTTTTTGTTTTAATGACACCCATATCACACCATATTGGGTATATACAGAAATATCCCGTTCCGATTCTTTCTTTTATCAACACTGAACTCGACAAATTGTTGGAGAGTATTAAAGGGAATTTAATTATTATAGGTGGTAAAAATATTAATATTTTAAATTGAAATTTCACGTATCAATGTTCTAAATTCATGTGGTGTAAAACGCCTTGTTAATAAACCCACAAGAATTACTGAGTGATCATCAACTTGTATTGGTCATTTACTCGTTCGCTTTGATTATCCTCGCAAATTTGATTTAATTTCCAATATTTACAATCTCGAGATTACTGACCATTGTATATCTCTAGATGTTACGGTAGTGAAAACAAAGATCATAATTTTGTCTCCACTGAGTTAAAAATCTACTTATTGAATGCCTTGTTAAAGATAATCACGGAACTCAAAAGGACTTAAACTCGCTATTTTGATACCTATCCATGCAAAAAGAGATATTAGAAATAAAGAAAATTACAGGCCCATTTTGTTCTTGTCTATATTTGCAAAAATTACAATAATTAAAACCGGACTTCTTTCTTTTTTAGTAAAAAATAATATCAAATACATATATGTATTTAGCAGTCATAATTGACCTATTAACTAATGTAATTAATTAACTTTTTATCTAAGGTATTGGTTGAAAGGAAAAAGCTAGCATCAAAAGTGGGATTCGAACCTGCGACCTTCGGCTCGATACGCAGCCGTTCTAACCTTGAGAGATATTGTCGGCCCAACTCGTCATCTCATTGGTTAGAGTAGCGGCATATTGAGCCGAAGGTCGTGGGTTCGAATCCCGCTTATAATGCTACTGTTTTCACCTCAACCAAGACCTTAGATAAAAGTATAATTAATTAAATTGTAAGCAATTATGATTTCCAAAAGGAAAGAGTACTGAAAATGTGTGTGTTAATTGTGTTGGTAGCACTTCCATAGATCATTTTCTGAAGGATACTCCAACTTTGTGTTATTATTTTATCTATTCTATTTATTTTATTTTTTTTTTTTTTTTTTAAATATAAGGAAAATCCTCAGGCGTCAAATTTTCATTTAACTCGTACTTCAAGATTCTGCTATTCGGGTCGTGATAGGAGAAAGTTGAACATAAAAGAATTCTCCCTTTGAAAAATTGCGGATTAAATATCGGTAGATCATTGCAACTTGTTAATCCGGAATTCCAGTAGCTGTGAGATTGTTAAAATGACTGACAAATCCATAATTGTATTTTATTTCTACGTAGAACTTTCAAAGTGTCCAATTTGCCTCTAACCTAATCGCATTCGACGGTTAATCATACATTTAAAGTCTCCAACATAACGGTAAAAATGTTTAATCCGCCGGCTTCCTTCGGCGAAATGATTACACAGATATTTTCATATGGAGAAGAAAAAACTATTTGAATTGAAAGTTTCGCAGCCTCCAATTTTCCCCAGAAACGTAGTTTGGCTTCAAGATAGAGAACATAAGATATATAAAATTGTATGAAATTTATACCGCCTTTATACTAAGGGGTCTTTTTTAAAATGAGTTGTAAATCATGATTGAGTACAGTATTTTTTTATGAAGGAATTCCATTTAGACTTGAATGCGGGCCAATTGGATATCATAAGTGTTTTTTTATCATTCCTACTGGAAACCTTTTAGCATATGTCTAGTACCCTCGAGGGTGTAATTAATTAGCATTGGAAATCTATTTGAACTTTAGAGGATGTCGTGACCTTATCAATGACGAGTGAACTAATTATGCCACATCAATCAACATTTTAATACACCTTCGTATAAAGTTCTGTATAAATTGTTCAATTCATAAATTTCACACACGGATATAAACGACTAAAAGTTAACATGTCCCTTGATTATCTTTCTTCGTTCAAAATCTTCTTGGAGGAAAAGAAAGAACGTAGTTGGAGGTTCTTGATCCCAAGGAACAAGATCAGATGTGTCCTTACAAATCTGTTTAAGCATACATGACTAAAAAATTAGGAGCGGGGTGAGGTCTCTTGACCGATATTACAATAATGTTATCCCATACAAATTCAATCGGTCTTTGATAAGTCAAATATTTTTAAAATCTTTTTCTCCTAAAAAACGTTTCATTATCTGAATAGAGAACAATTAGTAAAATTCATACAGAATTTAACTAAACAAAATTAGCCGTGTCTGGTGTGGTTATGTGCGTTTTAATTAGTAATAAAATATTAATTATTCAAACTAAATGCATACTGATTCATTATATTTTATACAAACCGAACTGATGTATGCCCCGCACCACTTATAACCCTGATCAACCAATGAAAATCCTGAATTGATCGGAAACGACCCAACTACAGGTTCACCACTTCCCGATTTTCAAGGAGAAATCTCCCAATTTTATATTTTCTTGAACATAAAAAGTAAATTTGGAAAAACGTAGTAATGATGTTTTCTGACCCTTCGTATACAACTTCAAAGTTGTTACAATTTGATTAAATAAATGAAAAAAGAAGTAAATGAAAAACATGTTTTTGTAAATATACTTTTCTTTTATGCATGTGGAATTTATTTGAAGATAGATAAATTTCTAAAATCGCCTCTCCAAAAGAGCAAGGATAGGTAGACCAGGATGACCGGAAACGATTTCCGAGGGTATTTAATTACAGTGAATAAATCATTTTCATTATGAGGTTATAGGAATGGAGTTTTGAAACGAAGCTTAGCGAAAACGACTCATCCGTTTTGATATTATAAACGCCAAGTTAATGGATCGTTCTTGGCTTATCAACAAAGTTATTCATTGTTTACAAACAAACTGCTACCCTCGAATTCTTACTAACGCGAGTTCTAAACAAAACTGATATCGACCAGTAAAAAATCAACTATTGTTCCAAAAAGGCTGTTTACCTTTCTTCCTCTTTTCTGTTTTTCTGGAAGCTTCAGTGACTGATTCATGTGAAGGAATGGTACAAAATTGCTTTACTTTTGTTACTGGTCATTCACGTTTACATTAAAACAACCGCGAATATTTAAAAGCTGAATTTTTTTTAATGGGTAAAATGATTAAATATTTGTCAACTCGATAATTCTAATAAAAATAAGTAATTTATGAAATTAATTAAAAAGAAAAGTCTAAACTAAAATAACCTTCAAACTATATATTGAAACAGTGCAACTCAATCTTAACAAAATATATGTTTAAACTATAAAATATTTCTAAACTAACTCCTACGACTCTCAGGCGCAAATTTAATATATGGTATTTAGCGGGATATTTATTTTACATTTATTTTTATGGTTTTACGCTCATATTTTTAAAGTGAATTATAACTCATTTTCTAAGTTGTATTGTGTCCTTTGGACGCCTTTAACCATTTCACGTGTAACTCTTAAATGTGTTCAGCTCGTTGAAATTTTTCATTTTTTTCTTTTCTAAGGATGCCGTAAACTTGAGACAATGATCTGACACCACGATTTGTTGTTAGTCAATTGTATTTATTCAAAAAACCTACTGATAGAGACACTTCATTGTAAGAGCGACTTGTTTATATTAAATCAAACTAATTATCAAATACTCCTAAGATACAAAATGTACAATTAAAAATATGTGCTGATCCCAGGAGGGTTTTTCTACATTACAATATAAGCAGGGAACTTCCCTTTGTCGTCATAACAAATCGCATAACCGGATAATAAATTAAATTCGCAATAAAATTAAAAACGTTGTTCACAAAATTTTCTCATTTTTCCCTTGTACAACCCTCTTATGAAATAACAAATTTACTCTACAGTGAAAAATTAATGAAGTCAGACTTACCAAATGAATATCATTAAGTATACAAAGATCTTGTGCTTATTATATAGTTGATAAAAAGTTGCAAAATGATGTTTACATGTTTATTCATATACTAGCATACTGTACTAAACCATATTCAAAATTGTGAAGCAATTAAATTAGACGTGAATGTTAATTTATCTTTTTTATATGGAACATCTAACTAATCTGTTTAGAGAAATATTAAAAAAATAATTAATTTTAAGAAAATTTTTTAAAAGCATTTAGACAAAAATGTGCAAAAATCATTGATTCCTGTTATGAACACATACGTAATGTTTTTATTGCTTTACTTCCCGTTAAAAAAGAAAAATATTTAATTTTTTTTTAAATAACTAGACATGCGTACTAGAGAGCCTTATTTCTACCAGTCAATGAAAAAAAAAGTATTTCTCTAAGTATAATTTTACAAATTAAATTAAAAAACTGGCCCTTTAGATGGAATGTTTAGGCCAACGCTCAACAGAAACACAAATTTATTAAACAAAGAGATTGGCTCATTTATTTACTTAGTCTCATATGTTCAAACATGTACAACTCTCACTCTAGTATTTAATTACTTTTTATGTAATACAATTTTGAAAAATGCGATTACGACTTCTTAAATTTATTGTACTGTATCAATTATAGATTTTGTAACGACAGGGGCCAGCCGGATAAAGTCCTTCGGTGAAGAATTTGCAAAATTTGATATTCTGAGCGATCAAATAATGCATGCATGCAAAACCAAAAATACGTAAGCCAATTTTCTCTCTATTATTTATTTATATATATAATTATATATTAATCCTAAGACTGTAAAATGTGTTGTTTTAGACAAATTAATATCTTTAGCACTTAATGACCAAAAATTCCCTACAAGAAAATTATAAGAGATAGCTTTTCGACATTATAGAATTCTAAAGCGCTTTGAAGTTGTTTCACCTTAGAACATCAACTGTCACTGTGTTTCTTTCAAATTTTATTTTCATTATGTTCGAAGTATTCATTTAATTTTATTAAATAAACCTTATCACTTTCAAAAATGCAAAATCTTCTTTCCACTTCAACCTCATTTTCGGCGCTTGGTATAAAATATTTACCTTGTAGTAGGTATCTGTCAAGAATAATTAGCCTTTTCTTGAAAAATAATTTTTAAATAATCGATCAGCGTTATCTAAATGGGCTTTGGTGAAAAATCGCCAGAATGTTTCCACCTAAACGAGTCAAATTTGGCTTCCGCTTTCCTAAGGCTTTCCATTTTCTGCAGAGAACCAGGCCTGAATCAAAAAAGACGCTCGTACAAAATTTAATTCTATGCCGGATTACTTGAATTTTTTTTTGTTCTATTGGGTTTCTAATCGGTTCAGAATATTTTTAGATATCTAACACTTATGGCTATTTTCGACTGCACAGTGAAGAAAATCGAAATGCAAATATTTTGTATTACGACCAGTTTAGAAACTGCCTGCATCCGCGTCGCGATTCCAGCCAGTAAGATAAAACCGTTCAAAATCAAATTAAAAAATGCCCAGCAATTTGAAATGTTACAAGCACGAATTAAATTTTGTACAATAATTATTATATTTTAGGGCTTGGTAATTTGGCCTTATTTTCTCAGGGCAATAATACTAAAAACTTGTTTTTCCAAACTGACCATAAGGGAATGAATGATTTTCAACGTTCAAATTATCATTTTTTGATTTTCAATGGAACACTTAATTACTTTTTAACAAATTATGTTAAATGTATTTTAGTTTTATTTCGCAAAAAACGTTATTCCTTTCTGTTTTCGTTTTTGATGTTTTTCTTTCTATCCTATTTTGGATTGTTTATTGGTAGAGTATTAAAACGTTTCTTAATTTTGATCATTTTGAGGCCTTTTCATGAAAATGTAAAGGTCTGAAATAAGAAATTAGAAAACGTTTACCTACAAATTAAAATAAAAGGAAAAAATTTCCAAAAATGGTCTACGAATAATTTTGCTTGACCTTCTTAATTTGACTAAATAGCAGAATGATTCAATTTATAAACCTTGACTTTTTTTATAATGTGTAAAACGTTTTAAAAGCTGACAGACAGATAAACCACAGAATTCAATACCGCAGAGATTTTCAAACTTGTTAATTTTGTCAGTTTCATATCAACACTATCGAATATTATTTTTCTAGTTGTGATAGTCATTAATGTTCAAACAATTTGTTGCTGGTTTGGTTCAGAATTGTCGTTTACAAAAATTGTTTGAATGTTTTTCAAGCATCTTAGATAAAGATTATAAACTCAGTGAGAAACTACCGGTGTCGCGTTTGATTGCCGTCAAGATAAGATGTTAACAAGGTGTGTTTTTTTAGTTCGATTTGGCATGTTACAAACTGATATTATTTTTGCCGTCCATATCGCCGGTTTTGTATTTACGATGAAGCCGGTCGCGGAGCATAATTTTGTCGTAAAGTGCATGTATATATAATTTATGCATTACATGAATGAAGAGTCGGGAGCGGTTGAGGGCTGAAGAACCCAACATTAAATTAAAGGGCAGTATTTAAATAGTACTACGTAACAAAAAATGTGCACATAGAAGACGGGAACGGTTATACATTTCTATTGTCGAGGGTTCGAGGTATTCCTTTATAAGGCGGGGTTGTTTATATCGCGGGTGAAGTTATATAATAGGAAAACTGCGTAGTTGGCGGTGAATTATAAAATGTACCGGACTGGATTAGCGAGTGGGGCAGCGTCGTCGGAATGTAGTGTCATTCATTGAAAGACGGTTCATTGACCAATTTAATTTACCTTCCATCCAGCGGAGCTGTTGCTGTCCCCCTTGTCCTTGAAATAGGCCACGTTGTGCACCATCCATTCGTAAATCTGGGATAGGGTGAGCCTTTTATCGGGCGCGGAACCGATCGCCTGGGTGATGAGGTCGGCGTACGAGAGGTTCCCCCACGCGTTCCTCCTGGAAGAATTCTTCTTGAGATGAGAGGCACCCGGGAGGGCGGCGACGACCCCGCATTTCTGTTCTGCCATTTCCACGCTGCTGCTATCCGGTTCGGAGAAATTTTCCGGCCTCGGCAAAGGCCATGTGTTGGACCTCGCCCTCGTCTGAGGTTCCATTCCCATTTCCACTTCTGTCACTGACGGATCCATCGTTCCCCCGTTCACAACTCACAAATTAAAACACATGTCAATTCGACACGGAACCCGTGCAACGGAATTTGCACCTGTCCAACACTCGTGTGTTTACGTCTCCTTCGTCGATTACGTCTAACAATGGCACGAAGAGAGGACAACCTTCTCACTCGGTGCCGGTGAGAGATCTGAGCCAGCCGAGCCACGGGTTAGACGCAGAATATTGCTGGACAGCTGACTCTGACGTAGAGGTGCGCTTTCGCCTCGTGCGCACCCGCTACAACAAGTGTTGCTCTTCCCTCCACTCACTACGACAGATAATTACCTTTCCTAACTAGATACGACGCTCACGCTTTACTACTTGGTCCACCTTTCCACCCTTTAACACTTTCTTTAACACTATCTCCCTCTCCCGTTATGTACATTTTCTTCCTCCGACTTAGTCCTCCGCCGGTGACCGACGACCGACGTCATCTGTCACCCCTCATACTTCATTCCTTCGCACTCACTTTCTACGCGACACCGTTAACTAAAATCAATTTACGACCTGAGCCCAACAATAATCGGCTCATAGCGGGGCAAGACTAGAAAAAAAAATATTTTGTCAACTTCTGGCAGATTTTTATTTTCAAGTTTCTCGCCACATTATTTAAAATAATAAATAGCATTCACAGAAGAATGCAAAAAGTCAAAGTTGCTTGCGCGAGCAATTCATACAGAGATTTTTGCATGAAAATGCCATTAAAATTATCTGTTTTAAAAGTTAGAAGTATCAAACATTTTCTCACTCACGACGGGGGCGTGGGTGGTCGCGATATTTAGGCGTTGGCACGGCGCTTATCATTGTAAGTTAAAGGTCCCGAGTTCGAATCGAGCAGCACTGCATTCGAATTCGACAAACTGTCAGCCTAACAAATGGGCTTTTGTTTTAAAAAAACTGGCACCCCGAGGGTTCAAATAACATCGTCGTTGAGATACCTTCGTTTAAAATAAGTAAATAAATGAGTAACACTGTATAAAGGCATGGTCTTGAAAAAACAGCTAATTCAGTTGTTACTACCAAGCTTTATACCTATTTTAAGGTCATCATCAGGGCCTATATTAATTTCAAATTATGAAAAACATATTTGTACAATTAATTTCACAATCAATAAACAACATAGAACTTACCAAACAATCTTACATATATCTACATGTTAATATTGATTTTTACAGGCGATATGAAATTTCCTTAAAGACCGACTCAGTCCTAATATGCCAAAGAGGTAACAGTGTTGCAATTGTATCATGGAGATTCTCCTCTCGTTATCAAAAAACTTTTTAAAAAGGGCTTGTATTAATATCAAATTATGAAAAATTTATTTGTACGATTGTTTAACAATCAATATAACTATCTAGAACCCATGACCTTCGGCTCAATACACCGCTGCCCTAACCACTTGATGTCACTATATCCCAAGTGGGCGGAGCAGCGGCGTATTGAGCTGAACGTCGTGGGTTTGAATCCCGCTGGTGACGCTAAATTTTTCATCTCAACCAAGACCTTACATAAAAAGAAGAGAAAGTAGTGTCATGAGCGGTTTTCGAACCCAAGCCGAAGGTCATAAAAAGAATAATCAATTGAAAGAACTAATTTGGTTAATCAGACCACTAAACACAATGGAAATAATTGTAACATTCTTACAGATACTATGAGCTTAATTTCAATTTATGTAGGTCTTATAGATTTTAAAAAGAGGTTTTGGAAAAAAAAGGAGAATCTCCAGGATAAAGTTGCAATACTGTTACAGTTCTTGGCATGTTAGGACTTAGTCGGTCTTCAACGAAATTTGATATCGACTGTAAAAAACTTAAATATATCAATCTATCGATAGTTATGATTGTTTTGTAAGTCCTATATAGTTATATTGATCGTTAAATTAATTGTACACGTGTTTTCCATAATGTGAAATAGGCTCTGATGATGTCTGGTAAAACAGGTCGAAAGCTTGGCAGTAACACAATTTGCTTTTTTTTCTTCTAAGCCATACCTATATCCAGTTTTCACTATTAAAATTATCGGTAGTTTTTATCATTCTCGTAACTAATAATATGCAAAAAACCGGAACGTCTATTAATAGTACTAATTACTTAATAGTACTAATTTTTATTCTTTGGATTTTGAATACTAGCTCCAAGCACTTCTAAGGAACATCCTATTGGTTTAAATATTCTGGAGGTCCGAAGTCTCTGAATGTACTTTACAATATGCCTCAAATGCATTTAATCAATTTTAAAAAGATAACAATCACGATAGTTTTATATTCATGTTTTCTTTTGTAATTGTTATTATTGATTTTCTTTTGTTTTCATTAAATTTTGAATACTAGCTCTAGTCGTTCTTTAAATAACTACTTGTTGATACGTTAATGTTCAGGTTCCAGCAAAGAACGCCACTGAATGGAATTTCATGATGATCACTCAGTCAAAAGAAGCACTTAAATGCTATCATTTTGCTATCTCTTGCTAGCTCCTTGTAAATACGATTGGGCTAAATGTTTCCCTTTAAATATCGATTTCATCACGATTTCTCAAAGGAGAATACATATTTCTTAAAATAATAAGGTTTGTCTTTTGATTGTGTATAAAACATAAAATGTCACGCGTGATATCGTTTTTCCATTCATTTTTAACTTTAATCTTTAGATAATAAGAAATTATCCAAGAAAAGTCTTTATTTCTTAATGGTTATGAATAATTGCAATTATACAGTTATTAAAAAAATCATTTTCATAATTAAATACATAACTTGACTGATTGCTCACTTCACTGATTCTCTTTCTCTTGTCTCCTAATCTAGCCTACGTATGAAAAAATTATTTTGCACGGGAAAGAAATTATTTAAAAATTATGCTTTGCCGATAGGCTCCTTATCGGAAAGGGGTCAAGAGAACAGAAATACATATGATCGCTTCACAGCAGACAATCATCGTGGATAGCAATAAACCACATTTTTTATATTCACGTGCAGATTTTATTACTTAATTTTTTTAAAACACGAAATTATTACCAAAAAAATTCCGCAAATGTGTAGTATTATGTGACATAATTATTTATACTTTCGTTTTATTTATTTTTTGTTGTAATAATCTATATTTATTTTACTATACCAATGTTCAATGTCAATTCATTTCGGAAAACAAGTAATTCGACCAAGAATGAAAAAGTAATCATTTTAAAATTATTTGTAAAAAGCGCATTTATGTGTAATAACATTTAACAATATGACATAGGTGCAGCCTATTCTATTCAATTCACTATTATATTCGTCTATTCACTCAAAAAATGTTCCTTGAAATCCTGCACAAAATTTGTAACCAAAAATATGTAACGGGTATTGGGGAGGTATGTAAGGGTTTCTTTTTCATTTTTCAGGTGTTCTGCGCCAATGTGCGACGACCTGTCATCGTTCATACTTCATTCCTTCTATCATTCTCATCCGCCATGAGGCGACGACATTCACTTTCTAAGCGACACACCGTTAACAAAAATCCATTTACGGCGCCCAGCAATAATCGATTCCAAAAACGGGGTCCGAATCAAAATTCCCAATATAACAATTTAATCGTATAATTAATTAAATAGTAGTTAAAGGATCGACAGGAATTAGTAGTTTCGATGAGAATGCTAAAAATGGACCATTTCAATCATTTTTCTAATTCTCCAAGTAGCCGATGATTATTGCACTGCGTAATTACAAAAAACGTCCTGGCTCCAGTCTTTTCTAAGCCGTAAAAGACAAACCATCGGCGCCATGTAAAAGTGACGAATATGGATGTCTATACCATTGAGAATTTAACAAATAGATCACACCATAAATTTTCTATAAGGTATTTTGTGAAATTTATGTCAATCAAATGTCAATGCTATTTATTGTCATTGATATGATTTCATAATATTCTACTAAACAATAAAAAATTGGTCCTAAACTATTTGTTATTTTACTGCAAAATGGAGATTTTCGTTGGAATTTCGCCAAATTGAACGCGAAGGTGTAGAATGTACAACTTTACAATGAACTTTCATTACAAAGGATTCGTTACTTACTTAAACAACGAGGAAATTGAAAAACTGATAGAAAAAATCTGATTTACAGTATTGAAACCATAGGGAATCATTAAACATTATACCACGGTAAAAAAACGTCAAACATTTCTTAGCAAAAAAGCATAACCATAGAAGGATGACTTGAGGAGGTGAATTAATAAAATTATTGGTTTTGTTTGAAATGAAACGTCTTGGCTCAATTCTTTATAATCCCAAGAAATTCATAAAGCTATTCTATAGTTTGCCCCGTATAAAACAGTTAACTCATTAAAATATGATTTTGCATAGTAACGAATTTAATGAAATCAAATGAACTCCATGATTTGCAAGGGTTTTTATTGATTGGAATTCATTGAAAATTGACGGATTTGGCGCATTTGTTAGTTTGAAATGATAGTTGCCAACTATCGTGATCTGATCAACTGTGGATACTTTTGAATATTCGTTAGTATAAACTTATCTAACAACTGTAGAAATTTGTACAAATGACATTGCTCGTTCCGGTGCCGACAATTACAAAAGTTGATAAAAATTATTCTTATTTTCAAATTGATTTGATCCCTAGAAACTAATTAAAGCTAAAGCTATTGCTTTTCAAAGGCAGCCAAAAATTTATTTTCTTTAGCATTCTCCTTACAATTGCAAAACCTTGAGCAACCTAATTCGCTGAAATAAGAGATATATTATGTTATAAGCCTTGACTTTTTATAGGACCAGTAGGAGGAGCGTAAACCAATATTTTAAATACAGCTTCTTATTTGTTAACTTTATAATAACAATAATAAAATAATAATGTGGGAAGTTTAGGGGACGACAAACTATGAGGTCATCTCTCTTGAGTTTTTATTGTACTTCTTTTCGGGACTTTCTCGCATATTTTTCAGCCTACAGCGATTTGAGCATCAGAATCGATTTTATAAAACGCAAGCCTCTCATTTAAACTTCAGATTGTCAAGTGCAGAATAAATATAAAACATACGTATCCCAAACGAAGATGTCTGGTCACATCCACTCTCCTAGAACACTCGATATTTCTCAGAGAGGGGTTGTTTAACCCCTTTCTCGTTAATAAATTACATTCATTCTGATAAATTAACATGAACACAACACAAGCACTATACACATTTAACCTTAAACCTTAATAACCTTACAGCCACCAGAAAAGCGGATCGGTGCTAGGCTTCCATGCCCTAAGACTAAGCAAGGTCCGATATTTCAAAATATTGCCTATAAACGTCAAGCCTTCTCCAATTGACAATGTGCTGGACCGTTATTTTATGCTTGCATAACTTCGTAAATTATTAATTACAGTTTTAATTCCCAGATGAAGGGGAAGGCTTGAATATAAAATTATAATATTGAAGGCTGACATTAATCATATCAGATTTAATTTAAATATTTCGATTAAAATAAGCACAGTTATTCAACCTTTTCTTTTCCTTTTTTCCCTGCGGTAGCCAACAAAAACATTATTTTCCTTTAAAATTTAGGTAACTGAGCTACATAATAATTATCAAACTAGGCTGAATCATTTAATTTGTGAGCATCAATGAACGTCAAATTTATGTGAAACTTGTCAGTCATAAATCAGCTTCAATAGGCTCAGTGCCCTGTTTTGGTACTGAAAACATGTTTTTCTTATGATCGCATAATTTGGCCGGAGTTTGATTATGTATTACTTTTTCAATTGCTTAAAATTCAGCCATCTTTGATGTTATAAGCGAGTTGAAATACAATACGATTTTCCTTCATATTTTGTCAAAATAATCAGCAAATTTTTTGGAAACGAGCATTTAATGGGATTTGGGCCACGATTTCACAATAAAATCTTGTCAAAGGCTAGACGTGTCTTGCTTTTTAACAGACAATCTAAAATATGTTCCATTTGAAATAGAGCTAACTGATCAATATAATTCGATTAAACATGGTAAAATAATTGTATTTAAGAGCCTTGATCATACGGCAAAAGATAAAATCCGTGCAGTTTTAATATTGTGCCAACTGTAGAGAAACGTTTTTTCTTCCTGGAAGGAAAAAAATATTTTTTTCTGTAATATCACGCTAAAATATGATAGATTTTATGAAATTTGGCTAAATAGTAGTAAATTGAACTTCTAGACAATCTGTCTTTATAATGATACTATCTGCGAGGAATTCACCTGGGGTCTTTAAAGTGATTTTTTATGGACACAGCGACATATCATTTATGAATTAATTGATCTCCAATTGTACTATATCTATTCGGAGAGGGAAATAATTGGAATTCCTGTGAAAATTGGCACACCTATTTACAAGTATTTGCCAATTCTCTCGTCAAAATATTACCAAAGGCTTAATGGATTTTGGTTTACTCTTATGCTAGTAGAACAGTCAGTATCATATATAAGTGTGAGAAAATTTCTTTTCCTCGATACAAATCAACAGTATTTAATGAAACTAGGAAGATTAGTAGGATTTCTTGGCTTTAATCTCTCGACGAAATCTTGCCAACCGTTGATTGTTTGAATTCCCTTTGGGAAACGGGGCTTAGTAATGAGGATTCGGTAAAAATTGGCTGACTTATGGAACTATTTGGCAGATTTCTAGTCAAAATTTTGCCATGGGCCAAATTGTTATTGCTTTATAAAAGGTTAATTTTACACGAGCTATTTATTTTTTCCTCTGGGATCACTGGTGTCCTTTTTTTCTCTTTGTCCTAAGAAATCTATTATGGGATTGGCCCTTTTATATATCCATGCACCAGAATACTATCTTAAGGATTTGCACTTTTATCAAATATATTGCGATGCCTCTGCTGTTTCAAAGCAGAGTTGGCAGGTATCTGTCTTAGTTTTTCGTATTTACGACCAAGGTGGTAATTACACTGGCAATGGCCAGTAAACGATCTATTATTTTCCCTAGTTCCTGCCAGCTGAGAGAGAGTTAGATTTTTGATACGGTGAGCAACTTCTTTCATTGTTTTGCACCTGGTCAATTCATCCAATGTGCAGCAATTTCTTTCCTGTCGCTACTCCTATTTTCGTCCGTGTTACCGGTTTTCGGTTTCCCAAATGTTAGAGACATGTTTTTTAGTTTAAGGTGGAGAAGGTTAAAGCGTTCAATACTGCTTGGCTGTCTGAGAATATGTATATTTCTGCAGCTTTTCTTTGTGAGTATTTATTGTGCACAGAGTTCTACTGCATAGATTTCCGCTTGATGATATGCGACCTGGACATGGTTAGTTCAAAATTTGGGTCTATAATTCCATGTATAATTTTGTTTAATTTTCCATTTGTTTGCCTTATTAAAGCGCTTGTATTAGATTGTGTGTTTTTATTAATTATTATCCGCTGTAAGAATACAATTAAAAATATAGCATTTGAGGCGTTATGAATTTTTTCTGCATTGTTTAAACAACTTTTATGGAGTAAATTTTAAAATTATACGTCTTCTTCGTCAGACCACTTTGTTTTCATGTTGGTTTAATTCATCTGATCTATCATTACCGCCAGCTCAGCACGTACAAGTACGCAAGGCACGTACAATTTTCCGTTAGCAATGCAAACTAATTTGAAAGACGAACTGGCACTAACACGACAACTTGAGAGATTGAAAAGAAACGGACTAATTACGAAATCTGACTGTAGATAAGTAATGCGTGTAGATCTAGATATATTAATAAAGACGTGACCTAGTAAGATAAAACGCCAGGGAACATTTCAATAAGATGCAATATTACAAATTTCAAATGCAACGCGAAAAACTATCGTATCCCGAGTAGTTTACGTTAATGTATACTTGTGATTATAAAGACAGATTTTATTTAATTAAAATTGAAATTTAGTGAGGGAAATATATCAAGATAATATACAAAAATTAAATAATTATTTAGAACTCGTGAGATGCGGTCTGGTGTGATGTAGGTTTCAGGAAAATATTTTTTTATCATGCCAACGTTTCGATCTTTATTGAAATCTTCTTCAGGGCAGTCTCAATACGACACCCAAGAATGACACAACACTTTGAGCCCGGAAGATGATTTCAGTAAAGATCGAAACGTTGGCACGATAAAGAGAATGTTGTTCTGAAAGCTACATCACACCAGACCGCATCTCACGAGTTCTAAATAATTATCGATTGACACTCACTAATCACCACACACACCAAAAGTAAAGTTTAAATTTTCTGTGCATTTCAAGTTTTTGTTGGTATGAGAAAAACTATTAACGGTTACACATACCTTGATGCCCGGATAGTTTTAACTTTTTTATTACGGAACTTACATGCTTAGAAAGAAAATATTATAGTTATATTGCAACAATATGTAACAACAATATAACAGGATAGTGCGATAATGAAAACAAATAATTGGCTTCAACCTTGTACTTTCAAAATAAATAAAAATCTGAAGCAATAAAGAATAATGAATTTGTAATATTCATGTACCAAATATATAATAGAAAAGTCATGACCTGCGCATAGTTTTTCTTAGATTTTTCGTGAGTATTTTATTCTCTTGGCATCAGACTATTCTATTTTGGAAAATGATAGAGAAATTAATTCCAAATTAAGGGGGAAATTCCCTAACCGTTTTAAAACAATTACAACTCCTTTAATACTACGGGACTACAAAAATTATTGTATAGACATTTTGTGGACATGCAGAACCTCCATGACCAAAACAACAAAGCGGGAAACAGGAAAGACCTACACAACAAATAGGACATCATTAAAAGTTAATTATTATCCGTAATTTCTTCTGAGATGTATTACTCATTCAAAAAGCATTTATATAATTTTTTTACAATTATATATGTATATTACTAACAATTTCAAAGTGACGTATAAAAAGTGGTAATAAAAATATCTTGGGTTAAGCATGCAGCTTATGTTTTTTATTAGACAGAGGATTGCTATTGACATGGTAACTTATTGTATTTAGCATTATTATTATTATTACTCTTATTAATTTATTTTAATTTGTAATAAACTAGAGAGTAGAAACTGCCCATTGTCAGTACTGAGATGAGGCTAAAATATTGTAAATTTAATTACTATTAGTTATCGTTTTCTTTGTCTCTGGATAGGAGATCCCGCGGCTCTTTACTCTTAGTCGTCGATGAGGGTTGAGAGATTTCTTCGTTATGAGAAATTTTTGATATGAAGATTTATTGGGGGTTTAATGATACTTCTAATAATGGGTATGGATTACATTGAGACTGCATTAGAGCCCTGTCAGATATTAGATAAAATAACCCTTGTCTCGTTGAGCTAAAGGGCAAAAAGGCAACGATTAGGCCGATAAATTGGCCAAGGAAAGTTCAATGACATCTATTGCCTCTGAACCCTTTTGTGGCTTACCAAACTGCCAAAAACGCGGATCCAATGTAATAGTGATAAGTCCTCCGCTCAATGGAACAAACGAACAAAATTATCAAAGTACCATGGCGGAACCTAATAGCACAACTACTAAATCTAGGACGTGTTTTGACTAGAATAATAGTTGAACTGCTAGCTGGACACTACAGTCTCCGGAGGCAAACATAGGTATAGACTCGAAGCGGAGAACGACCCTCTGCAGATAATGCTGAGAAGAAAAAGAAACGGCGTAACACGTCCTCTGTTGGTTCTATGTAGGCTGAGATTCTTAATACTGGGAGAGGAAAAGCCAGGGCCTGAAGGAGACATACCCTTGAAACAGCTTTGGTGTCTGGGAAAAAGCCTCAATCTTAACGAGGAGCTCTGGATATAAAAAATAAAGATGCACAATAGATCAATGGTGGTCGCTGTGCACAGATCGTAAAGTGGCCGCCTCCTATAAAATCTAATCTAATGGATTACATTTTGGACTAAATAAATATTTAGGTCAATCAATAGAATAGTTTTCTTTGACAGAATGGAGCGTCAAGGATTTTTCTGAGGATTGTGGTTGTGCAGTTGAATAATGTTAGAATGGCTGAACCCCGCACTTCTGGTCCGTAAATCCTTATCGGCTTCTCTAAGATGTTATAAAGCAGCCTTTTTATATGTATCGTGTTATAGCTACTTAACGTTAAGTATTAGCCACAGGGGGGAATCCAAGTCAGTTGATTATCGATGTACAATACTAGGTACCACACCTTGTCCGCAGTTGGAAGGTGGATATTATTGAGTAAACTAGAGGAATGTGAACGTTATATTGATTGATTTTTAAAAGTCAAATATGTTGAAGGTTTCGAACGGAAACGAAAGGATCACAGTTACTTGAGAAAATCACTTGATCGGAATGGGCGGTAGTTGAGGTAAGATGTAAGCTGTATACACCAAGTAAAGGGCAGGGGCCAGAATGGTACTCTGAAGAACATCAAAGATAAGGCAGTTTTGGAAAAATGCTGACCCTTTAAAAATCAATGATTATTTTTCTGTATTATTCTTAAATTCGTTAAAAGTTGATTTTCTTTGTGCACCATGCTACTAATTTATTTTATCTCTTATTATAGTATTATTATAGTATTCTGTCGTAATTCTCATTTCTAAACTCAAAAACCTTTCATCCATCAGAACTACTTCTACCCTCAGTATTATTCCTGTGATGGTCAAAATCCTCGAAAGACGTCTTTTAAGTAACAATGATTATAAATTCGCATAAAATCATTCATTTCCCTAATTTAATTTCCGACCATCATCAGTCCAACATTCTCAAGGTTTCGGAGTTGACACCATATTCTCCGTTATAAAAGACAAAAAGTATTGCTTGGGTACGTATCTCTCTAAACCTAAATCCTCTATAAAAACTTCTTCTCACTATTTACTACTTTATACACAAATTCTATTTAACTGGCCGCTGCTTCAGAATGCAGCAAGATTGCTCCCAAATCAGACCATCCTTGGTCCCAGCCTGCATATCATTTATACTGCTGACTTTGCTCTCTATCCCAATATCATCATTACAGCTTTTCGGATTGTACCGCAATTTTTGGTTCTACCCCAAAACCTTGTCCAACTAAACTCTAACATCCAAGAACACCTTGAGCTTATCAAAGACTGGTACAAATCGTGGAGAGCTGCAAGAAGTGTGCACTAACATTTGAACATCTTACTCTCCACTGTACATCAATAAGAAGAAGTATCCCATTCAAGTCAGAATTGAGACAGTCTTAACAGACTTAATATTATACCTAGACAGAAGAATAACATGGAATCCCCACACAAAATTTAATATACAAAACTTAGTACTCATACAACTACAAAGACTTTTAGGTCCGAAATCTGTTTTGGACGTTACAGCGTAACTAACTCTGAACAAGGCATTTTTGCGACCACGTCGGGCATGCAGAGAGGAACTGTGGTGCTCAGCCAAACCTAGCGCGTCCAATCCTAACAACCAAAAGCTCCTTACTACGTTGACGTGACGTCAATACCCTCATATCCACAACTAAGGCACATTCCTTTTTATTTATTTATTTTACGGTTTGCCAATTACAAAAATATACAATAAAAGAAAGTGTTTGTCAACGAGGTGATCCCTTATCGTCTTAATCCCACTGCACAAACCCTATCTACACTTTTTCTTCCTGAGTCGACCATATCGCCTTATAATACCTTGAAATTTCCTCATCCTTTAAACCTTCAAGCTAACGCTGGTGCTCGTAACATGTGTCCTCTATGTGCAAATGCTGGTCATAGTACCAATTTTGTAACAGAGCAAAAAAAACATATAGGCAACGGATGCTATAGGATACGAATAAATTATTATATACTTTTCTCTGTTTTAGGAATTATAATTTAAACTAATATATTTTTATTTCATTAAATGGTGTTGAAATAGTAATAATTTATCTCGTCAAATGCTTTCGAGCTTTTCGGAGGGGAAAAAACGACAACGGCCATAATTGATGACAGAGAAAAGTGCGGAAGTACATAAAATAAAGAGGGATCGGCAGTTTAAGAGAGCTATTATTTCAAAAGGTGTCTGCCTCTTTGCTTCTGTGGATTTATCAGGGATGAAGTTGTTAATTGTTGCCTTGAAGTACGTGGGAAGATCACCACGCTGCTCCTAAAGAACAATTTGTAGCCACAATACATTGTCTTCGCTTGCCCTCCCTTCGGAAGTGATGATCCTTTAACGATGCCGAATGATTTACAATTGTTTTATACTAAATATTACTTAAGAACCTGTTGTTCTGTGAAATAGTAGAATGGAAATCGTAAAAATAAAATTAGACATATAAATAATATATGAATGGAAAATCAAATATTAATTTTTGTATGTCAATGAGCACCTAAAGTTCATAACTGGAGTGATACTAACTGAAACGATAATAAAATTCTTGTTTTGACTGTATACACTTAACAACAATAGGAATTTAAAAGAAGAGCGATTTCGGTTGGACTCCCTTATCTTATCACTTTCAAACACACATTTAAAAAAATCTCCGTAACTTAAATGTTAAAATCAACATAGAAATAATAATATAACGTATCTACGAATTAAAGATAGCGAAGGTAGCAAGGTTTTAACATAAGACCTTAAACATCCTGATAAGGATAAGCGACAAATGTTTTAGATTTACAAGTCATCGATCTGCCAATTTAAGCATTCCCGGTAGCATGAAAAATGTGTAAAAATTTCAAACATTGAAGGTTCTTAGCAGGCCATCACGAATTTTTTATATGTTGATGTTCTGTTGAAGCCCACATCGAACAGTTAAGGAGAACTCAATTATAACGAATACTAATCAATTAAGTTATCGGGTGGTCTAAAAACCCAATCAATGAAAAATATTTCCTTTGCAGTTGTCACCAATGTAACACAACTGAACTTTTACTGTTGGATCAGGTGGTTACCTTTTCATCTAGTATGATGTAAAAGTCCTTGTGTTTAAAAAAAGGTTTTATCCCAAAAGTAATGATTGTTACTACGGAAAATATTATGTTTCACTGTTTCAGCTTGGAGCTAACTTTTAAATTTGAGAATGATTCGACGCATTCGGTTTTGAAGATGAAAAAAATTTCTAACATTGTCTTAATATTCAAAGCATTGTAGTTTTCAAAATGTGTAAAAATAACGGAAACCAGTTTCCATGTGTACATGTGTTATGCGAGATGATGAATCCGTAATGTGGTTGTTACCGATCATTTTGGTCTGCTTAACCTCGCTGGTATAGTTTGTCAGATGTTTTTCGACATTTCACATCTTCGTGTTAGTAGGAACCCCGCTAACATCAAGAACAAATCTCCCCCTACATCAAAGCTTGTCCAAGAGTTTTTGTTTACTATATTTTAACCAGTTTAGAGGGTACCCACTTTAATAATTGACAGTGATATCACTAGTAACGATTCTGTTTATAACTTGAATTTCTGTTTAATTATCTAAGTAAGTATTAGATGTACCGATCACTTTTCACTTACTAAAACTCTGAATAAAGGTATGGTCTTGAAGAAGAAAGCAAATTTAGTTGCTCCTGCTAAGCTTTCGGCCTATTTTAACGTCATCGTCAGGGCAAAACAACAACCTTAAATATGTCTACGGATTGACCAGTCACTGTTACAATTCTCGGCAATGAATGCTACTGACTCGGTCTTCAAGGATATTAGAGATTTAAATTTGTCAATCTATAGACATATTTAAGGTTGTTTTGCCCTGATGATGACCTTAAAATAGGTGGAAATCTTGGCAATAGCAACTAAATTTGCCTTTTTTTTTCAAGACCTTACCTTCATCCAGAATGTTCGTAGTCATCAAGAAACAGTTACCAAGTTATCCGAAACCTTTCGAGTAAATCAAATGTAGACGCTAACCCCCAAGCAACAAAGCACCGAAAATTTTGAACCACAACGTCCGTCTGGAACAAGCTCAAAAAGTTCCATCAAATTTTCAAGCTGTGCTTCTTCGCTTGATATTTGAAGCATTTTATTCAAGACATAACACCTTTATTTTCACTATTAGAAGTATCGAACATATGAACACTCTGGATCAAGATATGGTCTTAAAGAAGAAAGCAAATTCAGTTGCTAATGAACTGTATTTCCTCTCTTCTTCAAAACTATACCTTGCTCCATAACACCCTTAGGCGGACAGAATCTGCACATATCTCAAATGCACGTCCTACACAAAAAAAGTATTTGTCTAATAGAGCGACATTAAGATTATAATCATGAAAAAACAGAACTCTTTCCATTCTGATTGTTTCCCAGTGTCAAAACGAAGGATGTGCAGGAACTCTCATTGACGTTGACCAGGTTGTTTCTTTTGGATTTTGGATGGATGTGCAGAGACACGATAATTGGCACAAGCATTCGAACGTCAGACTAAGACAAAAATGTTTTCTTTCAATTTTAAGTAATTAAGCATCATTGACCTCAGAACGTCCTATTTTTGAGGATGGTGTGTCCAATAATTGGCACGTCTAGACCAAAACGCGTTTGGAGTACTTGTACAAGAGATTAGTTAATGCAAATTATATAAGCAATAAAGCTTGTTTCTAAAGAACATATTTTGAAATAACTGGGTTACATCTTAAAGTTATTGAATTTCTGACTATCACACCCCAGGGCTAGACAAACCCCTCCCACCTCCCTCCTAATTTCCTCCTAAATCCTTCAAAGAACTTTACTCATAAACGTAACAATATTTTATGTTCATGTTTACGTTGACATAAAGTATTTTATGATAGCTTCTTACATTAGCATTTTGTTTGATTCTTATCCTTATTTACACTCGTAAATAGTTAATTATCCTGATAAGCCTACATCGAGATTGGTGAGCCCAATAATGTAACGCCTGGATCAAAAAGTGGCTGGAGTTTATATTATTAATCATTTATAAAGGGAAAGGAATTTAAAAAGTTTTCATGCACAATGTAGTTTTAACAACTGGGTCAGATATAAAAACTTATACCGTGATATAACAGTGATCGGACGAAAAGAATTTTACAGCCCAGAATTTATAGAAATGTCTTGACCTACTGTTCGCCATAAAATGTTTTACAATAAATTTCGACTCACTTTGTTGTAATCGCTAGTCGATTTTTTTGCAAAGTTTCCTATAAAAAAGTTCATCGGTACTTTTCATGACTTGACATCAGCCGAAACTGGGAAACATCTTTCTGTAAGTTGTTATAATTTACTGAAGATTAAACGTTATAGATGGGTCGCGACTATTCGAAAATAGCCTTGATGGAAAAACTCCTGGTTTCTTCTTTACGATCCTCTATTATAACTATATCTTTCTGAGAAAGTTTTAATTAGCATTGTAGTGAACTGGTTTAGATGAGGTATCCGGTAACTTGAAATATTTGTTTTTACTGTTACAAGCCCTAACTGGAACTAAATTATTGGTCTAGTGGCAACACCCACTAATACATTTAGCGACCTCAAAAGTTTTCCCTCAGCGCCACTTTGGAATCGAAAAGTTAGGATTTATCATGAAGGTCTGGAGGGGTGGCGTCACATTAGAGGAGTCTCGCTCTGGAAAAATGTAACGGAGCGTGATATATAAGGGAAGGGGACCTTAATGTAAAAGATAGAACTCCCCCTTCAAAGCCCACTGTCACAAACTTGTAGAAAGAACAGTTCCCAAAACTTACAAACGATTCAATACCCACTAAATCTCATCCTCCCAGTTTCCAAATTGTTTCGCCAGAGGCCGACGAGGCGCCATCGGACCCTCCGCCCTCCTTTAACTTTATACTTAGTCCTTCCTTTTAATTATGATTTATCCCACAACCCACGCACTAAATTCGGCAATAGGTTTAATTTGGTTAGCCACTTCTCGGTCTACTATATTCTTTGAATGGAGCAATTTTTCTACCGCTCCTTTCTTGCCAGAACAACAACAATGGGCACTTCATTTTAGTTTCATATCGAAACTGCTAACTTCTCTAGCTTCGTGTAACAGAAATCTTTATACCCTTCCATTTTCATTTCCTGCTCTATTTATTATTTTTTATTAAATAAATACAACTGGTGAGAACCGAGAACTCGCCATGGGTAAAATTCTTAAAACTCAGTTAACATATTCAATTTAAAAATCGCAAAATCAGAACACCACGTATAAGGAATGCTCGCTTGTTTGGTCGTAGTAAAAATCGCATAAAATGAGTTTATTAGCCCAAACCAGTCTTACATCCAATTTGTGTTGAAAAATCTTATTAACTTATATAACTATTATTTCATGTCTCTTCAAAAGATTGTTTTTAAATACTTGGATCGAAAATGTAGGTCTTTCCGTTACATGAAAAATAAAATACCTCTCAATTAAACACAAAAAACTTTCTTATAGAACAACCTGTGCTCTCATTTTAACCACCCGTCAAGAGGAAACAGAGGAAATAAAGATATGCTTTATATTTCGTGTAAATAAAACCCTACGATAAAACTTTCGCGGATCAACTTGAATATATCTAGCCATCCAAAATGTAATAAGACCGTCAAAGAACAAACGTGGTCGTAAATGTGGTCATTCGAGTTAAATGTAACTGAAAAACATCCTCGATAAACAAACCAAACAAAAAGGCCAAAAGCAGAAAAATAGCATTTACAATATAAATGATGGCTTTATAACTATTACGTTCTATGCTTACGATTAGTCAAAAGCAATAAAATAGTGTCAACTTATGTGGAAAAAAGAATAAAACTGCAGAAGAAAGAACAGAATTATTAAAGGAAATAGTTTGAGATCAGCCTAACGTCTAAAATTTCTCAATTCACAAACCAAAATCCAATAAATCACCAAAGCAGAACAAAAACTGAATGAACTTGAATGAGGATTAAAACATCAGGACAAGTGTGCTCAGATAGGTGAAGGGTAGGTAGAGAACTCTTAAGAAAAGAAAAACGTTCCAGACACCTCATAGATCGTCCAGAAACTGGCCAACTTTAACTCAACCAAGACCTTAGATAAAAATTATAATTAATTGAAATAATTAGTACGTTCAATTATGTCTGCTAAACATATGTAATGAGAACTTGCTTTATCCCAAATTTCAGGTTTCTACCTGTTCGGGAAGTGCAGTATAATTTTGATGAAACTACCACCTCCCTTACTAAGTCGGCAATTTTGAGAAAACTTTCAGATTCTTGCCTTTTTTGTTAATCTAAGAGCTTTCTTTGTACCAAATTTCATGTTTTTACCTATACGGGAAGTGCCTTATAAATTTGATGGTGGGTCTATACCCCCCCAAGCAGTAATAAATTTAAGCAAATTACAATTTTCAAATTTTCCCTTTACTTGCTAAATCGCCTACCTTTTTACTTAATTTCATGTTTCTAGCTTTCCTAGAAGTACTTTATAATTTTGATGATCAGTCAGTAATAAAAATGCATATTTTGAAATTCGTCCCTTTCGAAAAAGCTTAAGGCTTAATATTTAGTGCTCAAATTTTTACAATGTTCTAGGCCACTTAAACTTAAATTATTTTTTCAAATTTCAAAAACCCATCTTAAGAGGAAGCAAAGACATGGGGGTAAGAAAAACCGGATGAGTAGGTTCAAGTAATACACATGGCAGTTTGCTGGAACTTGGCCAGCGCACTACTGTGCGCTCACATCTTCAGACGTGCGTTTTCCTTATTATTCTATTTCATATATTTTCCACATATGTGATCCGTCAAGAAAATCAATTTAATAAAATGCAATTGAATAGATATTGATTTGACGTTTTTTCTTACATTTGATTTTCCCCTAATACCGCTAGCTAACCTGATAAAAAGTGGGAGACAAGCAAGATGTACGATTTGGTCCTTACGTGAAACAAATGGCTTACATCACAATCGTACGCAATTCTCGATTTAGATTGTCTTGTTCGTAAGGCCGAGGGGTGAATTGCTCCAGCTGAACTGCCAACCGTGGAGACAGGAACGCGTCACCTCCTTACAAAACCACAACGTCCCAGAGGACATTTTTCATTTCATGGTTCTAAGAGAGTTTGGCTGGAAGAACTTTGGGAAAGTGAAGCTCGGTAAAGAAGAAATCATTGCAATCCCTAACGGAACGTATAACAGGAGGAATTTTATGGCGTGCCTTACTCAAGCCTTCGTTAACGAAAATATTTGATCGACCACTTCAATTTCTAAAATCAAATATGTATTTTAATAATAAAAAAAAGTACTCGACAGACGACTTACACCATTGTCAATAATACCTTTTAAGAAACGTAAAGTATGTACTCTTGTGTAAATTAAGCATTTATTCATTTATATTTGATTTTACGTGACCCATCATACTATCCACTCCGATTTAAACATGTCCTACGGCTCAAACTTGGCCAGCTCCAGCTACAATAAATTTCAACTGTCCTCCCAGGATAGCCAGTCCAGCTCACACCTTTCTTCCAACACATAGAAGACTGAAGCGCAGATGGCCTCGCGACCATCTTATGTTAAAATTTTGGCAGCTCCTGGGACTGATGTTGACTTCAGGTCATAATGGTTTACTCACGCCAGACATTTACATGTGCATACGGTATTGTGTGTGTGAGTGAATGTGTGGAATAACAACATCATTTTTGATTGTTACATATCGTTTGTAGTTATAAAAAAAACATTGTTATAAATAAATAAAATTAAGATTGATAATTTGCTTGATAATTGTCTTTGTAATTGTTTGAAAAATATGAACCACACTAGGCAAAAAATAAAAAAGTGATACTGTTTTGACCAACTAAAACTAAGTTTAGTAAGAGAACATCAACGCGTTAAGTAAATAACTTGAAAAGTTGTTATTTTTGAAATATGAAAGTTTCTTCTCAAAATCAATTGTATTTTCCCGGATCGGGAATGGCAGAAAAAGAAATCGTCCTGGAGTGAAGGGACAAAGTTAAGAGTTAAGTTATCAGGGGTAGGGCCTGGAGCTTCTCTCCCGTACTTCGAAATCTCTTAGTTTCGAACATTTCTAGGCATGTTTGTTAGACTTCATTCGTTATTTCTTAAGCGATCTACTTTGCGGTAAATTATTTTTTTTATGATAAATTCGATGCGAATACAAGGTAAGTTATCTTGTTTGCTATATATTTTTTCGCTCGTTCGTGCAACGATAACTGAAAAATTTACAAACAACAATGTATTCGAGGTTGTCCCTGTTACTAACAATGTTTTACATAAACAAACTATACATTTCAATATGACAAAATTAAGGTAGACCTGATCTGAATAAATATTATATAACATTTATCTGGATAAATATAAGCCAATAAAAATATTTTTTATTATTGTGATTGCTATTAATAATTGGACCTGAGCTGATTTATAATTTTTTTTAAATCCACTGTTTAAAAAATTTAAATTAATATTTTTTATCTTGACCCACATTTTTTTAAATTAGTAGCAGACGATCATCTCAGACTCAAAAATTGCATTTAAACTGCCAGATTTTGTTTAGTTGAACATCAAGTTATTTTTTAATATATTTAGACCACCGCTTACTAAACAATAAAAACACAGTTCGGATTAGCCTTAATTCCTCCAAATAAACAAATAATGAGCTGATCAAAGACAAACCCTTAAAATACAGTTACCATCATTGCCTTTCACAATATCATATCCAAACCGTCTTTCCTTATGACCTTGGATTATAAATTGTTATTCATTATGAGGTTTAATGTTCAGGCCAATCGTCACGCTGATTATTTATTACGTATACAGAAATTACAAAAGACACCGACCCATCGACAGGCAAAACCTTCGTCTTAGACAATGAGAAAAGAAGAAAAGAATCCAGGGATTTACCTCATACTCGGAGGATGTAAAAATAAGATGCGAGATTAAGTGTTGTTTCAACCTACAGAAATAATATCCTAAATAGTGTTCATTGAAAGGCCATGCCAAGTGGCTTAACTCTAAAAAGCACCTTTCATATAGTGGGACTGAATCTTCACTTCAAGCTTGTTACAGATAAGTGAAGTTCAGATGTCTCAAAGCTGGGTGGTTTGTTTTAAAGCTTGACAACCTAATTGTCCAGCTTGAATTGGATCATCACGAAGCTCCCGCTCCAAGTGTGAACGATTTTGATTTTTACGACCTAGTGATGCTCGGATTTTAAGCAAAATCGTTACAACTTACAAATGAAAAGTGAATTTCTGCATTAGTTCGTTAGCGTTTATGCTCTCTAAAGGCTTTTTAACAAAAATAAAGGATGCACCTGCACATGATGTATGGAAAATAAGCAAAATGGAAGGAGTCGGCGATTTGTCTTTCCCTACATTTTTCCTTAACGAGGTTGTTTATTAACACTGTGATCTTTACCGTTCCATGGCATATCTTCGTAAAAAGAGGAAGAATATATATGGGACAATGTAGGACTAACTTGGTCGTTTCCGATCATTTTGATTTGTTCATTTTCAATTATTTTAGGTACAAATGTAAACCTTTGCCTATTACCTGAATTTTAGTCACCATCTTGTAGAAAGAGAGAATGCGTCTAACAGTCTAAAATAGCAAGGGTAGACAGACCAAAAATACCATCAGGACTGAGCACCAAAATAATAAGAGCGAACAAAATACAGGTTCATCAGACAGACGTCCGTGCTAAAGGAGAAAATAAGATTGTAAGATTTCTCCATGGAGCCTGTAGTTTCGTCGCTTCCTATCATTTTGCCATGCCTGACCTCGCTGGTTTGGATCTGTCATACGCCTTGTATTAACTGTTTAAGAAATGATTGTGTCCAATAAATAAAATTATGGACTTAAAACCCTGTATTTTGTTATTTTTTAAAATCACTTAATTAACTTTTCCTTCAATAAAAACATTATAATTTCTAATAAATTTTAATGTCATTAATTAAAATACAAATGAAAATACTACAAAATTGCATATATATCCCTACATATCTCTATTCATTTTTGTATCTCACAGACAGACCCTATGGTGAAACCTCACAATTTTAATTCAGCCTTTTCTCCTTACATAGGTACGTTTCCATTCGTATTGGTCTGTCAGACCGCTTTTCGACCTTTCTTGTAACAAACCAAGCAAAAAAATCCTATGTAGGATTTTTGCTGACCCCCCCCCCCCAAGAAACTTCCTTCCTCCCTTTCCCACAAATTGGGAAATGTAACAGATTTTTAAATTTAGAAATTGACAAAATACATCCAACCGACAAAACAAGGGACGATATGCTAATTTAAATAATCTGAAACGACCAAACTGCAGAAATAATAATTGTTGTTTATTTGCTTCCAGCCTAATGGAATTATGTCGTAAACAAGTCAAATGCTTGTTTAAAGTTGTGATCACACTTATTTGCATGCAAACGATAGGTATTTGTGAGAATTGTTATAATATGTTCACCAATCAGTCAGTTGTTACGTATGAGAGGAGTGGTAAAACAAGTTCCCTGGACCGAAAAGGGTTACCAATCATAAGTCTTGATCCGAGGTGCTTTAGGTGTAATTGGCAAAGTACGGATTGTGTGAAAATTGCAGTTTCTCTCTTGAAACTTGAAAGGTGCTTTCGCCTCGACGATGTCCAATTGAGATTCTCAGCTCGAGCCGGGAGATCGTCGGCTGATCGGCAGAACCCAAGCTGGTGGCTGGTCTCTCACAATTCACAAATAACAATCACAAATCATGGCGGCAACAGACAACAACGGCAACTCGAACGGTGTCGACTTCGTTGAAAAAGAAACCGCCTTCAACGAGTTCTACAGCGAGGTGAGTTAAACATCACAAAATTTAACCAATTTTAAAATCAAATTTTGCTACCGATTCTTGGCAAATATTTCACGAGTCAAACGTGTTTATTGTAATGCCAAGCGTCAGGTTATGTTTGTATATATTTTTTATCTACTATTTTATTATCCTGACTATTGTAATTTATTCTGGATTTTTAATTTTTTTATTTACATGATTAAAACACCTTTCCCTTCAATAAAAATCAATATTTTTTATAAAGCTGCATGCAAATTCATTTCTTATACAATTCAAAACAAAGCAATTGTTTTTCAGGTAAAACAAATAGAAAAAAGAGACTCAGTTTTAACTCCAAAACAACAGATCGAGAGGCTTTTGAGGCCCGGCTCGACCTATTTCAATCTAAATCCATTCGAAGTTCTTCAAATCGACCCTGACATCTCCATAGAAGAGGCCAAGAAGAAGTATAGGAGAGTGAGTTAATTGAGCCTTTCAGTTGACATCCTAAGTTCAGATTTTGACAATTTGATGTATCCACTTAGGTAAACTATTAAGAAAGTCAGTAAACGTAGGTTTATTGTAGTGAACAAATGACTTAAAATGCAGACACGCTGGAAGCTTTCATCGTGTCCGACCGTTCTGCCGATTTTTGACAACAGATCACCTAGCCATTTGAATTTTTCATTTACACACATTTTTACTGATTTATTTTGAAGTGATGTTTGAACTTATGTAACAATATTTCGTTTGTAAAAATTAAAATTATGATAAATAATACATATATAATTAGTATTGACCATTTCAAATTCTAGTTATCGATATTGGTGCATCCTGACAAAAATCAAGATGATCCAGATAGAGCACAACAAGCTTTTGAAAGTAATATTAAGTAAAAATAATGAATCAAACATGTATTCTAAATTTTATTATATTTCCAGTTGTTAACAAAGCGTGGAAAACGTTGGAAAATGAGGAGACGAGAAAAAAATGCATGGACGTTATTGAAGAAGCCAGAGGAAGGACTGATTTAATGGTAAACTGACAAAATCAATATATTTACTCATAAATTACTTGGGGGAAAAATAAAATTTCAGATTGATGAAAAGAGAAAAAGACTAAAAAAGGAAGGTAAAGGCAGTTACGTAGAAGAGGACGATCCTTTAAAGTACAAACATGCTGTTTACGTCCTGACAATGAAGCTGTTCGCTGATATGGAAAGGAAAAGACGAGAATTAGAAATGAGAGATACAGAAGAGAGGAAGCGTAAAAGAGAAGCGGAAATTGAAGAAGAGGAAGCAGCAAAATTGAGCAAAGAATGGCAAAAAAATTTTGAGGTTCTATTCCATTCTCTCGATCTCAATTTTTAAAAATGCGTACTATATATTTTTCATACACTTTTTTTTTTTTTTTTAAGGAGTCACGTCAGAATCGTGTTGACAGCTGGAAAGCATTCCAAGCAGGAGGGGCATCCAAAGTATCAAAAGCAAAAAAGTTCAAAGGAGGTTTAAAGCCTCCCAAGCATAAAGCCGAGACAAGATAACACGCATAACGAAATCAATTAAAATACAATAACTGTATAGTTTATACAAATTTAATGTGTGTTCAAGGTTTCTTTGAATTTATTTCATAATGTAAAGATATTTTCTCTTAGATATAATAAATTGTAGAGCCTTGCAACCTTTGTTCGAATTTGTAACACCACATCGAAAAGCCAATATGAAGCTGAATGAAAACTGATGTCCAATAGTCAGTTGGATTTGTGTGTAGTAAAACTTGTGACATAAATTAAAATTCAATAGTACATTCTTTTTAATACCAGCCCTAAAGACATTTTTAGCAAACCTCAAATGGACATAACAATGTTACAAGCACAAGATAACATTTATGTTGTAAATATATTTATGTTTATTATTTGTATTGTAGATAGGTCAACGTTTGTTTGTACATTAATAAAAACTTTTTCTCTCTTTGTATTAATTTTTTTTATTAATCTTTGAAATAGAATGTTTCTGCTTTTTTTCTTATAATTAAATGTGCAATACGTATTAATAATAATTATAGTTTAAAGGTTTCTAAAACTAAGTCGCATTCCTACCTCCAATCATAATCTCACCCCTTCCTACCAAAATTCCATCCTTCCACAATTCAACACCTGGATAAGTAAAGTAACTTGTCAGGATAGTGAGTTTAATGTTTAGACCTTGAATAATCAACATTTTTTTAGGTGTCAACGAAGGAACATTGTGTGAAAAATGAAGTAGTTCCGACCATTAATTTTATCAATTATCCAGTCTGTCAGGCCTTAAGGCTTATTGGAATATACACTTATGCTCATTCATCCGCAATTAAATATATTTATCGTTGCCCTGAAGAAGATAGACTTTTTTTTCTTCTTTTTTTTGTATTAAGGGTGTGGACAGCTATATGAGGAAATAGTATTTATATGGTATGATAAAATTGTATAAATTAGGGGCTGAAATGACCTAGTCTATAGCCGATAGTAGTGGTATGAATAAGACCCAAGTTCTAGTCTCAGGTCACCAAAATGCTGAAATGGTCATAATTTTCACTTCAGTCCTGCACACGTATGTATTCATATACAGAGTGGTGCACTATAGGAAAATAATGCACCACCCTGTATGTGCAGGATTGCACTTATATAAATCAATCAGTAATTAAAATAAAGTATTGCCACATGATAAGAAATATTATCCAAATTATGGTTTATGTTTTCTTCCCTTATAATAATCATAAAATAATTTTCAATTCAGTTAGGGTACTTCAACTATGAGGTAATATGAACCCGTGGGGTACTGGTATTTTTTTTTTTTTTTTTTTTTTTTTTAAATAGCATATTTGTAAGTGTCATGGTTTTGAACCCAGGATTCTTGCAGTGATGAGCATCTCTAAACAGTTGCAGTCACCGATGCCCCCTGGTTACTGATTTATATAAGCTCAATTCTGCACATGTAATACATACACATATTGCCATTTTGAAACAATCAACTAGGTTGAAAAGAGTTGTCTGGAAGATGAACCTAACAAACGCAGGAGTAGGCATAACCATTGTGCATACCTTTGTTGGGAGATTCATTGATTGAATACTGACCTCAAGTCTATGGTCAGATCAGACAAATTAATTATTAATGATATTCTATTTTCCTGGGATGATTCAGTCAGTCTAGTCTACAACAAGGGTTTGGCATCAGCGAAGCTAAAAGAAACAGTCAAGATCTTTGTGGTTTTATCAACCACCATCTTCTCACTAAGATTCTGAACATCAGGACATGCTCACCACATACTCATCAAAAAGGGTCTATGGAGTCAACACCCTATATCACGAATTCTTGAGAATTTATTGAATTTGCAAATTGGATTAGAGCTATTATAATAAATCAATATGGTAGACCTAGTGGAGAAATCTTACATGGATTTAGAAACAGTTTAATTAAGAGAATAAATGTAAAGATTGGAAAATCAGACATAATTTCATTTGCCACTAATAATAGTCCTGAAATGTTTTTATTCCTACTTTTTTAAATTACAGTCTTTAGAAAGAATTTTCATGGTTCTACCAATCTGATCATGGAACGATCAAGTGATTTAAGGGTGACATGAATGCACAAATTGGCCTGTTCCAGGAGATTGACTCTCAATTACCTATCGACGCTGACAAATTTGATTATGTAAGAAGTTCCAGAAATAATTAATACAATAGGCACAAAAACCATAGTAAACTATGTAGCTATACTTATACATACACTTAATTATTTATATGCGATTTTTTCTAATTGTAAAACTTGTCTAGCAGGCAAACCTAACCTCACGAATACGCCACCACTGCAAGTTCCGAGACTTTCATCACCTTACCACAAACTTCTCATTGTTCTACTCCCATTTTATTCCAATGTTATACTTAATGGACGATGTAAAAGTGACCCTGATGGGGGATTTTACTCATTTAGGAGCTCAAGGTAGCTCAGCTACTAACTTCCATCGCACCTCATTATTCAAGATTTCTCCGCTGAGTGTGAAGTCTTTTCTCATCATACCCATCATTTTTATTACAGTGTGATAGAAAAATCATTACCTTGCTTTCCCAAATTAGGTGGCGTGTAGACAGGAGGAATCAAGAAATGTCGGCAAAAGAAGTTCGAAATTGACATTGCCATGGTAAGGAAACGTTACTGAGCTATTTGGCGCGAAAAATGCCTTAACCTGTGCCGTAAAAGTAAAATGTCAGATTAAGAAGGCTTACTTTGAATTAAATAATGACTATACAAATTTTAATTATTGCAAAAAGAATTTATAATTGCTAGAATCTATTAGAAAATTTAAAAACGTTCAATAAAGATTTTTCAAATAATGTGAAAGCCATTCATAGAATCGGCAGTGAGATCTCGGCAGCCGATTGGGTTCATCAGTTTAAAACATTCCCGAACCCACCCCGTTCCTGAAACCTGAACACTTTTAAAAGATTGTGCTTTTTATTGGGATGGATTGTACTTAATATTTGGTAAAGAAAAAAATATAACGCGGCCCGGGAATATTTTCGTCTTGTGAAATGGTTAACAGGCGAATTGTAAAACATTCAAACTTAAAAAGATAAATGAGTGAGTATGTTGTTTAATCTTTTTAAAAACGTTCAAACTGGGATCTTTAATTATAGCCAGGCTGCGATAATTTTTAAAAAGTTCGAAACGATTTTTCCGCTTTTTACACAAGAGCTTGTGCAAAAGTCACCAAGATGGCGTCGACACCTAAATAGCCCGATTTCTCCGTGTTTTCTTCCAATATTAAAATGTTATCTCCATATGTTAAGAATTGATCACATTGTGAAATGTAAAATCTCCCCAATAACATTTATAGTTCGGCCCGGAAAATTCAAATTTGACCAATACCCGATTCTAAAACGACCCCTTTTCAAAACGAATTGTCAAAATTTTACACCAGGAAGAGGGGCAAGTTTCGTTTGACAATGGCCCAGACATCAAAGTTCACCACACTTTTAAAGATAGTCCCAAATAAACTGGAATATTTCAGGAGGCTCCAGCACGCCAATAGCTCTTTGACATTGGACGTAGAAGTGAACAAAGGACAAGGTAAACCAACTTGAAATGTGTGTTTCTCCTCCAACACAATAAATTAATACAATAACAACAAAAGTAAACATTGTCATTTTTCAACTAACGATCCAGATAAAATAGTTGGTTAAAAAAATACTATTTCTGATAAGTTGCCTTTCTGTTTTGCAACTTTCTCAATTGTTTTAAGACAATTGACAAGACATTGCTCTGTCCTGATCAATTTACATAATGACCTTGCTTCAAATAAACAATCATAACTCCAGAACTAAAAGTTTTTTTTGGCAAATCCTTTGAAACTATTGTTTAACTATATTTAGTGGCTAAAACAAAGATTTATTTTTCAAAGTTGAAAAGCTTACTATGGTGGTTCTAAACTACTATTTCCAAACCTAGAGATCATTAAATTTCATAAAACATACTCCATTTAATATCCTTTTTAGAGGTGCAATTGCTTTTATTGCAAAGATGAAGAAATTGATCAAGGAAAAGAAAAACCTGTGTTAAAGGATTGATAAGGTGGAAAGATTAATAGTAAAAAATAAAAACTTAAGGAAATTTTGATGAAATCTTTTTTTAAAATGTAGGTTCTAAATTCTATCCATTCTCTGCAATGATTTTCGACTTGCTGCTGTTGTGCATTAAACTGCAAACCCATAAATAAGATGTATAATAGCGAATTCTTCATTAGAAAAAGTTGCCATAGTGTCAACAAGATACTAAAACACCAAAAATGTTTTGAATCTTAAAACTTTTATACTGGAGATTAATAAATCAATAATCGGTAATCAAAGTTGCAGTTGTGTTAGTAAATCAGTAAACACTTGCACTATTTCGATTTTGAACCCAAATTTTAAAAGAAAGTTTAATAATTTCAATTAAAATGTCCTTATGTATTTAAAAAAAAAATTATTTTCCACCTTACCAATCCTTCAACCATGGTTTTTTCTTTTCCTTGATCAGATTTCTTCATCTTTGAAAAAAGTAATTAAAAAAGCAACTGCACCACTAAAATTGATATTAAATGGAGTATGTTTTTTGAAATTTGCTGATCTCTAGTTTTGGAAATAGTAGTTTAGAATCACCATAGTAAGTTTTTCATCTTTGAAAAAATAATTTTTTTCAAAGTTCTCGCTACTAAAACGTTCGTGAAATAAACGTTTAGTATTGATCACATCTTATTGGAAATGTAACGTAGATTTCAATAGTCTCAACGGATTTGTAGAAAAACTTTTAGTTATGGAGTTATTGTTTATTTGAAGCAAGGTCGTGAAGTTTTTATAAATCAGAAAAAGTGAAATAACTCTGAAACTGTTGAAATTCAGACCATAGTTAATTAGGACTTTTTGGTTCCATTTTGAATGTAGAAACTACTGGCAGAGTTTGTAGCACGAGTAGTCAAACATCTTTTTTTAGTATGTATTTTTCCCCTAAGTTGCAGTGCTTGTATGGTTGTACTTAATCCGAACACACTGGAAAAATACAGCAAAGAAAATTCACTAAAAATTTAATATTTCAAAAAGGACACACTAAGAACACAAAAAGGACACACTGTCAGAGATATATATTTCATCCTCTGGCTATTTGTGTTGACATTTCTAACCAATAGATTTAAACACCAATTGGTTGAAAGTTCTATCTTCTTTGACAGTTGTTGCAAAAGTTGGCCATCCGTCTACTTTTCTGCTATTGTAGTAAGTGTTTTGTAAGCACAAGTAACAAAAAATTGTTTAAATCTAAAATAAAGTTAAAATGCTAAAAATTGCAAAGTTACAGTAAGTTGTTCTGTTTCACTACTAGCTTTTCTTGATTTTATATCTTGCTTTGATATAAGGGGACCAATTTTACAAGCTAGCTTTTCAAAATCAGCAGGTTTCATTCTTAAAAAATTAGAAAATTGAACTGGATCCTCAACACTGCACTCTGACATTAATTTATTGTAGGCACCAACTTTTTAATGTTACAAAACTCACTCTCAAACTCATCTAAAACGTTTTTTTCTTCCTTTTCATCTTAAAAATAATTACAGTTACTGCAATTTTGCATTCCGATGTCAAGATAAAATTAGCCAGGAAATGATGAATGTGAAAAAGGTGGTTTAAATCTAAAAGTAAAATATATAAAATTACAAATACAATTTTTATTTAATAATAGTACCTACTTACCAGATGCTAAAATTTGCAAAGTTACAAGTCATTCAGTTACATTAATAGCTTTTTGAATTTGGTATTTAGCTTTGAAATAAGGGGCCCAATTTTTCATGTGCAATGGAAAAAATCATGTACCGAATGAAAGAGATATGCAGGTACAAAGGACACAAGTGTATACAAAAATCTACCTTGTATGTATACAGATCGTTTATTTATTCCAAGTTTCACAGTTTGATTATATACATTTGGCATACATTTCTACTAATTTCTATCAGTATCAGTCAAAGCGATTTTCTGTCTGACACTCGACATATATGTCTGGACAGAAGTGTTAGATGTAAATGTACCTTTAGTGACATCTAGTATCTCAGGATAAAGTTTTCAAGATCTGGTCTCCTCAAAACAGCAGCTCAAGCAGTCAAATAAAAAAGCCATATTTGCAATGTCAAATATTTTTCATTTCATTTCAAAAATGCAAAATTCTCCTCTAGGCAGGAGGAGTACATACACATCCATTACTTATTCATAATTAATCGAATGGGTTTAAATGTCCCAGGTTAACTTAATATATCGGCCCTCTCACCAATAAATACACTCACTCTCAACAAATGCTAGGGACTATCATTATTATATACAATAAAGCAACCCTGCTTCCTCAGAAACAGGGAACCAAGTTGCTATGCTCAAGCACAATTATTGTCATTTTAATACAGTATATTACACCAGACGACTACTCTCATAATACAATTGTTTGTAAGATTGTTTTATTTGAAGAAAAATTAATTTGATTTTTCTTTATAGCCGATTTATGGAAAAGTTTTTGGTTTTTTTAATGCATTTTATCCAAATTCGCTTTATTTTGCAATTGCTGATTTTTTATTATATTTCAGGAGTCCGCTTGTGGGATAAGAATGGAAAAGAATATTTAGATTTTATTGGAGCACACGGCTCAATTAATGCAGGACATTGTCACCCTAAATTAATCAATTGTATGCAAGAACAAATGTGTTTGTTGCATCAAACGACTCAGTCAATAAACACAAATGTATTGCCCGAGTTTGCCCAGTATATATGCCAAATGTTCAACTATGACAGAGTAATAACTTTAAACAGTGGTATGTATTTGTTGACAGTGTCATAAGTTTTTGTTTGTTTTATATAAATCGATAATTTACTTTCTAGGGCTTGAGGCTTGTGAGGCTGCTGCAAAAATGGCTCGTATATGGGGCTATAAAGTAAAAAAAATATGCCCCAAAGATGCTATTCTTGTTTTTTGTAACTGCAACTATTGGGGTTGTTCACTTGCAGCTGTGTCAGCAAGCTGTGATCCTTTGCTTTTTTCAGGATTTCAGCCTTTGTTAACTGGGATGAAACTAATTCCTTATGATGATCCTTGCTCGCTTGAGGTATGTATACAGTGGTGAATACATCATGTAAAAAATTGCATTCTTTCTGCAAAAATCAAATGACAGTCTTAATATCTCTACTTGCTTACTGATGCATTAATGCAGTTAATGAGCATGAGCATAATAATTCGAATGAAGAGAAATGTGAACAACTTGTGTAGTGTAAAAATTTTAAAAGTTAAACAAGCATTTTCAAACCATACTTGCAACCAACAGGAAATTTTAAGAAATCCCAATGTGTGTGGTTTTATGGTTGAGCCTTTGCAAAATGATTGTGGTGTTATGGTACCACAAGATGGTTATCTCGCAGAAGTCAGACGACTCTGCACTCAACACAAGGTACTGTGGATATGCAATGAAGTCGTGACGGGTTTGGGAAGAACAGGCCTGATGCTGGGAGTCGATCATGAGTGTGTTAAACCGGACATATTGGTGTTAGGCCGATCTCTAGCAGGTGGAATGTACCCGGTAAGCATCAATGATATTCATCAATTGTTATAGTGATATATCCGCTTATATCAGGTGTCCGCTGCCTTGGCAAGTTGTGAGGTAATGGATCTTCTCAGACCAGGATCTCACATGTCAACTTTCGCCGGTAATCCACTCGGAGCAAGGACTGCACTGGCAATGTTGAAATTGATAAAAGAAGAATGTCTTTGTGAAAATGCTGCCAATATGGGAGCATTATTAAGGGATGGTTTACTGTGTACATTCAGTAAAGATGACATGCCTATTCTACGAGGAAAAGGATTATTGTACGCATGTAAAATTGATCCTAGTAAGTTGTCTCTTATTTCTATCATCAGTATCAAATAGCCTAACAATTCTGTTAAAACGTAATTTTGTAATACTTTAACTTTTCTGTATAAAACTCATACCTAAACTGACCATAAATAATGTATGAACTATAGTGGCCATTGTCATTAGTGTTCAAATCTTATTGGCCATGTGAGCAGTTTGTGTTCAAATCCTAGCATAGACTTTTATTTCACAATTATTGAAAAAAAAAAAAAAAAAAAAAAAAAAAAAAAAAAAAAAAAGGATCGTTTCCTCCTGTGGTCTGTTGAGTGATGATGAACATGTAATTTGATCGTTCCAATCACTTTGGTCTGTCTATCCTCACTGGTCTATCAGGTGGGTTTCAGCATTAACAGTTAAATAACAAAATATAATAAAGTATTGTAAAGTGATTCTGATCCATTTTTCCCCTATATTTAAGCTCATTTTCCTTCTGCTGCCCAATTTGGACCATAAAACATAATGCACCTTATCCTCTTGCAGTAAGGAGACATTTTCCGCATTGGAAAGTAGTTTTTGACACAGAATATACATAAACGATGACTTTAAACTGGATGGTCAGTTGCAAGTTCACTAAGGCAAGACACTACAACACATTTTTAAAAATTTCTAATGATTATTAGATGTTCTTATAAATTCTATGAAAAGTTATGGGTTATTTGAAAAAATACATTTTTAGGTCTGAAAATAACCCTCTTAAGGATTGGTTAAACCGAAGTTAGGGAGTCTAACTCTCGTATTTCCCACACTCCCCATTCAAATCTCAGAATACCCCTTGGATTTTTATTTGAGATTATTTTGAGAAAGCGAGTATTGTAATGTTGTTCTGATCCCTTTTCCATGACACTCAACTGGTACTTTGACCTAGCCCTCCTGGATGACAAGGAGAATTATTTAGTGTTTTTTAAATTGTATTTTCTTCTTTTTTGCCTATATTTTAACCTGTATAAAAATCATTACCCGAATTTAAAGTTTCTTTTATGATGTAAAGCTTAGCTTATTAATTACTTTTCCAATACAAACATGAATAAGTTTTATACGTATTAAAAATCAGGGATATGAGATTGGTAAGGCTACATAAACCAACTTGTTCATTAATTTATTGACGAATTAGAAGAAAAATTCATACAGCTTTTCGTATGTCTGAAAATAATGCTTGATAATATTAAAACTTATAAATACATTATTTTTAGGAATTGGAAGCCCGATGGAAATAACAGAAAACTTGAGGGATTGTGGCCTGCTTGTATGGCCAAACCGAGATGAATTTATCCGTTTCACCCCACCGCTGGTGGTCAGTGAGGAAGAAATAACACAAGCAATCAGCATAT
Organism: Cimex hemipterus; assembly: GCA_039619505.1. Classification (NCBI taxonomy): domain Eukaryota; kingdom Metazoa; phylum Arthropoda; class Insecta; order Hemiptera; family Cimicidae; genus Cimex; species Cimex hemipterus. The sequence goes on from CM077102.1 coordinate 27,881,669, forward strand.
TTAAAAAAGTCGTCGATCACATGAAGGGGCCTCATGGTGTTTGTTAAGATTGTCTTCTACTTCTTAAAAAATAACGTCCCTTTCTATTCCTATTGTGGTAGTTTTATTACTACGAAACTGCAGCTTTCAAAGTCTGATAATTAAACAAAAAATGAAATCAATATTATTTTTATTTAGTTGGTGTTATATAAAATTAATTAAGTTCTTTCCTGTGTGGGAACTCTTGCTAAGGGAAGACTTCTGTTTGAATAGGTGTATTTATTTATTTTTGCCCGTGATCAATGAAGTTTTCATTTCAATCTAAAATTAATTAAATTGAAACTCTCCAATTTCAATATTTATCCATATTTATGACCACAGGCTTCAAGAGAGAACTGCTCTTTCCAAAGCATCTTAATCATTAATTTACAATAAACTATACCGATGCATAATATTTCACAACATAGACTGCTATACAGATGGTTCACTTATCACAGGTATAGGGAGCGGTGCAGTTATCCGCATACCTAAATTAAGAATCAGCATCTCCTCCCCTCTTGGCAATAACACCTCTGTTTTTCAGCCGAAAATCTGGACCATTGATGTACGTTGTAGAACACTTATGAAAAATAAAATTAAGGGAAAATATATTAGAATTTTTTCTGGCAGTCAGGCTAGTCTTAGGTCATTACTAACTTGTCAACCTATAGATGGGTGGAGGAACTGTAGATCGTATCATTAGAATCTCCAGGTTTGGAGACTAAAATAACCCTTATTTGGATACCAGCAGGACACCATGGCAATGAAAAGCTGGATAGCCTGGCCAAATGAGGCTCTAATAATGAGTTTGTTGGGCCACAGCCGATATTACCTCACTCTATGAGCACAGCGAAAGAGTATTAAAAACTGGAGTATGAAACAATTCCTTAAGGAGTTAAATCTATACCCCAAAAACATGCAATTGAAAGAGTTTGTTAAAGTGATCAAACCAGCAGAATTGGTTGGCTATTTTTTAACTCAAGGAAGGAAATTAGGAAGCTGATAAGTATTCTGACGGGATGCTCACCGAGAAGACACCTCTCCGTAATGGATATTCTACCAGATCCTTTTGTGCAAAATAAAAGAAGAAATGGCAAGGCACTACCTCGTAGAGTGTGATGGGTACGCTTGGTCTAGATGTGAAATCTTTAAAGGAGCAGACATCCCCAAAACATTCCAATCCCAAAGATAAAATGGTTCAAAAAATCTGGGGATTTGTGAACAAGTCCAAGAGATTTATGCAGGAGACATAACCCGACCAAGTCCCAGACCTTTTAGGGATAGGGTATGAGTCTACCCTGACTCTCAACTCCTCAGGTCTTATTATACACATAATTCAATTAGATAGTTTCACCACTGTAGATGGCATTTACCATGCATAATTTACAAATTACTTTTACCCCTCAACACCAGATCTACAATGTCTTGTAAATACTTATTTCTACACCATTATTAACGAAAGCTCGCCATTAGCTTAAGGCTTTTTATACCATATCACAAAGTTGATTGAAATGATAAATGGTAGAGTGTGTTGTTCAATCTTTATAAAAAGACAGTCTGTCTCTCAACAATCAAGACCAGCAGAGAATCTAATAAACCCACCACTCGGCTACTGTAAAATTAAAATAAATAAAAATGCAACTTAATATTAAAAAATACCGATTTTTAAAAATTATTCTTTATTTGTCCTAAAAAGAAATCGTTAACATAGCGAGCCTTCTGTTTTAGGAATTTGTTAAATAAAATTCAAATGTATACAAAGCAAAACAAATAAAAGTGTTTTATTATGTACAACTTGTAAATACGACAATTTTTTTATGACACATTGTTTTCAAATTCTCAGTTCATGCCTCCATAGAGCATAAAATAGTTTTAATTCAAATTTCACTGTGTATTGACGGTTGAACGAGTATTTGCAATTGACTAAATTTTCTTTGCAGGGCCTTTTCTCTATCAAGCTGTCGGCTTACTTCTTCAGTAATTGCCTATAAGCAAAACAAAACATTTTAATTATTTTATGATTTGCTGGAGTAAAATTAAACGAACCTCAATTCTTCTAGGAATAGCATTTTCTTCTTGTTGTTGTAAAACCTGGAATGTGGATCTTTCCATGTGCGCTTGGTCAATTTGTTCAGTAACATCTTGGAGTTGCTTTATTAAAGCCTGTGCCCTAGTCTGAACGAAAAAACATTAGTTTCAAACACCCAAAAATATCAAATTGACCAAATTGAATATTTACTTGATAGCCTCCTGTAATAATTTTAATTTTCTTTTCCATTTTTGCAGCCCTCTTGGCCTCTCTTGTCATATGCGTTCGATTCTGCTCCAATCTTTTTTCAACCGATTCTAATCTGTCTTTCTTGCTAGCTAGATTGGCTCTTGTGTACCTATTTTGACTCGGCAAAAATAGCACCTGGAGGAAGGAAATTTTAAATCATTATTAAAAAAAAACCTTTCTGCTTAATTAAAACTTTAATGCTTCTTACTTGTCCTAAGCATTCTTCCCAAACTTGAGTAAATGTATCTAAAGACAGTTCGCCATGGTTCATACCTTGCTTCACCACTTCCATTTCCGCTTGGAGGATTTCTTTAGCCTTATGACAAATAGACATTGTTATAAAAACAAAACAAAAAGTTTAAAAAAAATACCTTTTTTATTTCTTCTTCTGTGAATGATTCATAAGGATGCTGTTCTAAATGGGATAAATGTTGTGCCTGAAGATTACTACTAGCTTTACGTGCTGCCATAGGTGGATCTCCATTTTGTACCGCATCATAATGTAACATAACAATCATTTCTTGTTTGATAAGTTCTTCAGCCTATTTTTTTAACAACCGTGTTTAGTACAATTTATTTAATAGAAAAAGAATAAAATTTAATTACTTTTTGCAAATCGGTCAAAGGTGGATCTGTATTTGCCGGCCTCAATACTATATTAATATCGCCAGGTCTGGGCAACGATCTTTGTATGACTTGAGATCTACTTCTCAACTCCTTTTCTCCTAGATAACATAAATAATAAGTATATTTTTTTTAAACAAAATAAATTAAATTCTGACTTTGCTCGGCGAGTGAAGCCAAATGTCTCTCATCTATTTCAGACTGATCTTCAACCTCCATTGCTGAAGCCGACTTGTTCTCTTCGCTAGTAACTTCATCTTCAGGAACTACAATCTCATAATCATTTTTCGGCTGAGGCAGTGATCTAAGGCTTGCCCTAAGTTGCTCCTTTACCTATAGGTGGATTGTTTATTTTAGCAAATTGAAGCAATGAAAGATTTAAGTGAATTACTTGAGTCTGTTGTACAGTCAGTGGAGTGTCTCCACCCATACTGGCTTCCTCAGGGTTAATGTTAAGTTTATCTCTAACAGGAGTTGGAGTTGCTAATCCACCATGAACATCCTTCGGTGTTTGAAATCCTGGTGTCCTGCCTAAAGGCATATTTTGATATTATAAATATAATAATAAAAATTAAAAAAAAAAAAGAAATAAAACCAATATTACCATCTGGTTGTGATCTGTTTGAAAAAGGTGTGGCAAGCAAAGTGTTTGGTGTTGTTATGTGTTCAGACTGTGGGTGAGCTCCAAAATCCGGGTTGTACAAAGGTGTATTGACACCTCCCTTCAACGGTGTATCTACATGACTCAACGCCATCATGTTTTGTGCTTCCTAAAAAGTTACAAAATTAGTAAACAGAAATAATAAATAAATCAAAATACACATTACCTGTAGAATTCTATCGGTTGTAGGAGCAGGTGTACGGGGTGTATTTGCAGCACTGGGTGTAGCTAAAGCATAATCATTCAGAAGTGTGTCAGCAGCACTTTCATTCCCTTCGCTCACTGCTTCCCTAGCTGCATAACTTGCCCTACCCAGTTTCACTACTTGTTGCAATTCCTTAAATTAAAAAATTAATTATTTTTATGAATTTTTTATTTCTATAATGAAATTACTTGATCTGATATCTGAGGTGCAGGTAAAACTAGTTTGCTACGTTTCTTTGCTGGCTCCTGATTTTGAAGCATTGTCAATGGCATGTCATTTTCTTTTCTTTGCTTTACTTTTTGTTTATCCTTGCGACGTTCTTTCTAAAAAATTTCGTTAACATGTTTACAATTGCAAACAAATCATTTAAATTTGTTAGTATCAACCTCTTCTTTTTCACTTCTTAATTCCCCATCCAAATTTTGCTGTCGAAGCCTATGGAAATTTGGCAAATGTGGATCAATAATTTCATTGCTCGTATCAAAAAATCCAGGTACGGGTTTCTTTTCAAAAGGAATTTCAGCATTGTAGTTTATCCCTCTTTTCCTTTTTTGCCTTGACGCAAATTCAATACCAGCTGCTCTCAATTCTCTCCTTTTCTATATGAAAATTAAATAATTAATTTGTTCTTTGAATGATTTTGTATTTTTTAAAACCTGTAAAGCAGCAAGCCTCCTAGCCTCTTCCAACTGTTTCTCCCTGGCCTTTCTTTTTGCTTTTTTGCCCTGAGTGTTGGCTAAACGAGCTCTGGCTTCAGAAAGCATTTCCAGTTCTAAAAATATGATCATATTTAATACAATGCTGCTTGTGACAGTATTATGTATATGCCAGTATTGTGTCGTATGAATATTAATTATTTTTGTCATATATGAACTTGCATTATATCTAAATCGTTCATACTACTGAACAACAAACTTCGTTCATTGACAGCTGACACTGAAGAATGAAAGTGCATCGATAACATCATTTAAAGACAGGTAAACAAATTCATTCAACAATTTAATACAGATGGAAACGGCCTAGTTTTTAATACAAGTAAGTCATAATCAAATTATTGATAATCATTTTCTAAATGATGTAAATTTTTAAAACTCAGATTTTGCAATCCGATCAAAATTATTTGAGGAATTTTTACTGTATTCAATATCTACACTTTTACTTTTAAAAATTTCAAACCTTTTAGAAACATTGTTTCCAGCATTAAAGTAAAATTTATTATAATAAAAAAATTATAAACAGAACAAGATTTTGTTAAAATGATAAACGCACCATCTTCGTCCATATCTTTGGGATCAGGTCGGGCAGGCTTTGTTTCTGGATTGGGATCAATCTCTCCAGGTTTAAGCTTTCTAGGATCATCTGCGCCATCTTCACCCTCTTCCTTTTTCTGCGCTTGGTCACTGAAATATTATTGAAAAACATACTTTGTACGATAAATAAAATAATCAATTAGTTAACATTAATACTTGATTAACAAAATAGAGAACAATTCCTGCCAGAAAAGTTACAATCCAATTTACAATAACTTTCATACAAGATTCCAAAGGCAATACCAAGATTCAAACCCAGAACCACTAGCATGGGGGGGGTATTTTTTTTTAAGAGCTTTAGTTCTGGTCAATTGACTTGATATTTCTTTTAAAAATGTTATTGCTGCAATTCTTTTTCTCGGGTCTATGAGGTGGCCTAGGTTATTGGTTTGTGTTATAAAATTCCAAGGGCAATATCCAAATTCAAATTCAGAACCGCTAGTAAGGTTAATATGAGAATTAAACACCACAAGTCAATATAGACCTAAAAAAATAGTATGACAAAATGTAGATATAACACCAAATCATCCTGGATTTTAATAACACTTGACAATCAAGATAGGCAATTTTTTTATATTATCCATTAAAAAAACACCTATGAAAATAAAATTGTCAATTATTTCTATAAAAGCTTTATATAAAGTTCTGGTTTGCTAGGTTTTTCGAGCAGAAGCAGCCTTATAATTACTTTAAATATTTATACTCTTACAATTCTGATTTTTCTTCTTAAAGAATTATTGTTTCTGATTCAATGCATTAATTTTCTAAAGAAAATGGTTTTTCCTGATCAAACTAAAATTTAACCTATTTCCAGCCTCTGTCAGTTTTTGCATCCCTAGGTGTGGATTTCCTTCCTTTGTCTGGGTCCAAACGTGTGTCCCATCAACAAGCCAGATCCATCATTTCAGGTGGCAGTGATGACCTCAAGACTGTTAGGGAGAGGCTACAAATAGCTCATCTAGGCGTCAAAAACAATTAAATTGGATAAGAATAAAATCAGACATCGATTCTTAAAATAGGGACTGACTATATGATCCCAGAAACATTCTTCACTGTAAAGTCTAAACATACTACAAAGAAGAGGAAGAACACAAGAATTTCAGATACAATGATATGGTACACTGATGGCTCTAAAACAAACGAAGGTACCGGATTGGCCATTTTCCATACAAGCCCAAAACATGAGCAATCAAACTCATTAGGGATGTACACTTACTTGGTCTTTCAAGCAATAATACATGCCATCAATACTGTGTCCTGGAAAATCTTAAAAGCAGTAACACTGGCAAAAAAATCCTCATAAGATCTGATAGCCAAGCAGCCATTAAAGGATTAGCATGGAAGAGAATCACATCAAAATTAGTCAGTGAATGCATCCAAAATCTCCAACACCTGATGATATCGTGGATGCCAGGCCACAGAGGAATTTTGGGTAACGAGAAATCAAATAGACTGGTCAGAGTATTCAGAAGACCATACATAGGCCCTGAACCTGTAATTAGGATAGCAAAAACAAATATGGAACCCTGTGGATAAGTTACAAAGTGTTGATCAGTTTCACATATTCTAAAATTGATGAGCTGCAATGTGATAAACCTTTAGTTTGATCGTTTTCGATCATTGGGGTCTGCCTATCTTGTGACCAAGCACTGAAGATGGTAAAATGTTGAAATGTGCCAGACAGACCAAAATAAGTTCAGCAAATTGACACTGGCTTACAGACCTAAAACCACCACTATTTACTGTGGGGGATCGATTCTGACTTACTAGTGGTCATGGGTTTGAATCCCCGCCTGTGGAAAAATTTATTTTAAAATTGTCCGGCAGATGTGCAACACCAATCAGGTAGTTGTGCACTAAGCCTTTCTTTAAGACAAGAATTACTTTAATATCTACAATGTTAAATATATTAAAAAGGAAGGACAAAATCAACAGTTTAAGCCTATACTCACAGTAAGTATTCGTATCGCTCAAGGCACTGGGCGGCTGTCCTTCCGATTATCGGAGCAATCGTACGCCACTGCGTCGGCATCAATTTGGCCAAGTGGAGAAGTTTTTCATCCTCTTCTCTGCTCCATTCCGTCTTTTTAATACTTGGATCGAGCCATTCGAACCAACGTGCTTTACACTGCTTCGCCGATTTCCTGTGGAGCAAGGACGCTATCCTCGACCACTGGTTCTTGCCGTACTTCATGACGGCGGCCTTGAGGATTTCATCCTGGAACATCCGTGATATTTCAGTAGGAAAAGTTCCAGTAACGTATACCTCTGGGTATTGTTTTATAAATATATGTCCAAACTCACCTCGGTGTTCCTCCACACCCCTCCTTTAATCATTATCCGCGGCATCCTGGCTGTTTATTTCAGTAAGGTCGTCTTAAGGAAAGAAATCCGGAAATGCTCCGGCCGTCGATATTAAACGAGACAAATTTCAATTTCCCTTTGTCCACCACCCTTCACTCAGAATTCAGATATATTTTCATGAAGACAAACACGGAACCAAAAGAGCATTGCAACCTTCTTCAAACAATTTCGATTTTCGACTCGATAAAAACCGGCGAAGAAGCGCTTCACGGTTCACAGGCGCTCACTCATCGGACAGCGCTAGTGTGCATTAAACTCTCAGAAATTTAAGAATAAAGATCCAAGCTGCAATTCAAACGACTCAAAATGCAAATTCCAAAGAAATATTTTTGGATGAATTCGTATAAACAGGTAATGCTTGTTGTTTTGGTTGTTTTTTAAGCAAAAGTTATATGTATATGAAATTATACAAAGACAATTCATATCTTACCTGCAGTATCTTAAAGTTGAAGATCCAATCTGTTATTCAAACTTCTCAAAATACAAACTATAAAGTAATATTTTTGTATGAATTCGTATAATAACAAACAGGTAATAGCTGTTTTTAAAGCAAAAGCTATATGTATATGATATTATCATATACATATTTTTTGCCTAGACAATTTATATTTAAACTGAAGTATCTGACAGTCAAAGATCCAATCTGTTACTCAAACGACTCAAAATACAAATTCCAAAGAAATATTTACATGAATTCATATGAATAACACTAATTTTTAAGGTTAATTTTTTTTTAAACAAAAGCTAAATGTATAAGATATAATATACATACATACTTTTTACATCGACTTTTATACCTTCATTGCAGTATCTGACAGTTAAGAACAGTGCAGTATCTGTTGCTTATACAGTTATAATTACAAACCTAACTTAATCACAACAATCGGGGGGGGGGGGGGCATCGGTGCCTGCAAGGTTTAATCTTTGACACGGCGCTCATCACTGTAAGGTAAAGGTCCCGGGTTCGAATGCAGCGGCTCTTCATTCGAACCCGACATACTTACAATGGGCTATTTTTTTTTTTTTTTTTTCAAAAACAATATTCCCCAATATCTCAAGAATGAATCGTTCAATTTTTCACACATCTTGACAAATTCAATTTAATTTGTAACTGATTTCAGTTGACCTAAATCGTTTACTTTGAATGTTTGAAATTATGTTTTGGTTTGTATTTATAAAACAAAACTATAGTATAAATGACGATGAAGGGGATATTAAGGTTCACAGATGATACTTTTCATCATCAACTTTATTCTGTGAATTGATTTAATCACTTTTCTTAATTATGTACCTTTGGGGTAAAATTGGACATCAAACACCCAACTTTTCAAAATCATGATTATAAAATTTAGACCTTTGGTTCATTCAATTTATATGTTTTTAATTTTTATTATTGAATTAATTTTTATTACACTCCCTTTTCATCAAATTCAATATAGTTGCCCTAGTAAATGGTTTTTTAATTATATATTTTCTTATCCCTTTAAAAATACTTGCCAATTTTCATATCACCACTAACATTCACTATGATTTAATTTACTAGTCAGTTAAAATGAAATGTCAAGTTGTATTAATAACCACTATATTTTACATGTGAGGTAAATTCTCAATTTCTGTGCTACCGACAAAATAAATGTTAATACAAGTAGGAAAAAATAAATCTCTTTGTTGCACCTAGACAAATATTTATTAGGACAGAAAATACACTTATTCTATTAAAGTATATGATTTTTTTTTAACTGGGGCTTCCGACATCTAGGTCATTTCAGCCCCCAACTAAGTTAATATTTTATTTACCTTTTCAAACACTACATTCATACAGTACACTCATCCTGTTTGGTCAGCGGAGTACTTGATATTCCTCCACCGACCCTATGAGTTATTCTAGTTTACAAATAGATGTGTAGAATTGTCAAAATAATGAACTTTTCAAGACATCTAAAAGGGGCACATTACATTTAAAAAGAAACTTTTTCCTTCTCAGCTTAAAAAAATTAAACAATCTGTCAAGCCTAGACTGGAAATATGCAATACGCAAATATGTACTTGGAAAAAAATTGTAATAATTAATTGAGTAAATGAATATCTTGATAAATAATAATAAAAGTTGGTATTAAACAAGAATCACACCTGTGGATGATACACAGTCCCGCTAATCTAGTATAGTATACTTAAAATGTGTTTCTATATGAAGCCGTGATGTGCTTATAATCAGAATAAACGGTGGGTCGAAATGAAAAATTTGTGGAATGGGCGATCAAAGCTCAAATAGTAGAGCAGTGACATATTTAGCCAAAAGCCATGGGTTTGAATCCCGCCTGGGACACAAATTTTTCATTTTGAAAAAATTGTTGACATAAATTTTTCATTTTGA